>CM073573.1:15089395-15682947 GCA_037074715.1 Magnolia kwangsiensis | reverse complement strand
AAAAGACATACAGAGATAAATGGCAATGCCATTTTTTTGTGTAGATCTCTTTCTCTGTTTTGTTGCTCAAATATCTTAATCTCTTTTGTATTATATGATGGCAGTGTTGGTGAATGGATTTGTGTGCAAGGACCCAAAGGAAGTTCAAGCTGATGATTTCTTCCTCACGGGACTGGACAAACCAGGCAACACGGATAACAAGGAAGGGTCCATTGTGACCCCAGCGAATGTAGCCCAGATACCTGGACTCAACACCCTCGGCGTCTCCCTGGCTCGTATAGATTTTGCACCCTATGGTCTCAATCCACCCACACACACCCACGGGCCACAGAGATCCTAACAGTATTGGAGGGCACCCTCTATGTCGGATTCGTCACTTCCAACCCTGAAAATCGCCTCATAACAATGACCCTTCATAAAGGCGATGTGTTTGTCTTCCCACAAGGCCTCATTCACTTCCAGTTTAACACCGGCCACACCAATGCCATAGCCCTTGCAGGATTTGGCAGCCAGAACGCTGGAACCATCACCATTGCAAATGCTGTGTTCGATCAAATCCGCCCATCTCAGATGATGTTCTTGCCAAGGCATTCCAAGTTGACAAGAAAATAATTGATTATCTCCAATCGCAGTTTGCAGTGAAACACTAGAGCACGCTCCCTTACAAGAAACTCCCTCAGCAATTTATGGTGTATCCAGATATAGTTCTTCACTTACGTTGATGTTTGAATAAAATGGGAGTGCAACGTATTTATTTTTATGTCTTTTGTTTCTTTCTTTATTGTTTCGCGTGGATTTTGGCTTGTTATCTCTCTCTCTCTCTCTCTCTCTCTCTCTCTCTCTCTCTCTACTTGCATGGTTCACGAAGTTTATTGAGATCTAATGAATACGTTGTAGCAACCTCGAGAGTCTTCGATTGATCATTTCGCTTCAAATTAAGTGCAGAAGCATTAAAAATAAGCATTAACTTTGCTAAAGAAAATAAAGTAATATTATAAGTAAATCATCTACCTATTGTACCTCTTGGATAGAATCCCTATCAATATCTATTTTCTATTCAGTTGGGGCCATTTTTCCTTGGAACTTACAATAACGGTTGGCTATGATCCCTGGGGGGGCCAAGCTCATCGCAGGGTTCATGGATGCCCCATAAATAGACCGGTCAAAACGCAGACCACGCGCATTCATACGATGAAACCCCCAAAAAAAAGGTGTTGGTAATTATGCGTATTTTAGAAAATGGATGGATGGTTTGTACAATAGGCTTATCTTACAAAAGTTGCGTGTGAGTACCTTCTTGATGCACCACCCTTATCCATGAATTCTTAAAAACCAAGAGCTCTATTTTTGTTGCCACTATGTTAACAACTTGGACATTTTTCGTTGCCACATTTTTAATGAGTTTATCTATTTTGGTTAACTGTAATTATATATTAGAGATTTTGGTAAATATTAAAATTGAGATCATATCATCTTAGTTAACAATAATTATGTATTAGATATTTTGGTAAGGATTAAAAATTATTTATATAAAGTATGATCTCTAGGTTGGTTAATGGGCTGGGCTCATGCCAAGCAAATTCAAATTGCAAAATGGGCCTGGCCCATTTTCAGGTTTGGAGACTTTTTTTTTTATATATATACGGGCACTGCATGAGTACTCGAACCCATGACCCTGATCTATCACTCAGCCATGAGCAGGGACTCGGGTTTTAAAACATTGGCTTTATATCTATTTTCTATATATAGAACAAGTGGGGGACTAAATCATTCTTCTGTGGTGGCCCACCTTGGATGGGCCATGATCCAAAATTTCCCAGATTAGAAGATCCAAATGACTTTATTTGTTCTTCTGTATTAATAATGTTCTTCTTAGCAGATGGTTTTAGGAAAATTTGCAAGGTAATAGATTTCCTATCAGGGGGAAATTTCAGACATGGTCCATCCACGGTGGGACACAACAAACCAGCAGACTTGATTACAGAGGCAAGGCCCCACTTGGCAGAATTGGAAACCTGTGTGTTTTTTGCAAATTCTCTTTGGAAACGGCTGGGATGACGCATTCTATTTACACGATAGTGTGTAATTGCTGAGTCCTCTTTGATATAGGTAGTCAGCTCGCATCCTTATGCAAGAATGCTTGGACTGGGAAATTCTTAGCCGCTATTGTGAAAATATGGACTGTGACAAGCGATTGAAAATAGTTTCATATTTAAACACCTTTGTGGCCTATGTGTTGTGTCAATTCAATATATCAAACATGAGGCCATATGTGTGATTGAGAGCCCCAATATGCAAGTGTGTCAAAATCTACTCAACTCAAAAGTTTGATTAAACCATTCGCGCCCCCTAAGGTTTTGTTTTGTTTTTTTGTTTTTGGGAAAGGTGAGAGCTCACCACCTGAGCTTTATTTAAATGAAAAGAAAGACTTTTTTTTTTTTTGGTGGGGGGGGGGGGGGGGGGGGGGGGGGGGTGGGGGAGGGGAGGGGGGGAGGGTAAGCTTGTTAGTACACACCCAAGTCAGTACACACACTCCATGTTAGCCACCCCCGCTAGGGATCGATACCAAGACCTCAAGTGTATATTGAAACAAGTTATCTCCACTCAGTCTGCAATTGAGCTATGGGTTTGGGTGTAATGAAAAAGAAAAGGGCTGAACATGGTTACTCATACTCCAGGTGGTGGACTCTTAAGGAATTTCAACACCTGGTCAAGGGTTAGAGTGCCCATAGGAGGTGAAATCCCACTGTGAGTGTGGGGGTATGTGTGTGTGTAAAAAGAAATTTTTTAAAAAAAAGTTTAAAATCACATAATATTTCTTGGGTTCCAATCCTTGCTTGAGTGGTAGACTTTAAAGAGGTTCGACACAAGGACTTGGGTTTGAAACCCATATATGGTGAAATCCCACTACGGCGTACATGAGTGTGTGGCAGGTGCTTGTGTACAGAAAAAAAAAAAAAAAAAAGGCACCACAAAAAGGATTAGGCCTTACTCAGAGCAATAAGAAATATACAGATTGAATATTTTTTAATAGCAATAAGGACCGGGCCAGCACAACAACCCGATAACCTCGATAACTTGATTATTTTTCCCATACAATCATAGCATCCATATACCATTCACAAGCAACACCAACCCAATAGGCAGCAAGGTAACCTGAAATATGGGCTAGAGTAGATATGTAATGGGAAGTACCTTCTTTGTTTTTTTTTTTTTTTTTTGAGTAAACAATAAATTGGAGAACAGAGAATAGATAGCAGTAACTCTACAACCTCACTGCTAGCTAGCCAAACTCTTACTGACTAACAATAGGAGTGAAAGGAAACCTGCTGAATGGTTTCAAAAAGTTTGTCGCATGGAGAAGCACAACTGTAGTCAAAGACAACAAATAGAGTTGCTTGTGAGAAATGGGGAACAGGATACCCCAAAATGGATTATCCCATTCCCCTCTTCTGAATTCTGGTTCGTCTAGGAAACCTGATGCTGCATTATCCAGATTTAAAAGGCCACTAATATCCCTTGAAAGGTCAATCTTTTTGGAATAGATCCTGTTTGGCCAATTTTCACTAGCCATTTTTGCAAGCGCATCTGCTACCAAATTTTCTTCCCTCAAAGTATGCGTCAAAGAGAGGTCGAGGGTTTGTCGCTTCTCAAACCTTGCATCGACTCAATCTAATTGGAGACCAGACACAGGATCCAACTATCCCCTCAACCATCGATTGTGATCAGCGACCAAACAATTTGTAAAATAACAGGGGTCAATGCTTCTGAATGGATACTTTTTTTCTTGTGTCAATAGAGTTAAGGAATTGTTCTATCAACATTATTTTCACATGATATTTTTTAAAGGAATAAAGATGTATGAACAGATAAACAAAATGAAAGGTAAACAATGTTCATTTTATTAATATTTGAATACATGATCCATTACAATCAACAAAGTATAGATCAATAAAAAAAAAGGCGGAGACTGAGGTCCTCAAGGCCGAGTTTGCCCTTCTCACCACCCAATTGGAGGTAGATACTCTCAAGTTAAATCAGGCCCAAGCCAACCTGAAGAAGGCTTACCTCCAAGAGGAAATATTCTGGAAACAAAAATTCAGAATTAATTGGCTAGCTGAAGGAGATAGGAATACTAAATTCTTCCATGACTCGGTACTCAATAATCGTAGGAAACTGGAAATCAAGAAGCTGAGAAGGAGCTCAGGTAAATCTATTGAGAAACAAGAGGACATTGGGGATGACGTAGTATCATTTTTCAAGGATCTTTTCACATCCGAAGTTTACAACCACGTGGGAGATATTGTCAATTGCATCCTCGGAATTGTGATGAACCAAATGAACGCTGATCTCACGAGGCTCCTACGATTGAAGAGGTCAAAGAAGCAGCCTTGTTGATGTTTTATTTAAACCAACCTAATTTAAATGATTTTTTTAAACTCGCAAGTATACGAATCAAATGTAGATATAGTACATATTATGACATCATTCTCACGAGGACTGGTTGTCACAATTCGAAATTTAAAACTCTTTTTAACTAATCTAACAAATAGTGTAGCGAACTATTAAGTAAACTAACATAAATCTATGGAGAATAACCGAGAGCAATGAGTAAAATCCAATCAAGGAGAAGACTAGGACTTTCAAATCCACCCCTAATTATCCTGACACTTGTTTTACTTGTTGATTCACTCTAATTCAAATTGATATAAAAATAAATAAATCACACTCTATGTCATTGGTCGGGCACACAGAATGTATAATCCCTTAAAGCATACGGATCACATCTTTCTATCCATGGTCAGGCATGGAGAGATGTAGATTCCTATTTCTTTCTCTATAGAAAACTTGTTCATGGTCAGATACATGCACCTAGAATAAGATTTCAAACAACATCCACATCTAGACTTTGGTTAAGCTCATAAAATGGAGAAGCACAGAAATTTCAGTTAAACACACTAGAAAAAGAAACAAATCAATCAAATCAAGATGAATTCAATACATAAGAAAAGTTATTCAAATTAGGGGCTTCATCTTAGCCTTAGCTAAGAAGATTTAGCTATCCATAAAGTTAATTAAGAAAGAAGAAAAAATAAATATAAAAGTTAAGAACATCTCTCTTCTTCCTTCCTCTTTCCCTCTCTCTCTTTTTCTTCTTTTTCTTCTCTCCCTGGCTCTCCCCAAACTTCGGATGATTGCTCCCCACGTCCAAAACCTTCTTTTATAGCTGCTGGAGGCGGTGAAGGGCTGTCGCAGCAACAACGAAAGCTTTTTCGCAGTCAAGTTCGGAGCTTCAAAACTCACTACCTTCATCGCTCAATTTTCAAAGAAACACCATCCCTTAGGACGTTTTTCAATTCTCTACATGATGGACGGTTCAGATCTGCCATATGATCAAATATGATGGTCCACAACCGTATGAAAAAGTCAGTTTTCGCAGATGTGTAAAAGCTTTCGCACTCTTTCGCTGTCATGATCGGTGGGCCCCACAGAAGTATTTTCGGTGAAATCCACCCCATTTATTAGATTTAGGATGAAATTTCAGTTAAGAACGGATGGTTTTGAACGTCCATTGAAGCGGCCCAGAGAAGAAATCACAATAAAATCAATTTTGAACGTTGCAGAGCAGTCCACTTGTGGCCTCTGTACCGCACATGTGTAGACACATGGGTGTAAAGTAATAGCTTGGTTTTGAATTTCTCGAGTCTTACATGATGGACGGTTCGGATCTTCTGTACAGGTGATGGGTGGGTACTACAATCGACCGTAAAAAGGACCAGCGGTGTCCGTTCGCTGACGTGAAACAACACTTTCCATTTTGGAAAGTCGGTTGTGGGTGGGCGGTCACTCAGGTGCTGGTCAGCGCTGTTGACTAATGTGGTGCGGCTCGAGCACGTGTGTACGCCATGTACGCATGTTGTACATGCAGGCCCACTGTAATGTTGTTATGAAATCCAATCCATCCATTCCTTTTCTCAAACTATTTTAACCGTCGAGACCAAAGTTGAGGCAGTTCTAGATATTAGGTGGGCCCCAAATTGGAGATTAATGGGTTTGGTTGAGGCAGTTCTAGATATTAGGTGGGCCCCAAATTGGAGATTAATGGGATGATTTGTCCTTTGGCCCACTTCCCGAGATCTTCAATAGCTGAAATTTAATATGTATGGATAATTTATGATCCCTATCACATGTATGAAGTTTCGAGTCAATCGGATGGCGGAAACTATGTGATCTTGCATTCTGGACCAACTTTGGGCCTCTTTAACGTGAACGGCTTGATTTCCTCGGATCCCTGGGTTGTAAATTCTTTAATATTGATCCTCTGGAGTTCGTCCCTTGCTCTGGTGACTTCGGAGTATCAAATCCACGCTTGTAGTACTCTTTTTCAATTCATGCTCCTAATTACATTTTGCAACAAAAATACAATTAAAATACGACATTAAGCATTATCATGTACTTAAAATCAGGCAATAATTGGGGTCTAATATGCAATATTCGACTCTCATCACTTGTTTATCCCATTAGACAGCACCCCGGGTCCATACGGCTTTGGGGTAGCCTTTTACTCCTCCTGTTGGGACATCATAGGAGAGGATTTATTTGAAGCTACCAAAGAATTCTATCACGGTGGATTGATTCCCAGAGCCTTCCAATGCATGCTTATATGCCTCATCCCTAAGAAGAGGAATCCAGTATTCATTACGGACTTCAGACCCATCAATTTGTGCAATTGCATCATGAAGATCTTTTCCAAAATCATGGCGTCCATATTGGCCCCCATCCTCCCGGCCCTCATATCCTATGAACAAGGAGCATTTGTTAAAGGTAGATCAATAGTTGAAAATATCTTCATAGTAAGAGAGATGACCAATGAGCTCGATAGAGAGACTTTTGGTGGCAATTTGATAATTAAAGTCTGCATGGAAAAGGCTTACGATCGGTTGGAATGGGGATTCATCATTCAGGTCCTTCAGAAATTTGGGTTTGACCGTCACTGAATTTCCAATATTCAGCTATGCTGGGAAGACATCTGGTTCTCCATTATCATTAACGGAAAGAGCTATGGTTTCTTCAAATCCTCAAAGGGATTGAGACAGGGAGTCCCTATATCTCCATCCATTTTCATCCTAGCAGCAGAAGTGTTCAATAGGGGCTTATCGAAGCTTTTCTCCTCTGGGTGCTACCACCCATTCAAGCTGCCCCAACGATGCCCCATGATCTCTCACCTTTTTTTCGCTGACGATGCAATTTTGTTTCTTAATGGTAGATTTTTAAAGCGCACTCTTCTAAGATTCATCTACCAATATGAGCAAGCCTTAGGTCAAAAAGTGAATTCTTACAAGTCTCAATTCATTGTCCTGAAAAAATATACTAGGAGCAAGATCCAGAAGCTCTGCAACTTGAGGGGATTCACGCATGCCTCCCTTCCTTCCATGTATCTAGGCATCCCCCTATCCAAAAGGAAGAACTCCAGCCCCTCTTCTCAACCAGCTCGTCCAAAGGATTGTCAGCAAAATAGATGGCTAGAAAGCAAAGCTTCTCAATTAGGCAGCCAAGTTGGTCTTGATTAAGCATGTCCTAACCAGCATTCCGATCCATATTTTATCGGCCATCAGTATCCCTAAATTGGTCACCAAGATCATTGAAAGGGCAATTGCCAACTTCTTTTGGGGTTCTTCTAATACAGGAAATAAGAGGCATTGGGTTAATTGACCAGCGTTGTGTACCCCTATCTAAGAGGGAGGCCTTAGTATCAGGAGTTTTGAGGACATCACCACAGCCTTCAGGGTCAAGATGGGATGGCATCTATTCCAAGGAAAGTCCATTTGGGCTAGGTTTTTTTTGGCAAGATACCTCCAAAAGTTTTTAGCGTCTAACAGTTTGATCGGATCGATTTGTTCGGCAACCTAGAAGGAAATCTTCAGAGTTCTTTAGTACACCATTTTTCACTCAAGATGGTTGATCGGGGAAGGCACTATCAGCCTTTGGAACCAAAACTGGTTGAGACATGACATGCTTGCAGATGTGGTAGTGAGACCAATCCCGCAGCACCTTTGTGAAGCTTCTGTCAGGGATTTCTATGCTTATCCAACCGCTCGAAACTGGTTGGATATTCAACCCTTTATCTCCCCTGCAGCAATGCAGATTGTTTTAGCCCTCCCAATAATGACATCCAACCGGGCAGACAGACTGATTTGGGACCTCTCGACATCAGGCAAGTTCTTGGTCAAATCTGCATGGAACAGCATCAGAATTCATCTGCCTGTTATTCCTTGGACAAAATGGATCTGGCATATAAGACCATCCCCTCGAAAATCAGCATTTTCGTCTGAAAAATCTTCAAAGGAGTTGTGCCAGTGGACCTAGCCCTGCAGAAGCTTGGTATCTCTCTTGCTTCCTGTTGTAGTTATTTCAGGCAGAGCGCTCTCCCTCAGGACCCTTCGACGGGTTTCGTCCAACCCCTGCCAGCCCCAATATGCTTGGCCTCAGTAGGATCCTTCTCCTATCTCTTGCAGCCTCAACTGACCGGGGGACAACAATGGATTGGGGGCTCCAATAGTGATCAGCGTCTTCTCAGTCCTTCCTCAACCCAGCGTCCTAGCCAACTTGACAGGGGATAACAATATCACTCTTCCCTTGTAGTTAGCTCCAATGGCTCGGAAGACCTGGACCATCTCTTTAGCCTAGGCGAGATTGCAGCTTCGGTTTGGAGTCATTTCGGTAGGATATTCGGCATTGCTTACTCCCCCAATCTGCCTATCCTTCAACGTATCCTCCTTTGGTTCACTTCAGCCAGCAAGAAATCCAGAGTTTCTATCCTAATAGGTCTCGTCCCAAGCATTATATCCTGGGAGATATGGTTGCGCAGAAATCACACTCGTTTCGAAAGTCACATGATGTCAGTCAACCAGATAATTTTCAAGGTTACTCATTGGTTGCAAGAATTGAGTTTGTCCATCCCGAGAACAAATAGGAATTCCCTGTCGGAATCTATCACTCTTCAAGCCCTCTCCATTCCTTTAGCCGAGCCTGTCCCTACTGGATGTCCGATCATAGTTGTTTGGAAAAAGCCCCCTCGGGGCTGGCTAAAACTCAATGTAGATGGTTCCTCGAGGGGGAATCCTGGCCTGAGTGGCAGTGGAGGGGTCTGTAGGGACTATGATGGCAAACTTCTCTTTGCTTTTCACAGAATCTATGGAAATTCCACGAAAACTCAAGCAGAAGCCCAAGTCATGCTTGACGACATCACGATTTGCTCCAAGCTGGGCCTCTCCAACATCATTATTGAAACTGATTCCAAGTCTATTGCAAATGCTGTGGAAGATGCTGGAATTCCTTGTTCATGGTCCTTATGGTACAAGGTAGGAGCGATCTAACAATTTCGTCACCCTCTCAATCTCTCTTTCAACCATGTTTTCCGAGAAGGGAACTCCGTGCCAGACGCTTTGGCAAAAATGGCCAGTGAGGTTTTCCCAAACAGAATGTATGTTTCCTGTCTCGAGTTGCCTAAGCAGGTTCGAGGTACACTGGCCATGGATATTGCAGCAATCGGGACCATCATGCCCTCCTAGAAGGAGTATCCCAGCCCCTTTTGGTTCGATTTTGTGGAGGCTCTTTGTTCAATTTTTTTATTCGTGGTTTTTTTTCAAATGTCTCTTGTGCACTTCCAGATATATGATAGGAGTAGTCCTCTCCCCTTTTGTTGGGACACTCCTAAAAAGCTGTAAATTTTCAAGAGCAATGCAAAGCCAATTTTATATATATATATATATATATATATATATATATATATATATATATATATATATATATATATATATATATATATATATATATAATAATTAAAAAAAAAGAACAAAAAATAAATACTTGATTAGTCTATCAGAACAGACAATTGATGCAATTGGTAGGCAAGATGCGACCAACAAAATGATTCAATAGCCTGAATAAGGACTCAGTTGATCGGAATCTAGCAACTTAAGGTTGTGAACATTTAATCTACTCCTATGATACTTTAGTAAAAGATGTTATGCAGTAGCTAACCATGATAAAACTAGGCTAGGCTAGGTAAATGAAAAGAAAATTTTAAAAACTAGATACATGTGTGTGGCATACGGCCTTGAGCTTTTCTTCAATTGCTCTTTTTATAATTTTTCGAGGTGGAAAACTCCTCTCTAGGTTTCTTTGTTGATATTGGATCTTTCGCATACATGAGATGCTTTCCGGCTAAGAAAGTCCCATGCATAAACAGATCCGGAACTGTCGGCTTCTTAGATCTTCTTCTTATAGCCGACCATTTGATGGGAGATGTTCGTGACCCACTAAACGAATTTGAGATTAATCGAGGAATGATTGATTTCGGACCTCAAATCGATCATGACTGCTCGTCTGGTGGTCGACCTCCTATATACTTCCAATCGAGATATTGTATGGTCCAAATCATGCCACCTCCTACATTTAACCTTGTTCCTCGATGGTTTGGAATGGTGGAGGGATCTGACACTTGAAATTGATTTGATATTAGATCACAAGATCATATCTAGTTCTTCCATTTTCTTAATCCCAATTAAACCATGGCCACAGGATCAGTTCATCTAGCTCTCCCATTCTTGTAATTTTGATCAATGTATGGCTTAGGCCCTAATCTCCTTGATGTGTCTGTCTCTCTAACTTGGGTTCAAACCGTAGCCAAATTTACTTGGATAGCAGTCTGATCTTCCGATATTCAGAACATTTTTCAACTGCGATAGACCCTTTAAATATCTTTGAAAAGATTCTTATTTTGGAAAGACTATAAGAGACGACCTTCCCAAGTGTATCATAGTCAAATATGTAAAAGGATACATTTCTCTCAGCAGGTCTTTCATACACATGCTCAGTATGCTAATTCATCAATTAATACGTTTATCGTGGCCACATGGCATCTATCTAGCTATTTGCTTCCCGAAAGACATATGCAAGGCCTCATGCCTGTGCATTAATAATAAAATGAGTAGCCCCAAATGAAGATTTACCAAGAAGGTGTAAGTAGGATCCATCAATACTAACTCATTAGCATTAACATATGGCGACCTTTCATTAGTGTATGTCAAGAGTGTAAACACCGTGATCAGCTGATTTTTTATGCCACCCATCTACAGTAATAATACTGTGTATACCCGATGAACGGCCCAGATTTGGCCTCCTTCGTTTGGACACTGTTGAGGGTCAAATAGTACATATTAGACCCCAAATATTGTCCGGATTTACGAGCATAATAGTGTTTAACGGCTGATTTAATCGTGTTGATGTTGCAGGTTGATTTTACAAGCTTGGATCGAAATAGGATACTAAATGCATGGATTTAACGCTCCAAATTCACCAAAGCATGGGACGCACTCCAGGGGACCAAGATCGACTGAAATTACACGCCAGAAATTCAAGAAAACTAAGAAACTAAAGTTCAAGTGGCTTAAAACTCATCCAGAATGAAAGATCATGGGGTTCCCAATATCGGTTCGGCTCGAAACTTCATACGTGGCCTGAGGACCATAAATTAACCATACACGTCAAAAATCATCCATTGGATCATTGCGGAAGTGGCCTAACGGGCAGATCAGCCCATCAATATTCAATTTGGGGCCCACCCGCCAGCTGGATATGCTTGATAATTGTTCTCAACGGGTAAAATAATGTGAAGAACAGAATGGGCGGATTGGATTTCTTGAAAGCTTCACAGTGGACCCTATATGTAAAGCGTGTGTACATAGTGTACACACGCCCGCCGTGCACGAGATTTCCCAAAAGTCGGTCAGTGCAGTTGACCGACGTTTCCGGCTACAATTCAAAAAAAAAAAAAAAAACGTGCAGCGGACGCACGGCCGCTGGCCGTTTTCACGGATGTTATTGGGCCCCACACAAGCTCCGTAGGTCTGATCCAAGCCGTCCATCTTGTAGAGGGCTTCGAGAGCTACAAAATCATGTTGTCACTTTTCACCCATGCATGCACACGTGTGAGATACAGAGGCCACAAAAGGGCTGCCCGGTAGCGTTCAAATTTGATCTTTTAGTTATTTCTTCTCTGGGACACGTCAATGGACGTTCAAAACTACCCATTCTTGACTGAAATTTTATTCTGAATCCAATCGACAGGGTAGATTTTCCTTAAAATGCTTCAGTGGGGCCCACCGATCATAACAGCAAAATGGTGCGAAAGGTTTCGCACATCTGCGAAAACTGACTTTTTCATGCGGTTTTGGCCCACCATCTTTGATCATATGACAGATCTGAACCGTCTATCATGTAGAGGACCCAATAAAATCTTAAGGGACGTGTTTTTTTAGAATTTGAGTGAAGAAAGTGGCGTGTTTCGAGGCACCAAACTTGGCTGCGAAAATTGCACTCCGTGTCCTGCTACAACTCTGTCACTGACTCCAGCCTTCCAGCAGCTATAAAAGGAGATTTTGGACGTGGGGAGCATTCATTCAGGTCTAGGAAGGAAGAAAAAGAGAGACGTGGAGGCTCGGGCAGGGACTTGAAGCAGACATGAGGGAGAGAGTATTTTCTTTTCTTTTCTTTTATTATGAGATTTAACCCGTTCATGGCGGGCTGAACCTCTTAGCTAGGGCTAAGAGGTGAAGCTTGTAGTGAGATGGGAGATTTGATTTTATTTTAATTTTAATGCATGAATTGACGTTGATTTTAGTAATTATTATGGGAATGTTTTAGGTTTTTAATGGTCTGTTGTGACTGAAATTACAATGGGTCTGCAATGGCTTTGAATATTCCCATTCTCTTTAATGTTTATGATGTCAGGAAGCCCTGTTGTTCACCATAGTCTCCTGGGCATGGTTGGATGTCGGTACGCTTCCTAACTTGCATACATGTGATTGGGTGGTAATTAGTTTGATTCTGTTGTTTGCCAGTCTTTGGGCATGGTTTGGTGATGGAATCCATTCTAATTCATACACCTTTCATCTCTTTGAAAACTAGATCAACGGCAGTTCAGTAATTTTCATAATTTTTGATGCAAGCATAAGTTCTCCCTGATCTCTACAAGTGGATCCTCTGAATCCCTAGTTTCATATCTTTGATTTGTTTCCTAAGGTTTAGATTAATTATTCTATAAGTATTCCACCATTGTTAATTGATTTAGAATTCATCTTAGCCTAGTTCTAGTTCTAGATAATTTTAGATAATGTACAAGTTGCAGTCCCTTGGGATTCGACCTCGGTCTTACCGAGTTATTACTACATCACAACCCTGCACTTGGGGAGTGAACAAGTTTTTGGCGCCGTTGCCGGGGACTGTTGGATACATTTTTCTGAATTAATTAGTTTTAGGATTAGTTTAAGATTAGATTTTTTAGAATTTTCTAATTATAGGTTTAGAAGCTTAGTTATTTTCCTTGTTAAAAATTTTTCTTAACTTTAGAAACTTTCTATTCTTCATTATATCTGATTTTTAGAACTAACGTAATTTTTCTGTTTTGTAGGAAACTTCTAATTTAGTAAGCTCTTTCTAATTTCCCTTTCGTTGAAAATTTTTATTTTCTCTAGAAATTAGTTTACTTTTAATTAGGACTTTCTACTCTTAGAAACTAACTTATTTTGTTTTGTTTTGCAGATTCTTAACCTAGGCCTCCAAATTTGGTAACTTCTTTCCATTTTTCCCTTTTATTTTCTAGATTTCTACTCCTTCTTTTCTCTTAGGTTTAAGTTAGAATTTGAGGGCTGAGTGTGTTTTATGCCCCAGTGGGCACGCGACAACACTCAACGTCTCGTGACTGAAGGAGGATTAGTTGAGGGGTTGACTGTCCATCGCAGGACTAGACACCACTTAAATTCTCCTGATTTAGAGGACGTTATGACTGAAAATCAACCTCAAGCACTACCCCAACCAAGGGTTGAGAAAGTACATGATGAGAATGAGGTACATCAGTGTAACGCCCGTGAAAAATCCGTACTTGGGCTCGAGTACCAACTCGACCCGAAATCGCGTAGAAATAATTTCCATGGAAATTAAGCGTAAGTTAGCTAGCGCAACGCTAGAGTAGCTGGGAAATAGTCCCTGATCACTTTAAATACGTTCTGCAAGACCCAAATCGAGTAGAACAAACAACTCTACAATACTCTATAACCTCGGATCAAACTCTAAGCGGGTTTGTTCTCTAGACCACATTGAAATTTTTTATTGGATTTAGACCGCGCGTGAAGGTCCGATACCTCCTATCTTAGACCGTTAGAACCGCCCAGCTGGACTTGACAATCATCTCCAAAATCAAGTCAAACCGATAATCACAGACTATTTCATTGAACCCGGACTAAAGCGACCGCGACTAGGGACGGATTTGGAATTTCAAATTCAAATCTGGCACACGACTTGACGCGTCAATATTAAGCGTTCTGACCGTCAGAATTCATCCAGATTACACCCTTGGATTAGGAAAAATTTCTATTTATTATCATGAGACTTTCAGCCCTGATCTACGTGCGGTGACCGCTGAACTGAAACTGGTCCGCCACGTGCGATCTGCGAACCCTGCCAGACTGAAAACTTAATACGAGCTATATCTGGTACACATGAGCTTAAGTCCGATCGCAATCGACCAGGGGACCACCAGAAAGCAGTTTTTGGACCGAAACAGCCCCGAAATGGATAGGCACCCAGTAAACTTCATCCCAGAGCCTATTTTCGGCATTTTTAAGCTTATAAAAGGGGTTGAAACCCTCATTTCTCCCTCCCATCCGAAAATTTCAAACCCTAGAGAAAAGGAGAGAGAGTTTGAGAGAAAGAGAAGAAGAGATTTTTCCCGCTTCCGAGCCACCGACAGCTGCTGCTTCAGCACTTCTTTCCAATCACCTAGCTGGTGATTTCTCCCCTTTTTCAGGTATAAAATAACTCTAAAACTTGCTGATTTAGGGTTTACCTAGATTCATACCATGTTAGCTAACGTACTTCATAAATCAGGTCCTCCTACCGCCGTAGACGAAGCGTACACGCTCCGTTCAAAATCCCGCAACCGTAAGAGACTAGGTGAGGATTTTAGACGCTTTGATTGACGGTTTACAACGCTTTCAATATCGTTTAATAGTAGATTATCGACGGCATCGCCGTTTGACATGTACAACATGCTCTCCGTTTCTTGTTTCGTAAATTAACGAAGAATATGAGATTTAGGGCATTTTAGTCATTTGTAGGAAGTACGGTCTACATGCATATTTTGCTGACGTGATTGACATGGTTTGTTGTCGCATTAGGGAGTTAGGAATGCTTGCATAATCAGTTTGGCGAAGAGATTCGTCTAGTTGCGCACTTTGGGTCGACATACTATATGTAGACTTAAGAGTGTAGTGTATGTGTTTGTATAAATGCTTGTATTAGTATGTATTGAATTAAATGATGTCATGTAGTAGTTTGAGATTGATTTCTTGATTAATATGCTGACCTAAATGATTTTCTACATGTTTACCTTATGCATGATTGCATTACATGCATGGAAAGTATGCCTCGAAGATTTGCTTAAGTTGAATGTTATAACATGTGTTAACATGCTCACATGATGTATTTCAATTCCAATACTTTTACATGTAATGCTAATGTGATTCCATAGATGTGTGGGACTAGACTTAGTCCAGGCAGTCGGTAACCGAGCGAATTCGTGGCTGACTGGTCATAGCCACGAACGACGCATCGATGAACGTGATTCGTGTTTAGAGTTGGCGGCAGTGGTTAGGCAACGCGAAGTGTTTTACGCACTTCATGTCGTTCGACTTGAGATGCGATCGCGCTAGTCGAGCCCGTCAAGTAACCCGACTGGCCGATGTATGTTCACCTTGTATAAGTCATAACTGCTTGAACCTAGGGTACTGAACTTACCACTGAAAACCCTGTTAACCGTGGTACCTTGATCCACGAAGACTCATGAGCCGGGCATGGTGGTATGGGACACCGTGGTCGAGCTGTCGGCCTACGCTGGGGCCACAAACCTCCCCGTAGTGACCAGTGAGCACCTAAACTCGTGAACAGATTATGGTGGTATGGGACACTATATTCTAGCTGTCGGCCTACACTGATCAGGCGACGAGCCTTTTGTAGTGACCGCGAGCGTATTCTGAGTCCACGGGAGGCGACGACCCTTCCGTTGCAGTAGAGTACGGTAGGCCTGTATTGATAAGGTGATGAGGGAGCTGTGCAACGAGTGCGAGCAACAGCCCTGGCAGCCCTTGCAGTGACTTACGAAATACACATCGTATGAAATTACTAGGAGTGACGACCCTAGACAGGATCTGTGTTGGGATTGATATAAGGGAAGTACCTTAGTTTCCCAATCCTGCTGTTTGAATGGATTAATAACAACTTGGAAATCATATCACCATAGCATTGCATGTGCCTGGAAGATGTGGAGCACTCTAGGGAGTGTGGCATGCCGCGGTCGTAAGATGTTGCCGCATGAGGGTGATCGTCGGTGAGGGCATACATCACGTCATATCATCTTGCATTAACAACAGTATTAGGATTGTCTGATTTACTGCTTTACTATTATCGCGTGATTGAATTGTGAACATGCTAATCTTTGCTCTATGATTCCACTGAGTTGATCACTCATTCCCACGTTACGGGATGGTGTTTGCAACACCCACCAGACCCTGTTGTAGATGCAGGTGAGACCGAGATCCAGGAGGTGGAGCCAGAGATCGACGAGGACCAGGATGAGTTCTCGTATATGCAGTATCACGACGGCTTCCCGTAGGCGACCTGGATCCAGGGGACATCAGTGGAACTTTCTTTTTTTAAACATTATTCTTTTGTTATGTATATGTATATGAGACTCAGAGATGTAGTCATACTTTGGAGACAGATGAGATTACTTTGTTTTTCCATACAGTGATATATACATTGTTTAGTCTTCCGCTTGCTTTTATCACTGGATCTGAAGTACGAATTGCAGTTTTGGTATACTTTTACTCATGTGAATGCTTTAAATCAGACAACATTGAATCATAACCATTTTTGTTGCATAAGTGACGGTCTGGAACTCGGGAGTTGAGTTTATACACGACCCTCGATTTTCAGGGTGTTACAAGTTGGTATCGGAGCATGAATAAGAGTATACTGGGCCTGGGTTATGGTCTTACGACGTACGCTGTCGCTTCCTTTGACTTAGGTGGGTGCGAGAAGGGTCTAGAAACACTTCTAGGATCGCAGATTCGCCGATAGACGAAGTTTATTAGGATCGATCGCAAGATCGAGTCTGTAACGCATCTCGGGTCGCGTAAGGCAACCCGAATCACTTCTAAGCTATAGGAAGTCGGGTTGAGACGTCCTATGAGTGGTTTTAAACCGCAAAAGTGAATCTTTGGGCCGTGGGATGACCACGACTCCTGTAATCAATCGCCAGGGCTTAAAAACCCCGTTTCGCCAAAGATTCTCAAAATTTCTCCTCTAAACACTCCGAACTTCAGTTCTTTCTTATCCATTTCATGTTATGCATCAAACCTAATGTGAAAATAATACAAATTAGTACTTTCACAAAGTTTTATAGTGAATAGTAAAATTTTATGAAAAATGGCCATAAGGCCATTCTAACTTCACTTTCTTTAGAAACTAAGGATCTAGATAGATGTACTGGCTCCTTCTACCTCAAATTCATATGCTGCATCATATGGTTTGATATTCGGGATTGCGATGTGGACCCAGAAAGCCCCGAACATATGTTTGGGCTCATACAGACCAAAATACGATGAACCAGGGGGTGGGACATACCTTTTTGGAACCCTTGGACCATGGGGGACCAGACCCATGTGGTCCCACCGGCCAACTTGGAAGTTGGCCGGCGATGCCATCGCCGGTCGGGCGATGCATCGCCGACCGGCGGGGTCCGTTTGCCATGATTTTTGGGCACACGCCCTTAAATGGCACGTGCATCATCCCCATATGGCTCCCATCTCACGAAAATCTCCAAATCATACCCCTCCTTCACAAACAGCCCTCTCCATAGCCCTATTTTTGATTTTCAGCAACCATCTCCAAACTTCGGCGTCCCAAAGCACTTCTAGGTCTCTCCTTGGCCAAAACCGACCACCACCCATCACTTATTGGGTGTTGACAGCCCCTCTTCTTGAAGATCTCACCATTTGGAGCTCCAAAATCCCCCAAATAGGGCTGAAATCGTGAGGTGCTCCATTCTATCTTTTTGTTTGTATTTCTCCTTAAAAGTACAGCCTTAGGAAGCTTGAAGCATCCCTCTACGATGCCTAAATTTTCTTTTCTCAGATTGGGCAGCCGCTTCTTCGCATTTTCACCGTTTTCCATGGCTTTCGTGGAAGCCATTTTGGGCCTTTTGTCACTCTCATCCATCATATCTTTGATGGGTAAGAGCAAAACCGCAACAGATGAGGCTGGGCCGTGCCGCCCTGCTCTATCGAGAAGACCGCGGGGTGGTGCCGCAAGTTCAAGCACCGCCGCGGGTCCAGCTGTAGTCCTGGAGTGTCGTACAAAGCGGGATTTGGATCCCCATGCACACCTTGGACGAACAATTTTATCAGAGATGCCTCATGGCCAATACATTGATCGCAAAGTGTTATTTGAGGTGGACGTAAATGGATGATTGTTCGGCGAGTATCTTTTGTTCAAACGCATTGAAGCTGCGCATTGGGGTCCGATCTTTGAAGCTCGCGCTCGTGCTAATGTGAGCACCGTTCGTGCCTTCTATGCTAGCATCCAGAATCCTACCTTGGAGCCTTTGCAGTTTAAAATCCCTTTTGGTAGAGATCGGATGGCTACGATCGACGTTCGGTTGATTGCGCGACTTCTCAACGTGCCTCTAGGTGATGTGCATCCTAGTGAGAAGAATCTGAGGACTAGACGTGAACGAGATCGCCGCACCAGGTTTCTGTGCGGTAAGTTGGTTCCATGGCAGCCTAATAATAGCCTCAAGGCGACGTATATGTCTGGGGATTTGCGCCTGCTGCACCATATCTGCACGTTTAATGTTTATCCCAGGTCGACGAACCGCATTGAATGTACACGTCTTATGGTCGATTTCTTATTTCTGGTGGCCCAGGGAGAGAACGTATGTATGCCCACTTTCATCTTACGGCAGATAGTTCTCATAGCCAGGTCAAGAAGAACATCCGAATCGCTTCCCTTTGGCCGACTTATTTGCAAGATTGCGCTTGAGTTTACCTATAGACTTGGGCCGGAATTGCCGGTATCGATTCACACCATCGATGAGTCGACAATGGTCAAGATGAAGATTGGGTCACAATACTGTGAAAATCAACTTGAAAGGGATAGTGGGGATGACTTTGATGATGAGGAAGATCAAAGCGAAGAAGAACCTAGAGCAGAGGTTCAGGAAGAAGCTCAGGAAGAAGCAGAAGAGGAGGCTCAAGATACTGATGAGAGCCCTCCTCCTTCTGCGCAGACTACTATCGACGATCGCATTGCTCGGATGGAGGAGAGTCAGATCGCTTTGCGTAAGGAAGTCCAAGAACTTCGCGCAGAAGTCGCTGATGCCAAGGCGGTTACAAAGAAGAAATTTGGCAAGGTGACTCGCACCTTGAAGGCGATCCTGTGTTGCTTACAGGATAAGGGTGCTCCTCCTCCGTCACCAGACTCCGACTAGCGATGCGATCTTTGATGTTATTATCAGTAGTTAGTCATTTCCTGTTTTATGTGTGTAAGCCTGTTAGGGCTAGTGCTTTGCTTATGTTGCTGTTGCTTAACTGTTAAATTTCCATGTAATTCTAGTCATGATGCTTGTAAGGATATATCCCTTGTATTGTGACAATTTTGATTAATTGAAATGCATGGAATGCCTTTGACTCTTTAAGTGAGTGATTGTGGTGTATTTGTGCAATTGAGACTGACAAGGTTGCGCCCTATTTTGAATATAGGGAATGCCACCTAAGACTACGCGGAGCGCGGTTCGGCTTGCATTGTCAGAGCATATGGATCAGACTCCCTCTCAGTCTGGCACTCGTTCGGACCCTGCTGTGGGCCCGATTTCTGAGGCGGTTCGATCGTCTCAGCCTGCTGTTGGTCCTACAGATGGACCACCGCCATTTACACCATCAGTTAGAGAGCCACATCGCGCATCTACTTCCACACCGCATCCGCCACAGCCTGCTCCACCCCCTGACAGATTCGAGCAGATGATGGCTATGATGCTGCAGCAGCAGCAGCTTCTGACCACCATAGTGGGGACACTAGCCGAGGGTGGGGGTGCGACTACATCTACTCCACCTGTACCACCTGCGCATCCAGCTGAGGATGCCTATACTTACGCCCAGGATGAGGGCATGTCCCATCCTGCACCGCCTGCTTTCCCTGCGGGGAATCCTGCCGACACACGGGGCCTTTTGGAGCGATTTCAGCGCTTGCGGCCTCCTACTTTCACGGGTTCTCACAGACCCGAGGAGGCTGAGTACTGGCTCGACCGAGTGTCGAAGATTCTACGGATGTTGCACTGCACCGAGGCTGAGCAGGTAGAGCTGGCTACCTTCCTGTTTGAGAGAGAGGCCAGTATGTGGTGGGATAGCGTATTGCGGACTGTTGCCGCAGATTTTGTATGGACGTGGGCAGCATTTGAGTTCCGCTTCCATGAGAAGTATTATCCCCAGACCTACAGGCACGACAGGGAGAATGAGTTTCTCCGTCTCAGACAGGCAGCGATGACAGTTACCGAGTATGAGCATCGGTTCACAGAGTTGGGCAGGTACGTCTCGACGATCCTAGCTGATGAGCAGATGCGCATACGACGCTTTTTGGAGGGCTTGCGACCGGATATTCGGTCGAAGATGTGTTGTGTTAGTTTTTCCTCTTATGCGGAGTTGGTTCACATGTCCATGCGGGCAGAGCAGGACGTGGATCGACTTGCGCGATCTCGAGGCCCGGCTGCTTCTAGGCCACGACCGGATTTGCCAGACAGGCCCTTCGCGGGCAAGAGGCCTTGCATTGATCCTCTTACTAGGACCACGGCGCCTGTACCACCGTTTCGGCGCCCTGATTTGACTTGTACATACTGTGGGAGGACGGGCCACTTGGCGCAGAGCTGCTTTTCGAGGATGCGGGACAGTGGGTTCTCGCCGCCGCAGAAGATTGACCGTGTACGTCCGCAGGCGATATCAGCACCGCCTATACGGTCAGCTCTTGCGCATCCTTCTTTCAGACCTACGGCATCGCAGATCCGACAGCCTCCACGGCCCTTGACACAATGGCCGAACCGGCCACAACAGGCTCGGGTTCATGCATTGACCGCTGAGGCAGCTGCGACGCCGACTTTTCAGCATTCAGCCTTCGAGGTCACGGCCCATATCGGAGGTACTCCCGTTCTTGTCATGGTGGACACTGGTTCCACGATTTCTTTGATATCGCGCGCCGTAGTCAGGCGTCTTGGGTTACAGACTATCACTATGGATAGCGTGCGAGTCTTTGCAGCTTATGGAGATTATTCGGATGTCACCCAGATGTGTGAGGGTTGTTTGGTTGATCTGGGAGGTAGGACGATGACTCTTGATCTGGTCGTCGATCCCTCGCTCGTTTATCTCGACGTCATTCTTGGCATGGACTGGTTGACTGCAGCGAGAGCCGAGATTGACTGCGAGACTCGTATAGTCACAACGTATGAGCCTGAGGGTGCATCCTTCACATTTCCAGTGCGGGTAAATCTTTCTTTCCGCATTCTTAGCTACGCCACTCTATTGCGCGACGCTGGTGCCCAGGTACTTGAGCAGACGCCAGTTGTTTCTGAGTTCGGGGATCTGTTCAGGAAGATCCCTGGTTTGCCGCCCCGACGTGAGATCGATTTCACTATCGATCTGGTTCCTGGTTCTACACCCGTCTCACTGCCGACGTATCGCATGACACCATGTGAGATGGAGGAGTTGAGGACGCAGATTGATGGTCTGCTAGAGCTTGGCTTTATACGGCCTAGCGTGTCACCTTGGGGAGCACCGGTCTTATTCGTGAAGAAGAAGGATGGTTCGATGCGATTGTGTATTGATTATCGCAGGCTGAACCAGTTCACGGTGAAGAAAAAGTACCCTTTGCCCAGGATCGATGACTTGTTTGATCAGTTGAGAGGAGCGTACTACTTCTCGAAGATTGATCTTCAGTCAGGATATCATCAGCTGCACGTCAGGGATGAGGACGTGCAGAAGACAGCATTCAGGACCAGTTTTGGCCACTACGAGTTCCTCGTGATGTCGTTCGGTCTCAGGAACGCACCGGCCGTGTTCATGGATCTGATGAACCGGGTATTTCAGCCTTTCCTTTATCGATTCATCGTTGTCTTCATTGACGACATTTTGGTGTACTCTAGGAGTCGAGAGGAGCATGAGGAGCACTTCCGTTTGGTCCTTGATACGCTCAGACGGCATCAGTTGTTCGCACAGTATAAGAAGTGCGACTTCTGGAAGCAGGAGGTGAAGTTTCTGGGACACGTGGTGTCCAAGGATGGCATGGCAGTTGACCTGTCTAAGGTAGCTGCGGTGTAGGACTGGGAGCAGCCTGGTTCTGTCACTGAGGTGAGGAGTTTCTTGGGTCTTGCTGGCTACTATCGGCGCTTCATTCAGGACTTCTCGAAGATCGCGAGACTCTTATCTCAGTTGACACGGAAGGACGTGAAGTTCGCATGGAATGATAAGACGGAGTCAGCTTTTCAGGAGCTAAAGGACAGGCTTACGTCCGCCCCTGTGCTAGTATTGCCAGAGCAAGGGGTTAGATACACTATATACACTGACGCGTCTAGCGTTGGTTTGGGTTGTGTCCTTATGCAGAGGGACAGGGTAATTTCGTATGCCTCGAGACAATTAAGCAAGCACGAGGAGAATTACCCTACACACGACCTAGAGTTGGCAGCCGTTATATTCGCACTGAGACTCTGGAGACATTACCTCTACGGAGAGGAGTTCGAGCTCTTTTGCGACCACAAGAGCCTCAAGTACATATTCACGCAGCGAGACTTGAATATGAGGCAGCGGCGATGGATGGAGACGCTGAAGGACTTCAAGTTTGAAGTCTCTTACCATCCTGGGAAGGCGAACCTTGTGGCTGATGCGTTGAGCCGCAAGAAGGTGATAGAGTTTGCGGCTCCGCTGATGGTTGCCGAGTGGGATATGGTTGAGTTTTTGCGAGACTTTGAGCAGAAACTCACCGTAGAGGAGCCATTTGAGTTCATCGCACACGTACAGGTGCGATCTCAGATCGATGACCGAGTCATCGAGGCGCAGAGGGACGATGCGCATCTTACTGAGCTTCGAGAGTAGGCCAGTGATGATGCTGACGCCGACTGGCGAGTTGGTATGGATGGGGGCTTACGTTACCGTGGCCGCCTATGCGTCTCAGATGTCCCTGACTTGAGACGAGAGATTCTCGAGGCTGCGCATTCTACTAGACTCGCGATGCATCCAGGCAGTACAAAGATGTATCGTGACGTGAAGAGGACGTATTGGTGGGAAGGTATGAAGACCCACATAGCTGAGTTCGTGTCCCGTTGTCTCACTTGTCAGCAGGTGAAGGCAGAGCATCGCCGACCACCTGGACTTTTGCAGCCTATGCTGATTGCAGAGTGGAAGTGGGATTTCATTTCCATGGACTTCATTTCTGGGTTACCGAAGATGAGGAAGGGGCATGATTCCATTTGGGTGATCGTCGACCGATTAACGAAGTCGGCGCACTTCCTACCAATCAGAGTTACGAACTCTACAAACGAGCTGGCTAGATTGTACATCCGAGAGATTGTGCGTCTGCATGGAGTTCCGTTGGAGATCGTGTCGGACAGAGATACGCGGTTCACTTCTATTTTCTGGACTCGCATTCAGGAGGCTATGGGTGTGAAGTTGAAGTTCAGTACTGCCTTCCACCCACAGACGGACGGACAGACGGAACGAGTGAACCAGATCCTGGAGGACATGTTGCGATCTTGCGCATTGGACTTCAAGGACAGTTGGGATGACTGTCTTGCATATGCGGAGTTTGCGTACAATAATAGCTTCCAGGCGAGTATCGGTATGGCACCTTATGAGGCGCTGTATGGGCGACCTTGTCGCCCACCGCATTGCTGATTAGAGGTCGGTGAGCGTAGCTTGATCGGCCCAGAGTTGGTGCAGGCGACGTCAGAGAAGATTGATATTATTCGACGTCGGCTTCTTACAGCGCAGAGCAGACAGAAGAGCTACGCCGATACGAGACGGAGGCCACTAGAGTTCACAGTTGGGGATCACGTGTTTTTGCGAGTTTCCCCTATGAAGGGAGTCCTTCGGTTCGGGAAGAAGGGAAAGCTGGTACCGCGATTCATTGGTCCATTCCAGATCCTCGATCGTGTGGGAGCAGTGGCTTACCGATTGGCTTTACCCACGCCCCTCGCGAGCGTTCACAACGTATTTCATGTTTCTATACTGAAGAAGTACGTTGCTGATCCTTCCCATATCATTAGATGGGAGCAGGTGCAGTTAGGAGAGGATGTTACTTATATCCTGCGACCGACACGCATCTTAGAAAGGAAGGAGCAGGTACTGCGTAGCAAGGTGATTCCCCTTGTGAAGGTACTATGGACGCATCATACTGAGGAGGAGGCTACTTGGGAAACAGAAGCGGAGATAAAAAAGAACTACCCACAGCTTCTCGAGGAGTACGAACAGGTACAAATTTCGAGGACGAAATTATTTGTTAAGGGGGGTAGATTGTAACGCCCGTGAAAAATCCGTACTTGGGCTCGAGTACCAACTCGACCCGAAATCGCGTAGAAATAATTTCCATGGAAATTAAGCGTAAGTTAGCTAGCGCAACGCTAGAGTAGCTGGGAAATAGTCCCTGATCACTTTAAATACGTTCTGCAAGACCCAAATCGAGTAGAACAAACAACTCTACAATACTCTATAACCTCGGATCAAACTCTAAGCGGGTTTGTTCTCTAGACCACATTGAAATTTTGTATTGGATTTAGACCGCGCGTGAAGGTCCGATACCTCCTATCTTAGACCGTTAGAACCGCCCAGCTGGACTTGACAATCATCTCGAAAATCAAGTCAAACCGATAATCACAGACTATTTCATTGAACCCGGACTAAAGCGACCGCGACTAGGGACGGATTTGGAATTTCAAATTCAAATCTGGCACATGACTTGATGCGTCAGTATTAAGCGTTCTAACCGTCAGAATTCATCCAGATTACACCCTTGGATTAGGAAAAATTTCTATTTATTATCATGAGACTTTCAGCCCTGATCTACGTGCGGTGACCGCTGAACTGAAACTGGTCCGCCACGTGCGATCTGCGAACCCTGCCAGACTGAAAACTTAATACGAGCTACATCTGGTACACATGAGCTTAAGTCCGATCGCAATCGACCAGGGGACCACCAGAAAGCAGTTTTTGGACCGAAACAGCCCCGAAATGGATAGGCACCAAGTAAACTTCGTCCCGGAGCCTATTTCTGGCTTTTTTAAGCTTATAAAAGGGGTTGAAACCCTCATTTCTCCCTCCCATCCGAAAATTCCAAACCTTAGAGAAAAGGAGAGAGAGTTTGAGAGAAAGAGAAGAAGGGATTTTTCCCGCTTCCGAGCCACCGACAGCTGCTGCTTCAGCACTTCTTTCCAATCACCTGCCTGGTGATTTCTCCCCTTTTTCAGGTATAAAATAACCCTAAAACTTGCTAATTTAGGGTTTACCTAGATTCATAGCATGTTAGCTAACGTACTTCATAAATCAGGTTCTCCTATCGCCGTAGACGAAGCGTACACGCTCCGTTCAAAATCCCGCAACCGTAAGAGACTAGGTGAGGATTTTAGACGCTTTGATTGACGGTTTACAACGCTTTCAATGTCGTTTAATAGTAGATTATCGACGGCATCGCCGTTTGACATGTACAACATGCTCTCCGTTTCCTGTTTCGTAAATTAACGAAGAATATGAGATTTAGGGCATTTTAGTCATTTGTAAGAAGTACGGTCTACATGCATATTTTGCTGACGTGATTGACATGGTTTGTTGTCGCATTAGGGAGTTAGGAATGCTTGCATAATCAGTTTGGCGAAGAGATTCGCCTAGTTGCGCACTTTGGGTCGACATACTATATGTAGACTTAAGAGTGTAGTGTATGTGTTTGTATAAATGCTTGTATTAGTATGTATTGAATTAAATGATGTTATGTAGTAGTTTGAGATTGATTTCTTGATTAATATGCTGACCTAAATGATTTCCTACATGTTTACCTTATGCATGATTGCATTACATGCATGGAAAGTATGCCTTGAAGATTTGCTTAAGTTGAATGTTATAACATGTGTTAACATGCTCACATGATGTATTTCAATTCCAATACTTTTACATGTAATGCTAATGTGATTCCATAGATGTGTGGGACTAGACTTAGTCCAGGCAGTCGGTAACCGAGCGAATTCGTGGCTGACTGGTCATAGCCACGAACGACGCGTCGATGAACGTGATTCGTGTTTAGAGTTGGCGGCAGTGGTTAGGCCACGCGAAGTGTTTTACGCACTTCATGTCGTTCGACTTGAGATGCGATCGCGCTAGTCGAGCCCGTCAAGTAACCCGACTGGCTGATGTATGTTCACCTTGTATGAGTCATAACTGCTTGAACCTAGGGTACTGAACTTACCACTGAAAACCCTGTTAACCGTGGTACCTTGATCCACGAAGACTCATGAGCCGGGCATGGTGGTATGGGACACCATGGTCGAGCTGTCGGCCTACGCTGGGGCCACAAACCTCCCCGTAGTGACCAGTGAGCACCTAAACTCGTGAGCAGATTATGGTGGTATGGGACACTATATTCTAGCTGTCGGCCTACACTGATCAGGCGACGAGCCTTTTGTAGTGACCGCGAGCGTATTCTGAGTCCACGGGAGGCGACGACCCTTCCGTTGCAGTAGAGTACGGTAGGCCTGTATTGATAAGGTGATGAGGGAGCTGTGCAACGAGTGCGAGCAACAGCCCTGGCAGCCCTTGCAGTGACTTACGAAATACACATCGTATGAAATTACTAGGAGTGACGACCCTAGACAGGATCTGTGTTGGGATTGATATAAGGGAAGTACCTTAGTTTCCCAATCCTGCTGTTTGAATGGATTAATAACAACTTGGAAATCATATCACCATAGCATTGCATGTGCCTGGAAGATGTGGAGCACTCTAGGGAGTGTGGCATGCCGCGGTCGTAAGATGTTGCCGCATGAGGGTGATCGTCGGTGAGGGCATACATCACGTCATATCATCTTGCATTAACAACAGTATTAGGATTGTCTGATTTACTGCTTTACTATTATCGCGTGATTGAATTGTGAACATGCTAATCTTTGCTCTATGATTCCACTGAGTTGATCACTCATTCCCACGTTACGGGATGGTGTTTGCAACACCCACCAGACCCTGTTGTAGATGCAGGTGAGACCGAGATCCAGGAGGTGGAGCCAGAGATCGACGAGGACCAGGATGAGTTCTCGTATATGCAGTATCACGACGGCTTCCCGTAGGCGACCTGGATCCAGGGGACATCAGTGGGACTTTCTTTTTTTGAACATTATTCTTTTGTTATGTATATGTATATGAGACTCAGAGATGTAGTCATACTTTGGAGACAGATGAGATTACTTTGTTTTTCCATACAGTGATATATACATTGTTTAGTCTTCCGCTTGCTTTTATCACTGGATCTGAAGTATGAATTGCAGTTTTGGTATACTTTTACTCATGTGAATGCTTTAAATCAGACAACATTGAATCATAACCATTTTTGTTGCATAAGTGACGGTCTGGAACTCGGGAGTTGAGTTTATACACGACCCCCGATTTTCAGGGTGTTACAATCAGGCACCCCCGCCTCGTACTTTACGAGATTATTTACAACCGGCGGGGGTGAGTACGCCCTCATGCATGATTTTTCCTGAGAATACAGACATATGAACATCATGCCAGGGGTTATCCAACTCCTTCCTAAGTTCCATGGGCTTGAGTCTGAAGAACCATACTTACATCTGAAAGAGTTCGATGAAATCATAGGCACCTTATACTTTCCTAATGTATCTGAGGATACTATTAGGCTGAAACTCTTTCCATTTTTCTTGAAAGAAAAAGCTAAAACGTGGTTACATTCACTGCGTCCAAGGTCCATTGGCACATGAAATGATTTGCAGAGGGAATTTATAAAGAAAATTTTCGCACATCATAAGACAATTACCCTCAGGAGAGCAATCATGAACTTTGCCCAAAAGGAAGATGAAACATTCTTCCAATGTTGGGAAAGGTTCAAAGATCTGGTTAATGCATGCCCACAACATGGCTTTGAAATATGGCGCATTACAAATTTTTTCTATAATGGGCTAACATCTTCCATGCGCCAAATGGCTGAGATAATGTGTAACGGAGAATTCATCAATAAAAATGTCGACGAGGTATGGGATTACCTCGATAGTCTCGCTGAAAAAATACAATCATGAGACTATTACCCAAGGACGAACACTACGTCTAGGCCGACTCATTTAAGGGAAAAAGGAGGAATATATCTCCTGAAAGAGGATAATGATCTTAACGCTAAGGTGGCCAATCTCACCAGAAAATTTGAGGCCATGGAAGGAAGGAAGGAAAAGGTTAATGAATGTGTTTGCGGCATCTGTGATTGCAACATTCATACTACTGAAAATTATCCTTCAATACCTGCCTTTCGAGAATTATTGAATGAACAATCTAATGCCGTAAATAACTATCAAAGACCTTTCAATGGACCACCCTCTAATACGTACAATTCTGGCTAGAAAAATCATCCGAATTTTAGTTGGAGGAACGGACAAACTGCTACCCCTCAAGGTTTCTTCAATCAAAATCCAAATCAGGGGAAACTTCAAAAAGAATCGGTTCAAATTTCCATACAAGAGCTGGCTCGGACAATGCAAGAAATTTCAGATTTTATGCAAAAAATAGATTCACGTATGACGGCTATGGAAAAAGAGATGCTCCCTGCACAATCACTCCCTAATCCGAAACCGCAATACGAGACTCTTTTTATTTTTATTGTGGAGATTTAGCCATCCATGTCTGGCTAAACCTCTTAGCTAGGGCTAAGAGGTGAAGCTTGTAGTGAGATGGGAGATTTGATTTTATTTTAATTTTAATGCATGAATTGACGTTGATTTTAGTTAATTATTATGGGAATGTTTTAGGTTTTTAATGGTCGGTTGTGACTCAAATTACAATGGGTCTGCAATGGCTTTGAATATTTTCGTTCTCTTTAATGTTTATGATGTCAGGAAGCCCTGTTGTTCACCATAGTCTCCTGGGCATGGTTGGATGTCGGTACCCTTCCTAACCTTCATACATATGATGGGTTGGTAATTAGTTTAATTCTGTTGTTTGCCATAGTCTTTTGGGCATGGTTTGGTGATGGAATCCATTCTAATTCATATACCTTTCATCTCTCTAAAATTAGATCAATGTCAGTTCAGTTAATTTTCATGAAACATGCATAAGATCTCCCTGATCTCTACAAGTGGATCCTCTGAATCCCTAGTTCCCTTCTCCTGATTTCTCTCAAGTTTAGATAATTATTTCACCAGTATTCCTTCAAATTCAATTAGATTAGATTTCATCTTAGCCTAGTTCTACTTCTAGTTAGTTTTAGATCACGTACAAGTTTCAGTCCCTTGGGATTCGACCTCGGTCTTACCGAGTTATTACTACATCACAACCCTGCACTTGGGGAGTGAACAAGTTTTTGGCGCCGTTGCCGGGGACTGTCGGCTACATTTTTCTGAAATTAATTAGTTTTAGGATTAGTTTAGGATTAGATTTTTTTTTTTAGAAATTTTTAATTCTAGGTTTAGAAGCTTGATTATTTTCCTTATTAGAACTTTTTCCGAACTTTAGAAATTTGTTATTCTTCCTTCTATCTGATTTTTAGAACTAACTCAATTTTTCTGTTTTGTAGGAAACTTCTAATTTAGTAAGCTCTTTCTAATTTTTTCTTTTTTTAGAATTTTTTTTTCTTTTCTCTAGAAATTAGTTTACTTTTAATTAGAACTTTCTATTCTTAGAAACTAACTTGTTTTGTTTTGTTTTGCAGATTCTTAACCTAGGACTCCAACTTTGGTAACCTCTTTCCATCTTTCCCTTTTATTTTCTAGATTTCTTCTTCCTTTCTCTTAGGTTTAAGTAGAATTTGAGGGCTGAGTGTGTTTTATGGGCTAGTGGGCACGCGACAACACTTGACGTCTCGTGACTGAAGGAGGATTAGTTGAGGGGTTGAGTGTCCATCGCAGGACTAGGCACCACTTGAATTCTCCTGAGTTAGAGGACGTTATGGCTGAAAATCAACCTCAAGCACTACCCCAACCTAGGGTTGAGAAAGTACTTGATGAGAATGAGGTGCACCATGCACCCCGTCTCGTACTTTACGAGATTATTTACAACCGGCGGGGGTGAGTATGCCCTCATGCATGATTTTTCCTACGAATACAGGACATATGGACATCAAGTCAGGGGTTATCCAACTCCTTCCTAAATTCCATGGGCTTGAGTCTGAAGAACCATACTTACATCTGAAAGAGTTTGATGAAATCATAGGCACCTTATACTTTCCTAATGTACCTGAGGATACTATTAGGCTGAAACTCTTTCCATTTTCCTTGAAAGAAAAAGTCAAGACGTGGTTACATTCACTTCGTCCTAAATCCATTGGCACATGGAATGATTTGCAGAGGGAATTTATAAAGAAAATTTTTCCACATCATAAGACAATTACCCTCAGGAGAGCAATCATGAACTTTTTCCAAAAGGAAGATGAAACATTCTTCCAATGTTGGGAAAGGTTCAAGGATCTAGTTAATGCATGCCCACAACATGACATTGAAATATGACGCATTATAAAATTTTTCTATGATGGGCTAACATCTTCCATGCGCCAAATGGTCGAGACAATGTGTAATGGAGAATTCATCAATAAAAATGTCGACGAGGTATGGGATTATCTCGATAGTCTCGCTGAAAAAACACAATCATGGGACTATTATCCAAGGACGAACACTATATCTAGGCCGACTCATTCAAGGGAAAAAGGAGGAATATATTTCCTGAAAGAGGATAATGATCTTAACGCTAAGGTGGCCAATCTCACCAGGAAATTTGAGGCCATGGAAAGAAGGAAGGAAAAGGTTAATGAAAGTGTTTGCGGCATTTGTGATTGCAACATTCATACTACTGAAAATTGTCCTTCAATACCTGCCTTTCGAGAAGTATTGAATGAACAATCTAATACCGTAAATAACTATCAAAGACCTTTCAATGGACCACCTTCTAATACGTACAATCCTGGCTGGAAAAATCATCCGAATTTTAGTTGGAGGAACGGATAAACTGCTACCCCTCAAGGTTTCTTCAATCAAAATCCAAATTAGGGGAAACCTCAAGAAGAATCGGTTCAAATTTCCATACAAGAGCTGGCTCAGACAATGCAAGGAATTTCAGATTTTATGCAAAAAATACATTCACGTATGATGGCTATGGAAAAAGGGATGCTCCCTGCACAATCACTCCCTAATCCGAAACCGCAATACGAGACAGGTGATCCCAGCTCTTCAAATCAAATAGGGCATGCTAAATCCATCACCACTCTTAGGAATGGGAAGGTTATTGATAAAACCCTTCCGGTTAGGCCCGAAAAGCCTCAAGAACCAGAAGAGGACAACAATGATGGATCTAGTAGCACCCCACAAAAATTTGAACCGGAACCTCTAGAAAAGTCAGTTGCTCCGTTTCCCCAACGGTTGGTTGAACCAAAACGTCTATCTAACTCTCAGGATATCCTAGAGGTGTTGAAACAAGTGAAAGTCAACATTCCTCTGCTTGACGTTGTAAAACAGATTCCTTTATATGCTAAATTTCTAAAGGACTTGTGCACTACCAAACGACGAAAAAGTGTTCAAAAGAAGATCTCGTTGACTGAGAAGGTGAGTGCCGTCCTAAAACAAGACGTGCCGTAAAAATTCAAAGATCCCGGTTGCCCAACCATATCATGTGTAATCGGGAACTATCGAATTGACCACGCACTTCTTGACTTAGGAGCAAGCGTCAATCTGATTCCCTACTCGGTATACCAACAGTTAGGTTTAGGGAAATTAAAACCCACTCGAACCACACTACAACTTGCTGATCGTTCTGTTCGTGTACCAAGAGGGATCATCGAGGATGTGTTGGTCCAGGTTGATAGATTCTACTACCCTGTTGATTTTATCATCTTGGACACCGAACCCATCAATGACACGAGCACTCAGATTCCCGTCATTCTTGGTCGCCCATTCCTGTCCACTTCAAATGCAATTATCAATTGCAGGAATGGTGTCATGACTATGTCCTTTGGAAATTTGACATTGGAATCGAATATCTTTTTCAATAATGGCAGCAACTTAGAGGATGATGACGATTTTCATGATGTTAACATGATTGATTCTTTTGTGGAAGATAGAACGCCTCTCACCTTATCCTCTGATCCTCTAGAGACGTGCCTGGCCTACTCTCATGATCTTGATGATGATATAATTAGGGAGATGTGTGCCATGCTTGATACTGCACCGGTACTTGAAGTTAACTAGTGGAGGCCACAAATTGAAGAATTGCCCCAAACTGATGTAGTGCCTCTACCGTCTAACCTCAAGCCACTGAAGCTTGACCAAAAATCTTTACCCTCTGATTTAAAATATGTCTATTTAGGTCAAGATGAGACATATCCGGTAGTGATCTCTATCCACCTGGAGAAAGAACAGGAGAGTATGCTGATATCTACTCTCATTGAGCATAAGGGAGCTCTTGGATGGACGATAGCGGACCTCAAGGGAATTAACCCATCGATTTGTACTCACCGTATATATCTTGAGGACAATGCAAAGGCTATTCGGCAATCACAACGTAGACTAAATCCAAACATGAAGGAAGTGGTTAAGGCTGAGGTTCTCAAACTATTGGAAGTGGGGATCATTTATCCCATATCCGATGGTCAATGGGTGAGTCCAACTCAGGTGGTTCCTAAGAAGTCCGGGATCACCATCGTAGCCAATGCCAATAATGAACTCGTGCCGACCAGAGTTACTACTGGTTGGAGAATGTGCATTGACTACAGAAAGCTGAATACCGTCACAAGGAAAGACCACTTTCCTTTGCCCTTCATTGATCAAATCCTAGAAAGGCTAGCTGGTCATTCCTATTATTGTTTCCTTGACGGGTATTCAGGTTATAATCAGATTGAAATCACCCCTGAGGATCAGGAAAAGACCACATTTACATGTCCCTATGGCACCTTTGCTTACAGAAGGATGCCATTCGGGTTATGTAATACCCCTGCCACCTTTCAGCGATGCATGACGAATTAGACTATGGCAAACAACAGAATTAAACTAATTACCAACCCATCACATGTATGAAGGTTAGGAAGGGTACCGACATCCAACCATGCTCAGGAGACTATGGTGAACAACAGGGCTTCCTGACATCATAAACATTAAAGAGAACGGAAATATTCAAAGCCATTGCAGACCCATTGTAATTTTAGTCACAACAGACCATTAAAAACCTAAAACATTCCCATAATAATTAACTAAAATCAACGTCAATTCATGCATTAAAATTAAAATAAAATCAAATCTCCCATCTCACTACAAGCTTCACCTCTTAGCCCTAGCTAAGAGGTTTAGCCAGACATGGATGGCTAAATCTCCACAATAAAAAAAGAAGAAAATACTCTTTTTTTTCTTCTGCTTTACGTTCCTGCCCGAGCCTCCACGTCTCTCTTTTTCTTCCTTCCTAGACCTGAATGAATGCTTCCCACGTCCAAAACCTCCTTTTATAGCTGCTGGAAGGCTAGAGTCAGTGACAGAGTTGTAGCAGGACACGGAGTGCAATTTTCACAGCCAAGTTCGGTACCTCGAAACACGTCACTTTCCTCGCTCAAATTTCAAAGAAACACCGTCCCTTAATACTTTCTTGGATTCTCTACATGACAGACGGTTCAGATCTGTCATATGATCAAAGATGATGGCCCAAAATTGCCTGGAAAAGTCGATTTTCGCGGATGTGCAAAACCTTTCGCACTATTTCGCTGTTGTGATCGGTGGACCCCACAGAAGCATTTTCTGAAAAATTCACCCCGTCCATTGGATTCAGAACGAAATTTCAGTCAAGAAGTAGTTTTGAATATCCATTGGCGTGTCCCAGAGAAGAAATAACTAAAAGATCATATTTGAACGCTACCGGGCAACCCTTTTGTGGCCCTGTATCTCCCACGTGTGCACGCATGGGTGAAAAGTGTCAACATATTTTTGTAGTATTCGAGCCCCTCTACACGGTGAACAGGTCATATTTTCCGTACGGTCAATGGGTAGGGCCCACAACCGTCTGCAAAAACGGCCAGCGGCCGTGCGTTACGCGGTGCGTAAATTTTATTTTATTTATTTATTTTTTTAAGAAGAAAGTCGGTCAGCGTCTTGCTGACCGACTTGACTCGTTTGGTGCATGACGAGTGCACATGTGCACTGTACACATGCTACACTAGATGGGCTCTATTATGATGTTTATGAGCAATCCAGTCCATCCATCTCGTAAATCAGATCTTTTTAACAGTTGGGACAAATTTTGAGGCATATACGGATAGTAGGTGGGCTCCAGATCGAGATTTAAGGGGCTGATCTACTCGTTAGGCTACTTTCACAATGATCCAATGGATGATTTCTGACGTGTACGGTTAATTTATGGTCCTCAGGCCACGTATGAAGTTTCGAGCCGAACGGATGGTGGGAAACATGTGATCTTACATTTTGGATGAGTTTTAAGCCACTTGAACTTCAGTTTCTTAATTTTCTCAAATTTCTGACCATGTATATATGTCAATCTTGATCCCTGGAGTGTGTCCCATGCTTTTGGTGAATTTGGAGCATTAAATCTATGCATTTAGTATCCTACTTCGATCCAAGCTTGTAAAATCAACCTGCAACATAAATATGATTAAATCAGCCGTTAAACACTATTATGCTCGTAAATTCGGACAATATTTGGGGTCTAATATGCATTATTTGACCCTCAACAGAGACAGGTGATCCCAGCTCTTCAAATCAAATGGGGCACGCTAAATCCATCACCACTCTTAGGAGTGAGAAGGTTATTGATAAAACTCTTCCGGTTAGGCCCGAAAAGCCTCAAGAACCAGAAGAGGACAACAATGATGGATCTAGTGACGCCCCACAAAAATTTGAACCGGAACCTCTGGAAAAGCCTGTTGCTCCGTTTCCCCAACGGTTGGTTGAACCAAAACGTCTATCTAACTCTCAGGATATCCTAGAGGTGTTGAAACAAGTGAAAGTCAAAATTTCTCTGCTCGACGTTGTAAAACAGATTCCTTTATATGCTAAATTTCTAAAGGACTTATGCACTACCAAACGACAAAAAAGTGTTCAAAAGAAGATCTCCTTGACTGAGAAAGTGAGTGCCATCCTGAAACAAGATGTGCCGCAAAAATGCAAAGATCCCAGTTGCCCAACCATATCATGTGTAATCGGGAACTATCGAATTGACCACGCACTTCTTGACTTAGGAGCAAGCGTCAATCTGATTCCCTACTCGGTATACCAACAGTTAGGTTTAGGGAAATTAAAACCCACTCGAACCACACTACAACTTGCTGATCGTTCTGTTCGTATACCAAGAGGGATCATCGAGGATGTGTTGGTCCAGATGGATAGATTCTACTACCCTATTAATTTTATCATCTTGGACACCGAACCCATCAATGACACGAGCACTCAGATTCCCGTCATTCTTGGTCGCCCATTCTTGTTCACTTCAAATGCAATTATCAATTGCAGGAATGGTGTCATGACTATGTCCTTTGGAAATTTGACATTGGAATCGAATATCTTTTTCAATAACGGCAGCAACTTAGAGGATGATGACGATTTCCACGATGTTAACATGATTGATTCTTTTGTGGAAGATAGAACACCTCTCACCTTATCCTCTGATCTTCTAGAGACGTGCCTGACCCACTCCCATGATCTTGATGATGATATAATTAGGGAGACGTGTGCTAAGCTCGATACTGCACCGGTACTTGAAGTTAACCGGTGGAGGCCACACATTGAAGAATTGCCCCAAACTGATGTAGTGCCTCTACCGTCTAACCTCAAGCCACCGAAGCTTGACCGAAAACCTTTGCCCTCTGATTTAAAATATGTCTATTTAGGTCAAGATGAGACATACCCGGTGGTGATCTCTGCCCACCTGGAGAAAGAACAGGAGAGTATGCTGATATCTACTCTCATTGAGCATAAGGGAGCTCTTGGATGGACGATAGCGGACCTCAAGGGAATTAACCCATCGATTTGTACTCACCGTATATATCTTGAGGACAATGCAAAGGCTGTTCGGCAATCACAACGTATATTAAATCCAAACATGAAGGAAGTGGTTAAGGCCGAGGTTCTCAAACTATTGAATGTGGGGATCATATACCCCATATCCGATAGTCAATGGGTGAGTCCAACTCAGGTGGTTCCTAAGAAGTCCGGGATCACCATCGTAGCCAATGCCAATAATGAACTCGTGTCAACCAGAGTTACCACTGGTTGGAGAATGTGCATTGACTACAGAAAGCTGAATACTGTCACAAGGAAAGATCACTTTCCTTTGCCCTTCATTGATCAAATCCTGGAAAGGCTAGCTGGTCATTCCTATTATTGTTTCCTTGACGGGTATTCAGGTTATAATCAGATCAAAATCGCCCCTGAAGATCAGGAAAAGACCACATTTACATGTCCCTATGGCACCTTTGCTTACAGAAGGATGTCATTCGGGTTATGTAATGCCCCTGCCACCTTTCAGCGATGCATGACGAGTATCTTTTCTGACATGGTGGGAAAATATTTAGAGGTCTTCATGGATGATTTCTCTGTTTTTGGTTCATCTTTCAGCGAGTGCTTAGCAAGTCTTAAATGTGTGCTGAAAAGATGTGAAGAAAAAAATTTGGTACTTAACTGGGAGAAGTGCCATTTTATGGTTCAAAAGAGAATTGTCCTTGGGCATATCATCTCGTCCAAAGGAATCGAGGTAGATAAGGCAAAAATCGATCTTATCTCTAACCCACCTCCACCCAAGAATATCAGAGACGTGCGATCCTTCTTAGGACACGCAGGCTTTTACAGACGATTCATAAATGACTTTAGTCTCCTCTCTCGTCCTTTATGTAATCTTCTTCAAAAGGATACACCATACGCGTGGACTGAGCAGTGCCAAAAAGCTTTCACTAAGCTTAAGGGCATGTTAACTACTGCACCTATCATGCAGCCACCCGACTGAAGTCTTCCTTTTGAACTTATGTGCGACGCATCTGATTATGCTCTTGGAGTGGTTTTAGGCCAGAGAAAAGATAAGCGGCCTTACGTTATTCACTACGAAAGTAGGACTCTAAATCCTGCCCAAGTGAACTACTCGACTACGGAAAAGGAACTCTTAGCCGTAGTGTTCGCTTTGGACAAATTTAGATCATACCTGATCGGATCCAAGATCTTCATTTACACAGATCATGCGGCACTTAAGTATCTTCTTTCTAAGAATGATTCTAAGCCCCGCCTGATACGATGGATCTTTCTACTCCAAGAATTCAATTTGGAAATTAAAGACAAAAAGGGAGTAGAGAACGTAGTGGCTGATCATCTTTCTCACCTTAATACCTCTGATTCCCTTGAGGCGACCCATATCAATGACATGTTCCCTGATGAACAACTTTTTAGAGTCTCCCATTCACCTTGGTTCGCTGATATTGCTAATTATCTTGCTACAGGTGCCATACCGACACACTGGACATCACAAGATAAGAAGAAATTCTTTACCAAGGTGCGTAACTTTTTCTGGGATGATCCACATTTGTTTAAATATTGCCCAGACCAAATCTTAAGGAGATGTGTGGCAGACGATGAGCATCAGAGTGTCATCTCCTTCTGTCACTCACAGGCCTGTGGTGGTCACTTTTCTGCTAAAAAGACCACGATCAAGATTCTACAGTGTGGCTTTTACTGGTCCACTATGTTCAGGGACACTCATGAGTTTTGCAAAGCTTGTGAGCGTTGTCAAAAATTGGGAGCATTGTCCCGTCGAAATATGATGCCTTTGAATCCCATCCTTATCATAGAAGCATTTGATTGTTGGGGCATCGATTTCATGGGACCATTCCCCCAATCATTTGAAAATCTGTATATTTTGCTCGTCGTAAACTATGTCACTAAATGGGTCGAAGCAATTCCGTGCCGCAAAAATGACCACCGCACGGTCATTAAATTTTTGAAAGAAAATATCCTGTCGCGGTTTGGAACGCCTCGAGCCATCATTAGTGACGGGGGCTCACACTTTTGCAATAGACCATTTGAGAGCTTAATGAAGAAATACGGTATCTCTCATAAGGTGAGCACTCCATACCATCCACAGACAAGTGGACAAGCTGAAATTTTCAATAGGGAGATCAAACGTATCCTACAGAAAACGGTTAACCCTGATCGTAAGGACTGGTCAATCCGATTGACCGATGCCTTATGAGCATACCGTACTGCTTTCAAAACTCCTATTGGAACATCTCCCTTTAGACTTGTCTATGGGAAAGCTTATCACTTGCCTGTGGAATTGGAACATAAAGCATACTGGGCGATCAAAAATCTGAATTTCAATCTGGACAACGCTGGCTCGCTACGCAAACTTCAGTTGAATGAACTTGAAGAAATCCGGAACGATGCATACGAGAACTCGAGAATTTACAAGGACAGGATGAAGGCGTTTCATGATCAACATATTCTACGAAAATCATTCACCCCTGGTCAGAAAGTCCTCTTGTATGACTCTCAACTACATCTCTTTCCGGGTAAGCTTCGATCTCGTTGGACCGGCCCTTACATTGTTGTTACTGCTTATCCTCATGGGGCCGTCGAGATAAGAGATCCCGATAATGGTAAGGAGTTTAAAGTAAATGGACATCGATTAAAGCCATTTGTCGAGACATTTGATTCAAAGGACATATCCATACCTCTGATTGCTCCTGTTTACCAGGACTGGTCTCCTAGTCTGATGGAGGTATAGGTAGGTTTATCGCTTTCATAGGACTAGGATTGTTGCTTTATTTGTCTGGCTGAAGACGGTAAATTTAGCGCTCCTGGGAGGCAACCCAGCTTTTTTTATTCCTTTTCATTCTTTAGTAGATGATTCAATGTTTGTGGGTAACATTACTGCAAACCCTCACGAGACTACAACTTGTCCACTAGGGGTAACCTAGGGGTTTAAAGGCTTGTTACATACGCTAAATGCAATCGAGAGCACCTGCGAAAGTGGTATAGGTAGGATTTTATTTTCGTCATTTTTATTTTTCCTTTTCTCTCGTGCTAACCAGCTTTCATGTTATGATCTTTTGAAAAGTCTCTCTCTTGATTCGTTATCCAGGTACTATCTTCCCATCACTTTACTTTTGTTGTTCCATGTTTAGATCTTTTACATTGAGGACAATGTAGATTTTAGGTTGGGGGTGGGAGATTAGGCTTCCTAATCAGTATTTTCTTGGTCTTGAGCAAAAATTGTCAAAATTGTGAAAATTTTTAAAATTTTTCTGACATTTCTTGTAAATTCAATGTGATTTTGACATCTATCTTTGATTTAGAATTACGAGATACGTGATGTTGGTAATTTATAACTCTTGGATTTAGCTACTTGATAGATTCCACAGTTGAGTTTGAATTATCAATCCATGATTAGAGATTATAAACATTGATTGAATCATGATTTCAGGACACGTCTTGCTTACACATTAAGATTTCAGTTCCATATCGAAGGATTAACTTGGTAATCACTGAGCATGAAAGGAACCAGCCTGAAGTATCTTGCCATCATGGTATAAAAATTGAAAAGGTTGGATAATTAATCTTCACCATAGGTTTGCTCCCTATAGGTGTAGAGTTAATTCCCCATGAATGATATGTGAAAAAGAGTCAGGTGTACGGTCTTCACCATAGGTTTGCTCCCTATAGGTGAGGATTTGATTCCCCTTCTTAGCATTACTATTAATAAAATAAATAAATAACTCTGTGAGGCAAGTTTTGGTCATCATGAATTCTCTCGTTGATTACCAATGACATCTTGAAATAGAGAATTGAATCTTGGTATTGATAAGCCGAGAGTACACTATATGCTCATGGATCTTAATGTTTAGAAATTTTCTAATTTGTGGATTGATATTGTGAACTGGACTAGGAAGTTTACCATGCACTCGAGTCCAGGAGAGAGTAATGTCCATAAAAATTGTCTTGTAATTATCAACTTATTTTTCGCATATTTTGCTCGGGACTAGTAAAATGCTGGTTGGGGGTTGTGTTGAGGGTCAAATAGTGCATATTAGACCCCAAATATTGTCCGAATTTACGAGCATAATAGTGTTTAACGGCTGATTTAATCGTGTTGATGTTGCAGGTTGATTTTACAAGCTTGGATCGAAATAGGATACTAAATGCATGGATTTAACGCTCCAAATTCACCAAAGCATGGGACGCACTCCAGGGGACCAAGATCGACTGAAATTACATTCCAGAAATCCGAGAAAACTAAGAAACTGAAGTTCAAGTGGCTTAAAACTCATCGAGAATGCAAGATCATGGGGTTCCCAATATCGGTTCGGCTCGAAACTTCATACGTGGCCTGAGGACCATAAATTAACCGTACACGTCAAAAATCATCCATTGGATCATTGCGGAAGTGGCCTAATGGGCAGATCAGCCCATCAATCTTCAATTTGGGGCCCACCCGCCAGCTGGATATGCTTGATAATTGTTCTCAACGGGTAAAATAATGTGAGGAACAGAATGGGCGGATTGGATTTCTTGAAAGCTTCACAGTGGACCCTATATGTATAGTGTGTGTACATAGTATACACACGCCCGCTATGCACGAGATTTCCCAAAAGTCGTTTCCGGCTACAATTCAAAAAAAAAAAAAAAAAAAAAAAAAAACGTGCAGCGGACGCACGGCCGCTGGCCGTTTTCACGGACGTTATTGGGCCCCACACAAGCTCCGTACGTCTGATCCAAGCCGTCCATCTTGTAGAGGGCTTCGAGAGATGCAAAACCATGTTGTCACTTTTCACCCATGCATGCACACGTGTGAGATACAGAGGCCACAAAAGGGCTGCCCGGTAGCGTTCAAATCTGATCTTTTAGATATTTCTTCTCTGGGACACATCAATGGACGTTCAAAACTACCCATTCTTGACTGAAATTTCGTTCTGAATCCAATGGATGGGGTGAATTTTCCTTAAAATGCTTTTGTGGGGCCCACCAATCACAACAGCGAAATGGTGCAAAAGGTTTCGCACATCCGCAAAAACTGACTTTTTCAGGAGGTTTTAGCCCACCATCTTTGATCATATGGCAGATCTGAACCGTCTATTATGTAGAGGACCCAATAAAATCTTAAGGGACGGCGTTTTTTTAGAATTTGAGCGAGGAAAGTGGCGTGTTTCAAGGCACCGAACTTGGCTGTGAAAATTGCACTCCGTGTCCTGCTACAACTCTGTCACTGACTCCAGCCTTCCAGCAGCTATAAAAAGAGGTTTTGGACATGGGGAGCATTCATTCAGGTCTAGGAAGGAAGAAAAAGAGAGACGTGGAGGCTCGGGCAGGAACTTGAAGCAGACGTGAGGGAGAGAGTATTTTCTTTTCTTTTCTTTTATTATGAGATTTAACCCGTTCATGGCGAACTGAACCTCTTAGTTAGGGCTAAGAGGTGAAGCTTGTAGTGAGATGGGAGATTTGATTTTATTTTAATTTTAATGCATGAATTGACGTTGATTTTAGTTAATTATTATGGGAATGTTTTAGGTTTTTAATGGTCTGTTGTGACTGAAATTACAATGGGTCTGCAATGGCTTTGAATATTTCTATTTTCTTTAATGTTTATGATGTCAGGAAGCCCTGCTGTTCACCATAGTCTCCTGGGCATGGTTGGATGTCGGTACCCTTCCTAACTTGCATACATGTGATTGGGTGGTAATTAGTTTGATTCTGTTGTTTGCCAGTCTTTGGGCATGGTTTGGTGATGGAATCCATTCTAATTCATACACCTTTCATCTCTTTGAAAACTACATCAGCGACAGTTCAGTAATTTTCATAATTTTTGATGCAAGCATAAGTTCTCCCTGATCTCTACAAGTGGATCCTCTGAATCCCTAGTTTCCTATCTCTGATTTGTTTCCTAAGTTTTAGATTAATTATTCTACAAGTATTCCATCATTGCTAATTGATTTAGAATTCATCTTAGCCTAGTTCTAGTTCTAGATAATTTTAGATAACGTACAAGTTGCAGTCCCTTGGGATTCGACCTCGGTCTTACCGAGCTATTACTACATCACAATCCTGCACTTAGGGAGTGAACAGACACATGACCTTGGGTGGAGAGGTTTGCGACAATTGCACTTGTGCTCATTGTTCTAATAATTTAAGACAGTTAATATGATATGGGCTTCACGTACGGTAGATGGGGAACATTATAAAAACAAAGAACTCTTGTATTAGAATAATTTAAACCGTTGGCAAGTTAACTATTGTACTTTGAGAAGTTTGTAGCTAGTTCTACACTTCAGAACACATAGACAAACTGGCACGTGTCAAATTGTATCATGTGTGAGATTTGAGCCACAATGTTTATATATTTTGGCATAAAATCAGACCTAACAACTTGGGTGGGCCATGCCATATCAAAACAAAAGAATGTCCATATACCGTCAATTTACTTTATATGCTGTGGCCTGCTTGAAGGGTCAAATTGTCTGAATTTTATGGAAAGCTAATGTCTAACACGTATTTTATGCTTTCCTAGCCGCCCCTATGTGAATGTGCATCACTCCACTCACGTGTGAAATTATCTAACTTATACTTTAAATATATATATCATTCCCTTAATTATTGTTTGTTAGCTTTTTTATTTAGCCATAAGTTTATATCTTCAGGATTTTCACAGTGGCTACCCTCATTAGCCGTGAGGGAAGGCACCCATCTTATGAAATGGAGCCATGGATCAGTGATTCAGACCGTTAATATCTAAGTTGTCTGCTCCATCAATGGCCAAAAAATCTCATAGATCGGAAAGTAACGTGGCATAAAAATATAGGAGCTGTTTAATTATGGGAAACAAAAGGGGGAAAATGAGGAAAAGGAAACTTCTAACTTTTGTTTTTAACAAGATTTTTCGGAAGGACCAAGCCCGACCCACAGACAAGCGTGCAGGCCCAAGGCTAGGTCAGCACATTGGGTCGGTGAGCTTCTGGTCCATTGCCACCGTTAATTAGGCATACGTGGCATATAGGGAATCCTCCTTCCCACGTGCAGGACAATTTTTTAGAGAAAGCTTAGAAAATAAAAATAATCTAATTTTCAGGAATGTAATTAGGTAAATTATTTTTTTTTTTTAAAAAAATCGCCATAAACTTGACCGATTGGATCATCCACTCAGAAAGATTTTATTATTATTTTTTAATCATCAAATGGAATGGATTAACAAACCATAGTCCCAATAGATCAGGACTCCATCGATATATCAGAACCCTACAATTCAACGGGCTGATTTTTCCCTGTACATGTAACATTGCCACGTCAGTGGAAATGAAAGCTAACTGTTCGGTTTCAATATCTTTCACATTAGCAAAAGACACGTAAAGGATTTATCAAATTAGGGAGGTTTGTGGTCCACCTCTGATAAAACCTTTTTTTCCGCATAACCTGCTGCATCATCATCATCCACGTACCTACTAAATAATGGGCGCGTCCTGTACAAACAAGAACATTCTACGGGGCAGTTATTTATATGGTGGCTGGTGTGTGATGCTTGAAACGCAAGCACCTATGAATGATACACATGGCATATATTGACTCGAATCAAACTGAATAAATTGCTGCAACCATCTATATTAAGCTAGGATACAAAACTTAAATTGGTTGAACAATCCTAACCTTAGATCCTTGTATGCTTGTTTGTTGACGTAAAACTATGGAATACATATTTTCTTCATTTTTTTTTAAACCTGGTCAGTCACGGCTAGAGGTGTACACTAGTCACTTTGAGTCGAGCTTGGCTCAACTAGACTTGGCTTGGCCACTAGCTGGCCCGGGCTCGAACTCAGGTCGGTCCCCAAGCTTGACTGGCCAACTTGGCTCGATTCGGTCAACAGCTCGCCCCAGTTCGAGTCGAATTTGAGCCAAGATCGAGCCAATTTTGCCAGTGCAACAATTCCATAAACACAGGTATTGCACCTTCAAATTTTCACTATATGTAGCATGACAACAGCACTTTTAGAGGTATTCCAGCACCTTTTAGGCTCGATGCTCTAGATAAATCTGATCTTAGCCAGATTAGGGTTTCTAAGCCCAAAACTAGGATCGGCTGATCTTGGCATTATGCAATTCCTGCCTCCTCATAACAATGGGGGTGGTCACTGCCATGTGTTTCTGTGCAACTTCCCTTTATCTTGAGAGGTCCTTCCATCTCTGCTTGGTAACCCTGTATGCTTCAACCTTTTGCACCTGTCATCTCCAATATCCTGCGTTCTCCTTGTAAATTTTTCTCTTTGTTCTTCTTCCACATGATAGGTTTGGCCAACCCTTGTGGTGTCAACCTGAATCTCCAATTGTACATCTTGCTTACATCAATACATTGTTGGGGGCCTTGCACAAAACCTTAGGATCTAGCCTTCCGGAACAAACCAGAATTATGGGATAATAAAAAGCAATGAAGTAAATCAAAGCATCAATCACACTACACAAGAGATTTTTACGTGGAAAACCTTCAAAGAGGTAAAAACCACGAGACCTCGTCCAGATCAACAATCCACTATAAAGCAGAACGTTACAACCGATCACAAGCACACACCGTTTGGATCAAACCTTCTTCACTCACGCAGGAGCAGATAAACAGTAAGAGAAACAAAGAAGACGGAGAGATCTCACCGATTACAAAGACGTGAAAGCGCGGAGATATGGTAGATCACCTCTATGAGCATAACCTCCATTCCACAAGCTTCCTCTCTATCTTTCTCTCTCTCTTACAACCCTAAGCCCTTTAGCAAACCCTTACAAAGCTTTAGAAAACCCTAGAATATCCTGAAATACACCCCAATCTTGGATACACCCCTTTATATAAGAATAGAAAAAGGTAGAACTCAAATAGGAAACAAAATCCGTAAAATCTGCGCTTCCGCAATCGCATCTGCGGAAATCTTCGATCATATCGACGGTCTCTCGATAACATCGTCGATGCCATCTGAAAGTCACTCAATCATATCGAGACAAGACCAAAACTGTCTAGCAACCAGGGGTAAAATTCCATCAATTATCGATCCCATCGAGACACTCTCAATACATCCTCAATAACATCCTCGATATGATCGGCAGGTCACTCGATCATATCGACAGGACAAAAAACAGTCCAGCGATCAGGATTGAAAAATCCTGTAATTATCGATGATATCGAAACCCATTCGATTTCATCGATTCCACCAATGAGGAGAAAAATCCCCATCATACATAGTAGGTGGCTTACACCTTAAAAAAAAAAAAAGGTGCTTACATAGAACTTGTGTACACTGTTGATCTAACTGTCGATCAAATCAACGAGACTCGATAAACCATCGATCGAATCAACGCCTCTATCAATAGAATCGATAACGTCCAAAAATGTTATGTAACACCCTGTACTTTTGTATACTCAGGCGTTACTGGGGAGACCTATTTAGGCACTTGTGTGTGTGAAAATTGTTATGATCTGTTATTCGATGATACATAAAGTTACCATCTTAACCATCAAATTTTGGACTTTGGAAAACCACAATGCATCTGCCATTTTGAGAACACCTCACCCTTAATTAAGCCTTTGATATTTCAACATAGAGTACATCATGAATAGTTGTACAACCTTTCAATCTCACCATGGGTTGGATAGTTCATTTAATTGACCATAAAATCAATCCTTAGGGAGTGATCTTCATCCATAATTAAATCATCCAATCTATTAATTTTCAAGATGGACATGCACATTAATGAAGAAACCTGTTTTCAAATTTCCATCTTTTGGATATATAAATCTAACAATTCGTCTTAGATTTGGAAGTCTGAATCACGAGATCCACCATTAATCAAGTCCACAACATTCCACTGATCACTCTAACACTTGATTTCCCCAATTCAATCATCAGATTATAAAATCAATCTTTATGTTGTAATTAGACAACCCTAGAAACCATTAGAACTATTTAGTGTGAATTATGGAAGGCCCCGACCTTAAATCATCTTAAGATTTAGATCCAATTCACCAGATCCAATGTTATTAGGCTTACACCACTCGAGTTCACAGCCCACTATTTGATCATCCTTACCCCAATCTCTAGTAACTGAATAAACCGTTCAAAATCACTTATATAGGCCATAGGACCCTTTTGACCGTTGATGTTCAAATTTGGGATGATCCGAAAATCAGATCGACATAATTCCATAAGTGAAGAGCTAAAATCTAGAAGTATGGCCCACCCGAGCCTTGTATATGCCTCATCTTTGGTCAATGGCACTAATTACAGAGTGGATTTCATGCATAAATCACTACGGACCCCACTTTAAAGTGTAGTGCACGTGAAGTTTGTGCACCCACTATGCACTGGATCAAAAAACCCAGTAAATCTGATGCCGCAGCATATTACAGAGTAAATCCGATTCCTCGACACAATAGTTGAGTCAGACCCACATACAACCCGGTTCGAGGTAAGCCCTCGCACACAAGTTACTGTCTTGAATTAGTGAGTCACGGTTTGTTGACTCGGTGAGTTATATACCTAGGGCTGAGGTAGAACTAATCGGGTTTAGATTGTTGGGCAGCAGCGTTTAAAGGACTTCGACGAGGCGAATCCTGATAAAGTTTAGTAGGGGATCGAGTTCTATCACCAAGTTAAGTCAATTTCAAAACGGTAAGCTATTCTCAAAGCTCTCTTGATTAGAATTATATTAAAGGTGATTTAAGCTAAGATGGAATGAAATTTGATTAATGTTAGGAATTGTTCTCCTAGTTCACTTTCTTGTGCAATTATGTCTTCATCAAAGCAAGTAGCTCCCATTTGGGGTCGATTCAAACCAACCACCCCATATCATGTGTTAAATTATTTCCTCCTTTTCCACCGGTAATTAGCATGGCATGTAGGAAATCCTCCTTTTCTAGAAGCTGGGGAAAAAATTATCCAATTTTCTAAAATATTTTCATTGAGACTACACAACACTAAGGAATACCTAGGTCAACAAATCTCATAAACCAAACGTGTACAATCATCCACTCAGGACTTATTTGTTACATCGGAACCCTACAATTCATTGTACTAGTTTACCCATCGACGTATGTAGAAGTGTAGAAACGCTCACCTACACACCAGTAATGCTCAGCTACATACAAGTTCGCATATCATTACGTGTGAACCTTTCTATCTACCGTCAGATAAGATAGACGGTCTGGATGAAAGTGATCTTATGCACAAGTTTGAAACTGTGAGTTTCCACCTCTTCACCGTATTCTCTAACTTTCTGAAGGATACAACAGTTGTCTTTCACATGAAATTCTTCCACTCAGATGCTAGGTGGGTCCCACCAAGATATTAGTGAGAAATCTACGCCGTCCATACATTTTAAAAAATAATTATATGATGTGAACCCAAAACTGAGGTAGATCAAAATCTCAAGTGAGCCACACAGTGTTGATTGAATACTCGCCATTAAAAACTTCCTAGGGCTACCAAATCTTTGGATCAAGCTAATATTTGTATTTTCTCCACCATCCAGGCCTATATGACCTAATCAACAGGTTGGATGTCAAATAAATATCATGGTGGGCCGTAAAACATATTTAAGGGTGAGAATCATTATCATCGTTGCTTCTTGTGGGGTGGTCCACTTGAGATTTGGATCTACCTCAGATTTGGGATAATGCCTGAAATGATAAGGAAAAACAGATAGACGGGATAGATTTCTCAAAAACATTTTGGTGGGCCCCACCAAGGTTTCCAGTGAGAGAGGCTTTGGCAGAAATCAGCGGTGATAATAATCCTCACCATTGAAAATTTTATAGTGCACACTGTGATTTATATTAGCCATCTAGCCTATTCATAAAGTTATACACAGCTCTGGATGAAGAGAAAACTCAAATATCAGCTCCATCCAAAACTTCTTTGGCCCTCATAAATTTTTTGAGGGTAAGGGTTTAATCCCCACCGTAGCCCACATCTGTCTTGAATCTGCCACATTTTTGAGCTAATAGCCTAAAATGACGAAAGAAATGGATGGACGGTGTGGATGAGACCCATACATCACGGTTCCCGCCCGTTCTCAAAGACGGGCAAATGTAGGACGCAATCTGCGTCCCTCGGTAACGTACGCGGATTAGATACGGATAGGTTAAGTACTCAAGTCGGATACTGAAGTCAAGTCACCAAGTTTTGTGGGGCCCACTATAATGTATGTGTTGTATCCACACCGTCCATCCATTTTGAAATATCATTTTAAGGCATGAGGCAAAGAATGAGGCAGATAAAAATCTGTAGTAGACCCATCACAGAAACAGTGGAGAGAGTGATTCCCACCTCTGAAACTATCCTAAGGCTCACCATAATGTTTATTTGAAATCTAACCGGTTCAAAAGTTAAAAAAGTAATGAAATAAGGGAAAATATAAATATTAGATTGATCTAAAACTTTTCTAGACTTTAGAAGGTTTTAATGGTGGACGTCAGTTCCCACTATTTTCTGTGCTGGGTCCACTGGAGCTTTGGATTTAACTCATTCTTTGGATATTGCCCTAAAATGATCTCACTAAATGGATGAAAGGCGTGGATGTGGATATAGAACATACATCATGGTGGGTCCACGGAAGTTGGTGGTGTTACTTGAGTAGCTTGTCTCGCTACTCATCCTGTCAGTAACTAATCGACACTCTTTGGTAACTACCTCCCTGATGAAGCACGCAATCCACCTCTAAGACGTCTAGGATCTCGTAAGTTTACCGGAAATCTAGGTAAGGCCCACTATGATGTTTGTGAGAAATCTAGCCCGTCCTTTTTTTTTTTTTTTAGCTCAACTTATGACTTGAGATCAAAAGTAAACTCAATACAGCATACTGAGGGAAAAAGGGAGCAAGGAAAGTCCTACCATTGAAACCTCCTTTGGTTTGACTTAGTGATTTTTACATGCCATCTATACCATTCAGTGATGTTTACATGCCATCTATACCATTGAAACCTCCTTTGGGTAGACTTACTGATGCTTACATGCCATCTATACCATTTAGTGATGTTTACATGTCATCTATACCATTAAAACCACCTTTGGATCAACTCAGTGATGTATACATGCCATCTATACCAATAAAACTACCTTTGGGTCGACTCAGTGATGTTTACATGTCATCTATACCATTCAGTGATGTTTACATGCTACCAATACCATTCAAAACTTATATGACCTATGATTATTTCAACTGTGTAAGTTCAATCTTCATATTTTCAGCCCACTTGAGTATTGGTTTTGGCTCACTTTTGTATGCATGTCCTAAAATGATCTCATAAAACAGATGAATAGATTGGATTTCTCAAAAACATCATGGTAGGTCTCACTTAGGTTTCCAATGCAAGAACTTCCTGCAAAAGACTTTCGCAACAATTCCGCTGCATGATTTTTTTCAAACATTAGAGAAAGACATGCAAAGAAAAGTCATCATGGTGGGTGCCACTTAGGTTTCCAGTGGAGGAACTTCTTGCGAAAGGCTTTCTCCGGAAATTTGCCGCGCAATTTTTTCAAACATTAGAAAAAGACATTTAAAGAAAGGCCTGAAGTTCTATGAAGCAGGCACCTTTCATGGTCCCACCTCTAATAAAACCTGTAAATATCACCATTGTCGTCCAATCAACCAATATTTATCGTGCAACCATGTGTGAATAGGACAATTATTTAGTGGGTGTACCATGATTGTGAGGCCCATCTTGATGAATGTGTTGTATATCCATGCGTTCTATCCACTTTTTTCTAGATCATATGATGATGTGGCCCTAAAACTTATATAGATCCAAATCTCGAGTGGACCCCAACACAGAAACAGTGGTGATTGAATGCCTATCATTAAAAACTACTTACAGAGCACCTAGGGCCTATGGTTATATTTATTTGCCATCCAACATGTTGACAATGTCCAACGGACCTTGTCGAAGGGAAAATACAAATATCAGCTTGATCCAAAACTTTGATGGCCCACAATGAGTTTTTAATGGTCAAACACCATAGTTTCGAGTAGTGTGGTCCACCTAAGAATTGGATCTGCTTAATTTTTGGAATCAAATCCTAAAATGCGATGGAAAAATGGATGGACACATGGATAGACAACACATTCATCAAGGTAGACCCTTACGGTCAGGGTAACACCCACTACCGTGTTACCCAGGAAACACTTAATCCACTCCCAAGCAATAACGGGACCCATTCACAACCATGGCATGAGATATCACAGTGCGACTGAGCTTAGCGTATCTCTTTCACTTATTTTGCATCCCTCAAAAGTCAAATTGGAGTGGTTAGCATATATGAAATCTAGACTTACTAAACAAATGAATTTTTTTTTTGTTTTTACAAGCAACTGACTCAACCAATTCCTTCTCATACAATCGACCAGGAACAAGTCTTGGATTTGAAAAAATAACAATAAATAAACCTTCATTGCTTCTAAAGTAATAAGACCATTTCAGTGATAAACATTTCCTTAACTCTATAAATACTAGCTTAATCTTCTTACAAAACCCACAGCCAAAAACACTCCTCATTATAAGATTCAGGGTTTCCTAGCTTACATACATAAACACTCCCAAACATTTTCAAGATGGCCACTGGCTTTCTTCTCCTAACATTCCTTGCATTTAGTTTCTCATTTGCCACTGCTGCATCCGATCCCAGCCTTTTACAGGATTTCTGCGTTGCTTTGAACAACAGTGATGGTATGTTCACTCCAAGTAATTGCATGAATGCTGCAAATGATTCATAGAAATGCAATCCGCATAAAAGGATTCATGTGATGGGTGGGACACACTACCTTTATGTTGGTTTAATAGGTCTTGAAAGAACATACTTTTTTTTTTTTGTTTAAAGGAAAGAATATACTGCTCACAATCTCTTTCATATTATTATTATTATTATTATTATTATTATTTTGTTGGGGGGGGGGGGGGGGGGGAATCACACAAATATAACACAAAATATCTCAATATCAACTCTACTACATTCTGCTGATGATGAGACGTGGTTTTAATCCCAACGGCATCTCTGGATTACTATATCCTTTCATGCCTCCCCTCTTTTAATTCCTTCTTATTTGAAAAAAAAACAAAAACAAATTCTCTCCACAACCCCATCATCAAATAAAAACCTAACCACACGATCAAGGAAAACAAAAAAGACATACAGAGATAAATGGCAATGCCATTTTTTTGTGTAGATCTCTTTCTCTGTTTTGTTGCTCAAATATCTCAATCTCTTTTGTATTATATGATGGCAGTGTTGGTGAATGGATTTGTGTGCAAGGACCCAAAGGAAGTTCAAGCTGATGATTTCTTCTTCACGGGACTGGACAAACCAGGCAACACAGATAACAAGGTTGGGTCCAATGTGACCCAAGTGAATGTAGCCCAGATACCAGGACTCAACACCCTCGGCGTCTCCCTAGTTCGGATAGATTATGCACCCTATGGTCTCAATCCACCCCACACGCACCCGCGGGCCACAGAGATCCTAACAGTATTGGAGGGCACCCTATACGTCGGATTCGTCACTTTCAACACTGACAATCGCCTCATAACAAAGATCCTTCAGAAGGGCGATGTGTTTGTCTTCCCGGTAGGCCTCATTCACTTCCAGTTCAACATAGGCAAAATCAATGCCATTGCCATTGCAGGACTGAGCAGCCAGAACCCTGGAACCATCACCATTGCAAATGCTGTATTTGGATCAAATCCGCCCATCTCAGATGATGTTCTTGCCAAGGCATTCCAAGTTGACAAGAAAATAGTTGATTATCTTCAATCGCAGTTTGCAGTGAAAAACTAGAGCACGCTCCCTTACAATAAACTCCCTCAGTAATTTATAGTGTATCCAGATATAGTTCTTTACTTACGTTAATGTTTGAATAAAAGGGGAGTGCAACGTATTTGTTTCTATCTGTCTTTTGTTTTCTTTCTTTATTTGTTTCTGTTAAATGGTTTCTCGTGGATTTTGGCTTGTCATCTAACACTCACTCTCTCTCTCTCTCTCTCTCTCTCTCTCTCTCTCTCTCTCTCTCTCTCTCTCTCTCTCTCTCTCTCTCTCTCTCTCTCTCCCTACTTGCATGGTTCGCGAAGTTTATTGAGATGTAATGAATACGATGTAGCAACCTCGAGAGTCTTCGATTGATCATTTCACTTCAAATCAAGTGAAGAAGCGTTAAAAATAAGCATTAGCTTTGGTAAGGAAGGAAGAGTTATCTCGTAATCTGCAATGAGTTATTGAACATAAAATATATGATTTTGCGTAGGATAAACTACTTTAGCCACCCAACCCAACTATGCAAGCCGGATTTGAGAAGTACCTTAGGTGGACGGTTTACCTATTTTAATTCCCATTATAACTTTTTATCTGTTGGACTTAAGAAGTTACCTACAACACAACAAGAGTTTAGAAAATTTAGGACAACAGCTTGTGAAGCCAAATAGGATACTTACTATTTTGGCTGAAAACCTTGCGCACTAGTAGGCATCACAGGGTTTCCGTCATATGATTGACTCGAACCTTCATACATAGGCTGTAGACCATAAATTAACTGTACATATTAAATTTCAAACATTGGATATCTCGGGAAGTGGGCCAACGGCCAGATAAGTCCTTTAATTCATTAAGTGAGGCCCACTTGATCACATGATATACTTCAAATTTGGTCTCAACCCCTTAATAGGGGAGACAAAACAGATGGACGATGCAGATTTCTCGAAAACATCACCTTGGACCCCATATGTATAGCGTGTGTACATAGTGTACACAAGTCTGCCGTGCACTGGACCGGATAAGGCGGTCAACAAGCTGCTAACCCGACCATCTTCTAAAAATGGCTATTTCCGTTTTCGGCTTCTTGCGTAACCGACCGACGATGTGTTTTGCGGATGGTAGTGGGCCTCACCCATTACGCATAAGGTTGATCCAATCCATTCATCGTGTAGAGGGCCTCGAACCCATAAAAACCATGCCGACTGTTTTCATCCATATAAGCACACGTGTAAGATACAGAGGCCACAAGTGGACTGCCCTGCAACATTCAAAATGATTTTGGCGTGATTGTTTCTCTAGGATGCATTAATGGACGTTAAAAACCAACCATCCCTGACCGAAATTTCATCCTAAATCCAATGGAAGGAGTGAATTTCCCCGAAAACACTTCTGTGGGGCCCACCGAGCACCACGGCGTTGTACATGCAAAAGGTTCCACAACCGGACGCCGACCGACTTTTGCGGCTGTTGTACGATCATGGAATGCATCAGATGGATGATCTGATCCATCCATCGTGTATAAAACTCAAAAATGTCCTAGGAGATTGATTTTATGGATAAAGTGCCAAGAACAAGGGACTTATGAAGCCCCGAACTTGGCTACGAAAAGGAGTATACGGTTGTTGCTGCAACAACCTCTCCATTGACTCCAGCCTTTCCACTGCCCTTCCAGCAATATAAAAGGAGTTTTGGACATGGGAAAAGGGAGGAGCTTGGAGGAAGCCAGAGTCAGAGCCTGGGGGGAAGCGAAGGAGAGGAGATCCAGAGCTTGGGAGAGAAGAGAGAGAGAGAGAGAGAGAGAGAGAGAGAGAGAGAGAGAGAAGGGAAATGTTTTTATTGTTTAAATCTTATTTTTTCTTCTTTCTATTTGAATTCATGGATAACGATGAAGCCCCTTATTTGAATGACTCTTGTCATGTGTTGATTTTATTTGGGTTGATTGATTTATTTCTTTCTCTAGTGTGCTTAACTAAAATTTCTATACTTCTCCATTCTATGAGCTTAACCAAAGTCTAGATATGGATGTTGTTTGGAATCTTATTCTAGGTGCTTGTGTTTGACTATGAACAAATTTCCTATAGAAAAAGAAATAGGAATCTACATCTCTTCATGCCTGACTATGGATGGAAAGATATAATCCTTATGTTTTAAGGGATTATATATTCTGTGTGCCCGACTAAGGACATAGAGTGTGCTTTATTTATTAAATTTATATCAATCTGAATTAGGGTGAATCAACAGGTAAAATAAGGGTCAGGATAATTAGGGGTGGATTCGAAAGTCCTAGTATTCTCCTTGATTGAATTTTCCTCATTGTTCTCAGTTATTTTCATAGATATCTGTTATTTTACTTAATTGTTAGCAAAACTATTTGTTGGATTAGTTAATAAGAGTCGTAAATTTCGAATTGTGACAACCAATCCTCATGGGAACGATCTCGTATTACGTACTATATCTACATCTGATTCGTATACTTGCGAGCTTAAAATCATTTAAATCAAATTGATTTAAATAAAACATCACATCACAACCGTCTTCTATAAATAGTAAGTTTACTATTTATAGTAAGTCACGAATTTTAAGAGTTTTAGTCGTAGTTTGATTCTGATTTCTCGCCCATTGCTTAGTGTCCCTATTTAAAGGGTTGTGAACTCATTTTTTTTTTTTTTTCATTCATCAATCAATTTTGAATTTATTAGAATTTATTTTTATTTTATTATTTTCTTTCCTCGTGGGTTCTAGATGTCTTTATGAGGAGTCCAAAGAAGTTTCATGGATTCAGAATAGTTATCCTCTTGAGGAAGATAGTGCTCAACCTCATGTCCTCCTCTGCGTCACTGCAGGATCCTCCTCAGCAAGGTTTGTACAATAGGCTTATCTTACAAGCGTTGCATATGAGTACCTTCTTGATGCACCACCCTTATCCATGAATTCTTAAAAACCAAGAGCTCTATTTTGGTTGCCACTATGTTAACAACTTAGACATTTTTCGTTGCCACATTTTTAATGAGTTTATCTATTTTGGTTGATTATAATTATATATTAGAGATTTTGGTAAAGATTAAAATTGAAATCATATCATCTTAGTTAACAATAATTATGTATTCGAGATTTTGGTAAGGATTAAAAATTATTTATATAAAATATGATCTCTAGGTTTGTTAATGGGCTGGGCTCATGCTAAGCAAATTCAAATTTCAAAATGGGCCTGGCCCATTTTCAGGTTTCAAGACTTTTTTTTTATAGCACTGCATGGGTACTTGAACCCATGACCCTAATCTATCACTGAGCCATGAGCAGGGACACAGGTTTTAAAACATTGACTATATATATATATATATATATATATAGTGTAGAGCAAGTGGGGAGCAAGTGGGGACTAAATCATTCTTCTGTGGTGGCCACCTTGGATGGGCCATGATCCAAAATTTCCCAGGTTAGAAGATCCAAATGACTTTATTCAGTCTCCTATATTAATAATGTTCTTCTTAACCAGATGGTTTTAGGAAAATTTGCAAGGTAACAGATTTCCTTTCAAGGGCCACAGTGAGACGCAACTAACTAGCAAACTTGATTACGGAAGCAAGTCCCCACTTGGCAGAATTGGAAACCTCCCTGTTTTTTACAAATTCTCTTTGGAAACGGCTGGGATGACACATTCTATTTACACGTACGATCGTGTGTAATTGCTGAGTCCTCTTTGATATGGGTAGTCAGCTCGCGTCCTTATACAAGAATGCTTGGATTGTGACAAGCGATTGAAAATGGTTTCATATCTAAACACCTTTGGGGCCTATGTGTTGTGTCAATTCAATATATCAAACATGAGGCCATATGTGTGATCGAGAGCCCCTGTATGTATTCAGATTTTATGTGTGTATAACATGCAAGCCTGTCAAAATCTACTCAACTCAAAGTTTGATTAAACCATTGGTTCCCCTAAGGTTTTGTTTTTTTTTTTTTGGAAAGGTGAGAGCTCACCACCTGAGCTTTATTTAAATGAAAAGAAACGCTAAACATGGTTACTCTTGCTCCAGTGGTGGACTCTTAAGCAATCAACACCTGATCAAGGGTTAGAGTACCCATAGGAGGTGAAATCCCAGCGTGAGTGTGTGGGGGTACGTGTGTGTGTAAAAAAATAAAAATAAAAAGTTTAAAATCACGTAATATTTCTTGGGTTCCAATCCTTGCTCGAGTGGTAGACTCTAAGGAGGTTCAACACAAGGTCTTGGGTTCGAAACCCATATATGGAGAAATCCCACTACAGTGTGCATAAGTGTGTGGCAGGTGCGTGTGTACAAAAAAAAAAAGACAAAAAAGGGGCACCACAAAAAGGATCGGGCCTTACTCATAGCAATAAGAAACAACTCAAAAATAAAAGAAAATATACAGATTGAATATTTTTTAATAGCAATAAGGACAAGGCCAGCATGATGACCCAATAACCTCGATAACCTGATTATTTTTCCTATATAATCACAGCATCCATATACCATTCACAAGCAACACCAAGGCAGCAAGGTAACCTGAAATATGGGCTAGAGTAGATATGTAATAGGAAGTACCTTTTTTTTTTTTTTTTTTTTGAGGAAACAATAAATTGGAGAACAGAGAATAGATAGCAGTAACCCTGCAACCTCACTGCTAGCCATCCATACTCTTACTGACTAACAATAGGAGTGGAAAGGAAACCTGCTGAATGGTTTCAAAAAGTCTATCACATGGAGAAGCAAAATTGCAATCAAAGACAGTAAACAGAGTTGCCTGTGAGAAATGGGGAATAGGATACCCCAAAACGGATTATCCCATTCCCCTCTTCTGAATTCTGGTTCGTCTAGGAGACTTAATACTGCATTATCCAAATTTAAAAGGCCACTAATATCCCCTAAAAGGTTGATCTTTCTGGAATAGATCTTGTCTGGGCAATCTTCACTGGGCCATTTTTGGAAGCGCATCTGCTACCAAATTTCCTTCCCTCAAAGTATGTGTGAAAGATAGGTCGAGGGTTTGTCGCTTCTCAAACCCTGTGTACATCAAGTCAATCTAATTAGAGACCGGACGTAGAATCCAACTATCCCCTCAACCATCAATTGTGATCAACGACCAAGCAATTTGTGAAATAATAGGGGTCAATGCTTCTGAATGGATACTTTTTTTCTTGTGTCAATAGAGTTAATGAACTGTTCTTTCAACATTATTTTCACATGATATTTTTTAAACGAATAAAGATGCATGAATAGATAAACAAAATGAAAGGTAAACAATGTTCATTTTATTAATATTTGAATACATGATCTATTACAATCAACAAAGTATAGATCAATAAAAAAAAAAAAAAAAGGAACGAAAAGTAAATACTTGATTCATCTATCAAAACAGACAATTGAGGCAATTGGTAGGTAGGATGCGACCAACAAAATGATTCAATAGCCTGAATAAGGACTTAGTTGATCGGAATCCAGCAACTTAAGGTAGTGAACATTTAATCTACTCCTATGATACTATAGTAAAAGATGTTATGCAATAGCTAACTTTGATAAAACTAGACTAGGCTAGGTAAATAATAAGAAAATTAAAAAAGTAGATACATGTGCATGGCGTACGGCCTTGAGCTTTTTTCCAATTTCTCTTTTTATAATTTTTCAAGGTGGTAAACTCCTCTCTAGGTTTCTTTATTAATCTTGGATCTTTCACATATATGGGAAGCCCTCCAGATAAGAAAGTCTCATAAGCAAATCCGGAACTGTTGGCTTCTTAGATCTTCTTCTCATAGTTGGCCATTTGATGGCAGATGTTCATGACCCACTAAACGAATTTGAGGTTAATCAAGGAATGATTGATCCCGGACCTCAGATTGATCATGACTGCTCATCTGGTGGCCGAACTCCTATACTACCAATCGAGATATTGCATGGTCCAAATCAAACCACCTCCTACATTTAACCTTGTTCCTCGATAGTTTGGAATGTTGGAGGGATTTGACACTTGAAATTGATCTGATATCAAACGAGATCTTATCTAGTTTTTCCATTTTCTTAATCCCAATTGAACCATGGCAACAAGATCGGATCATCCAGCTCTCCCATTATTGTAATTCCGATCAATGTATGGCCTAGGCCCTAATCTCCTTGATGTGTCTGTCTCTCTAACTTGGGTTCAAACCGTAGCCAAATTTACTTGGATAGCAGTCCGATCTTCCTATATTAGGAACATTTTTCAAATGTGGTAGACCTTTTAAATATCTTTGAAAAGATTTCTTATTTTGGAAAGACTGTAAGAGACGACCTCCCAAGTATATCATAGTCAGGTATGTAATAGGATACATTTCTCTCGGAAAGTCTTTCATATACATGCTTAGTATGCTAATTCATCAATTAGCACGTTTATCGTGGCCACATGGCATCTATCTAGTTATTTGCTCCCCTAAAGACATGTGCAAGGCCTCATGCTTGTGCATTAATAATAACCCCAAATGAAGATTTACCAAGAATACTCTGAGGTGTGAGTAGGATCCATCAAAACTAACTCATTAGTGTCAACATATGGCGGCCTTTCATTAGTCTATGTCAAGAGTGTAAACACCGTGATCAGCTGATTTTTTATGCCACCCATCTACAGTAACAATATGGTGTATACCCAATGAACGGCCCAGATTTGGCCTCATTGGTTTGTACACATGACCTTGGGTGGAGAGGCTTGCCACAATTGCACTGGTGCTTATTGTTCTAATGATTTAAGACAGTTAATATGATGGGCCTCACGTACGGTAGACCGGGGACATTAGAAAAACAAAGAACTCATGTATTAGAATAATTTAAACTGTTGGCAAGTTAACTATTGTACTTTGAGAAGTTTGCTAGCTAGTTATACACTTCAGCACACAGACAAACTGATACGTGTCAAAATGTATCATGTATGAGATTTGAGCCACAATGTTTATATTTTTTGGCATAAAATCAGACCTAACAACTTAGGTGGGCCATGGCATATCAAAACAAAAGAATGTCCATATACCGTCAATTTACTTTATATGCTGTGGCCTGCCTGAAGGGTCAAATTGTCTGAATTTTATTGAAAGCTAATGTCTAACGTGTTTTATGCTTTCGCATCTGCCCCTGTATGATGGTCTTACAACCTGTCTCGCGAGGGCCTTCAAGCAGGTCATAATCCAATCCGACTTGCTTCAGATTGTAAATTTTCTGAATGGTCATATCAAAGCAGGCTGGAAGTGGACTTACTGACTTCGGAGGATCTTCTCCCCGAGGAGTGGAGGCCCAGTGGAATTTGCCCACATCTATTGGGAAGGGAATGCCCGGCAGACGCGTTGGCTGCCTTGGCAGCGACTCCCAGTCCACGGTCTATTTTGATCGCCTAGCATATCTCCCGGCTAAGATTCGAGGTATGGTTTTTCCGTACAAGAGAGGTTTAGGTGCAATGAGACAGATTGAGGGTGCTCCTCGCATGTCCGTCGTTGATTTTCTTCTTCGCGCTTTGCTTTTTTTGCCTCATTTCCCGGTTGTATAATGATATGATAGGCTTCCCTAGGTCCTATTACTCCTGAGGTCTCCTAAAATCTGGGCTTTTATAATTCTCCTAACTCATCAATGAAAGTTCCTTGTTTTTTTTTAAAAAAAAAAGTGTGAAATTATCTAACTTATACTTCAAATATATATCATTTCCTTAATTATTGTTTGTTTGTTTTTTATTTAGCCATAAGTTTATATCTTCAGGATTTTCACAGTGGCTACCCTCATTAGCGGTGAGGGAAGGCACCCATCTTACGAAATGGAGCCGTGGATCAGTGATTCAGACCGTTAATATCTAAGTTGTCTGCTCCATCAATGGCTAAAAAATCTCGTAGATCGGAAAACATCGTGGCATAAAAATACAGGAGCTGTTTAAGGAAAGCAAAAGGAGGAAAATGAGGGAAAGGAAACTTCAAACTTTTGTCTTTTAACAAGATTTTTCGGAAGGTCCAAGCCCGACCCACAGACAAGAGTGCAGGCCCAAGGCTAGGTGATCAGCTCATTGGGTCGGCGAGCTTCTGGTCCATTGCCACCGTTAATTAGGCATACATGGCATATAGGAAATCCTCCTTCCCACGTGCAGGACACCATTTTTTAGAGAAAGCTTAGAAAATAAAAATAATCTAATTTTCAGGAACGTAATTGGGTGAAATATGCCATAAACCAGACCGATTGGATCATTCAATCAGAAACATTTTTTTATTATTTTTTCATCATCAAACGGAATAGATTGGCAAACCATAGTCCCAATAGATCAGGACTTCATCCATACATCAGAACCCTACAATTCAACGTGCTGATTTTTATCAGTACATGATGATAACATTGTCACGTCAGTAGAAGTGAAAGCTAACTGTCCTGTTCGAATATCTTTCCACATTAACAAAATACACGTGAAGGAATTTCCAAATTAGGCAGGTTTGTCGTCCCACCTCTAATAAAACATTTTTACAGCATCACCTGCTGCATCATCATCATCCAGTCAATGGACACGACATGCCTACTAAACAATGAGCGCGTACATGTCCCGTACGAACAAGACCTTTCAACGGGCGGTTATTTATATTCTGGACAGGGCGTGATGTTTGATACGCAAGCACCCATAGATGATACACGTGGCATATATTGACTGAAATCAAACTGAAAAAATTGCAGCAACCACCTGTATTAAGTTAGGATCCAAAACTTGAAATTGGTAGAACAATCCTAACCTTTGATCCTTGTATGCTTGTTTGTTGACGTAAAACTGTGGGATATTTTCTTCATTTTTCTTTGTACCCTGTCAATCATGGCTAGAGGTGTATGCAAGTCGATCTAGTCGCGCTTGGCACAACTTGACTTGGCTTGGCCACTAGCTGACCCCAGCTGGAACTCAATCTGGCTCGGTCATCGAGCTTGACTAGTCAGTTGGGCTCGGTTAGCAGCTGGGCCAGTTCAAGCTAATATCGAGCCTGTGCAGCATTTTCACAAACACAGACTGCACTTTCAAAATCTCACTATATGTAGCATGACATCAGCAATTTTACAAGTATTTCAGTATCTTGCAGGCAACATTAAAATCAAGAAAAAAAAATGTATTTATTTCATATACATACCTTCCATGCCACCAGTTGACGCTTCGTCGAGTCATTTTGTCAAACAATATCAAAGTAAACAAGTTACCTAAATAATTCGATTCGTGCTGGGTTCGATCCGAGTCAAGTTGAGTTCGGCCAAGCTTGAACTCAGTTCAAAAAATTTTCTAGCTCAAACAATCAGCTCGACTCGGTTCAAACTCAACTTCAAACCAAGTCAAATCGAGCTTTTTCAAGTTGAGTCAAGCAAACTAACTGAAAACAGAAAAGAAAAGAAAAAAAAAAAAAAAAGTGACCTAACCGAGCTAAATCAATTCATGTACAGCCCTGGTCATGGTGAACTATCCAGAATGTGTCATATGTCAGTGGTGTCATGTATGATTTACATCAATTAAAAAAAAAAAAATGAGTTACAGATGTACACACATGGAAGAATTAAATGTTAGAGTTATATCAAAAATAAGTCTCTACAAATTAATTATCTTTACAAGTATTATAATTATAATTAATCCCACCAAAAGTAACATCTGCATATGCAAGAGTTCTAATGTGAAATTCTAGTAAACTTTCATGGACGCTATTGCAACGGTAAAAGGTGCGTGTGAGTATTTACACACAGTACACATAGCCTAATACAATTGGTTATGCCTATACAAAGAATCAATGAAATTCGTATGGCCGATTATTCAAATCTCTTAAGATACAATATTACCACCTCCTAGAAGCTTATAAAAGTGATGGAACGATTTTAAAATTTCAGTGGGCATGGTTTTTCAGGCTTATGTTCTGATGTAGTGGTGTCCCATTGATCGAATCATCTTGATACATCACCATGTGTGTAGGGTTGTATGGTTGGTGCCATTTAGAAAATTGGTCTTGATGTAGAACTATTAAGCCATGGCATTTACACTTTGGCACTGTCCTAATCAACGGTCTTGATCATGCCTATTCCAGGTCCGTGTATGTTTCAAATAGGTGGATCTTGTAGTAACATTTGGTTTCTAATCTTAAAAGCAAATGAAGACATTTAAGAATATTGGCCACCATGATTTTACGAGAAATTCACTCCCTTCATCAATTTTGCCTATTCATGCTAGGATATGAATCCAAAAATACAGAAAATTCAAACTCAAGCAGCTACATGATATGAAATTTGAGGGATGAAATCCCTGCCATTGAAATCTTCACCCAGCAATCAAATTGTTTATATGCCATCCAATCTGCTCATGCATCTATAACCCCACATAGGTTTCAATGGTGGGCATTCGATCTCCACTATTTCATGTAAGGAACCCCTCTTGATTTTTGGATTTACTTTATTTTTGAATTCATGCTCACCGATGAAAGGATGGATGTCAAACAGACATTGGGGTGGGCCCACAGAGAGTGAGGAAATTTGCAGCCGATTCAAAGCATCACCATGCAAACAAAAGTGTCATAAACCAAAAATCGTTCTAAGGAAATGATTTTGAAGATCCAGTCCGTGTCCATTAAATGGGAAATTAAAGCAGATCGGACCTTTGGAGGTCAATGTTCAGCCAATCTTTATGTCACGTGAAGGCCCATCGATTTGAATTTTTCAAATAAGGGAATCCATGTCTATTGACTTGCTTCTGACAAGACATGGATCTAGTCATTTACTCCAACCCACACCACCCAACAACTTTCAGCATTTGTGACAGCAGCCCTTGGCCGGGTCAAATCCTAGGATGAATGTCACCACTGTCTATGATGAGGGCGTGGATTGCATACTGACCCTGTCACTACTGCCTGGCTGGTCTGTGCTACGTGGGACCCACCATGATGTATGTTTTTTATCCTCATTAATTATCCATCAATTTTTTTAGTTTATTCTATAGCATGAGTTTAAAAATAAGCAGATCTAAATCATAGGTGGATCCGATATATCATTGGGAAACAGTGTTGATTGAATGCACATTATTAGAAACTTATTAAAATTCACTGTAATGTTTTTTTGTCATCCAAGCTGTTGAATAGGTCATATAAGCCTGGATGAAAGGATGACACAAATATCCGTGCGATCCAGAACTTTTGCAGTGAATTCAATCACCATTGCTTCTGTAATTCCCAAGCAGTTTTTTAGAGGTAGGCATTCAATCATCACTGTTTTCTGTAGCAGGCCCACTTGATATTTGTGATATTTGGATCTGCCTCACTTATGGACTAACACCAAATGATTTGGTAAATTAAATGAATGGACAACATAAATAAGACACGCATCATGGTGAAGACCACGGAATTGGCAAGTAGGCTCGTAATACGCATCTCCCTGTGCAAGGCACATTTATGTGGTGATCATGTACTTTGCATCACTAAGAGAGTGTTTGGCGCATGAAATGAGATGGGATTAAGTGGGATGGAATTGAAAACACCACCATTTAAATTCCAAGTCACGTTTTTTTTCTTCAACAATTGCAAGGTTCATATACTTTGAAAAATGTGTGTTGAGAGTGGTTAGGAAGGATCCATTCTAAACATGAAATTTGTAGTAGAGGTTTTTTAAATCCATTTGAAATTTGAAAGTGCACCGTACAGATTCATCTTATCAGTAGAAGTAAATGATGGTGCAAGTTTTATGAATCCCACCATGATATATGGACTATATCCAAACCATTCGTCCATTTTTTAAAATTATTTTAGGGCATGAACCCAAAAATTAGCAAATCAAAAGCTCACATAAACCACACCATAAAAAGTAATAGAGATTAAACGCCTACCATTGAAAACTTCTTGAGAGCCACATAAGTCTTGGATCAAGTTGATATTTGTGTTTTTCCTTCATCCGGGTGTATGTGAACTTATGAATAAGTTCAATGGGTAAAAATACATTACGATGGACCCTAAGAAGGTTTTCTCTCTATTGTTTTCCGGTGGTCCATGTAACTTTTTCGTTTTGGGGTGCATGTTATAAAATGATCAAGCAAAATTGATGGACAGTGCGGATATAACACATCATAGTAGGTCCCACATAACCTGTTGACGCCAAGACAATAGAAGAGCTTGTGACATTTTCAAATAGTGTCTTTCATGGTTGCCGTGGGGTTTGGTTGATTTCCTAAATCAACCCAAACATGATTTTAAATAAACTCTATAACTTACATTTTTAATATTTACATTCCAAACATGGGAAAAAATATCCAACTAACCATGGAATTTGTAAAAAAACTCTAACACCATATTACCATTGTAAAAAATCAATTCCAACCCACTTAATCCAATTTAATTCCACAACCCAAACAATTCCGTTGAATCACCGTGCAATCTACATCCCTAGCAAGTGGAAAAGGATTAGGCCGGGCTCTGCCTATCCCCTGACAATAAGGCATGCATGATGTGACGAGATTTGACTGGATGTAGACCATTGTCAATGATAATATAATCTAAAGTATATTTGAAAGTTGCTTCGGTCGCATGCATATTTAATTACTCATAAACGTCATGCGAAGGATTTTTAAGCTAATGCTAAGGCAGTGCTTGCAGTTTATCCGTCACAACACCGTTCCAAAGCCAATATCCCACCGGAAGGTTTCAATGGCAGGTGTTATTATCTCTTCTATTTCGTATGGTGCAGCTCATTGGAGCCTTAGATGTGCTTCCATTTTGAACTAAGACTCAAAAATGAGTTGGGAAAATGGATGGACTGTGTGGATTATATAAAACACATATATTACAGTGGGCCCACTGCACCTGCCACCAGGGAATCCACTTCCTCCAAAATCTATCTGATCTGGCAATTCGGTGGGCCACAAGTATAAATATATTTTTTTAAAAAAAATAATAAAAAATAAAAAAGACAGCCAGCTAAGGAAACTGTCCAGAGTACCAAATTCAACGTATATTAATTGGAGCCCTTTGAGTGATCAGCTCAGCCTTGAAGCATTACATTATGGCTCATTGGATGAGTGGGCCAGTCTGATTTTTGGGATATGGCATTTGCAGCGCGCATATATTTCTCAATGGACATGGTCTTAAACATGTGTGCGACGTTAGTACGTGTGACGCATAGCCCTAGTCTCTGATAGAGGGAGCAGAGGAATTATGTTAAAAGCTACAGACGGATGGTGCCCGTTGGCCGGTAATCCAGACCATTGGTCTACTACATTGCATGATGGATGGACAACACTCCAAAATCTCACAGAAGGGAAGATCCTAGCTACCAGTACTGGAGTTTTCCAGTGAGACGTTGGCCACTTCTATATTTCTCTTCTTAACCATCTATTTATATGACACAAAATGAAATGCTGAGATTGTCCTACGAAGGAGATGTTATGGATATGGTCCATCGACGGCAAGGTGCAAGGATCAGCGGTCTAGATTACCAACTATGGGCCCCACTTGTCAGATTTATAAAGACGTCTATACTATTCAAGGAAGTAGACCACGTTTCTCATAACTCAGGACAGCTACAACTACCCCCACACCGCAGCCATCTTTCTCTTCGGAAGTCTCTAAAAAAAATTGCATGCCACGACTTCCCTGATTTGAAAGACGAGGGATTTGGGGCATGAAACGACTAGGATGAATTCATACCTTTGGAAAAAGTGGCAACCTTAAGAACGTGGACTCGGATTCGATGGTGACCCAGTAGTACCCGTGTTGTGGAGCCTATAATGATGTATGTGTTTTATTCATGCTAGGTTGGGCCAGCTCAAAGGTGTATTGGGTCAAGTTTCCATCAATGAAAATATTTGGATTTTAAAAGGATTTAGCCGGCCGAATTTTCGCTCCTACCAGTGGAATTATTTTTTTTACCTGTAAAATCTGATAGCCGTTGAAATAATATCGTTGTAATTCGACCAGTCGAAACTCCATTATCTAAAGCATTAGTCCAAAAATGAGGCAGTTCATATCTCTGGTGAACCACACCACGGGAAACGATGGTGATTGAACTGCCACCGTTAAAAACTTCTTAAGGACGCAAACGTTTTAGATCAAGCTGATATGTGTGTTTGCCTTCATCCACGTCTGTGTGACTTAATTAACAGGTTAGATGGCAAATAAACATTAAATTGAGCTTTAGAAAGTTTTTAATGATGGGTGTCTGATCACCATTGTTTCCTGTATTATGATCCACATGAGATTTGGATCCGAATGCCCAAAAATGTGGTAGAAAAATAGATAGGCAACATGGATACAACACATTGGGGCCATAACACCAACCAGCACTGTTGAAACCTCAGCATTGGAGAGGTCACCACCGAATCTGAGTCGGTTTACAGCATCCAACGGGTTCATCCTGTGGTCCTTAATTGAACTCATGCCTTGGTGGTAGATTCACAAGAGTTTCAACACAAGGTCATGGGTTCACTTACCATTGTGGTAAAATCCCACTATGGTATGAGGGTATATGCATGGGTTAAAAAGACAGAAAAAACAGCGGGTCAGCAACATGCATGTAACTTTGGGGTGGTTCTAGTGGTCTATACTTCATGTTAGACAAAGCTAAGGACAAACACAACCTAATTAAGCTAAGGTCAAAACAAAGTGCTCTGAAAGTTCAAGTGGAGATAAAGCATGTGCTATAATTTTTGACGGCCATAACTTTATTATTTGGTTGCCTGTTTTGTGCATATAACATATTATTGAAAGTTATATATCGACAAGATCTATATATGATTGATTTTTCAAAAATAAATTATTTTAGGGATTATATATTAATTTAAATTTGATGTACAACGTGTCACAGAGATATTCCCAGCATGGATGAGCCACAAGGAGATGGACCGTGAATTGACCATAACTTTTGATCCGGGTATCGTTAGGGGGCGTACAACCTATCAATCTTTATTGAAACGGGTCATCTGAGGTGAACTGACCCACAAGATGGGTCACATCTGTCCGTTTCATCAGAAAACGTGCGCGTTCAGCTCAAAAATGAATTTTTAAAAAAATTTTACTATTTTTAGTAATTCCAATTTTTTAATATTTTTAGAGTTTTAGATTTTCTTTCCTTTTAGAAATAACTTTTAGTTATACTAGGACTCTTCCAGAGAAAGTTTATTTGTAATTTTTATTTTTAGAAACTAGGCCATAGAAGAGTTTTATTAGAATTAGGATTTATGTTAGAGTTAGAATTTTGCTATTTTTGGTAATTACGAATTTTAGTTTTTTTTTTCTATATTAATGGTGTAAGGAGACACATTAGAGAATAATCAATTATTCATCAATTAATTTTGAATTTATTAGAGTTTATTCTTATTCTCTTGCTTTCTTTCCCCGTGGATTCGAAAAGTCTCTGTGAGGAGTCTAAAGAAGCTCTGTGGATTCGGAGTAGTTATCCTTGAGGAAGACGGTGTTCGACCTCATCACGTTCATCCCTACGTCAAAATTTAAATTTAACTATTTTTAATAATTTAGTGTTTTTACTATTTTAGAGTTTAAAGAGGCTCGAAATAAAGTATCTATTTAATTCATTAAAAAAGAGTTATGTAAAGTACTTTGCAGAGAGATTTCATTCATACTTTTCATTAATAATACAATTTTATCTTTTTCTTTTTAATTTCTCTTTTCTTATTGATTCCAAAGCTATTTTTAAAAGGAAGACGGTGATTTATTCTTTTTATCCATGCACCCACTATGTTATTTGGTATTACAGTAATTTTCTCGAGTAATGCTGTTGAATACTGTATTGGGTGGTGACAAAAGGATCCATATCATCGAAAATCAAGCATTGATAAGTGCAAAGTTTGTGACATTTTATTGAAATCCAATCATTCAATATGGGAGTTATGAGTAAGGATTAATTGACCGAGGCCATTAATCCCATATATATAATCATGACAATAAATGGCTAATAACAGTCAAAAGGGCTTGCAACCAATCAATTAAGGTTAATTGTAACAGATATAGCACTCACGCTAAATCATTTACCACAATCCCATGCCAACGAAGTTAACTTAAGTAATCATATGCTTTTCAACCAATCAACTACCGAAGAAGAAGAATGGAGCTATGCAAATGAAATAGTGTCTCTTGAGGATGGAGGAGAAGAGTGGACATATGCAGATAAAAGAAATCCTCTCAAGGAAACCAAGAGATAAGATTGCTTGAATGAATCAAGTATTTCATGCATGCATCAACATATGCTATCATACAAAGAGGGACCCATCATTGGATTGCTTGATGGATCCTGGAATGAATTGACGATAACACTAAAAATAAGTTTCAATTAAGTTAAAACCTCAATTTATGTATAGGCAGAAGGAATTAGTGGATCAACATATATGGATGATGTTGATAGTGATGGCAACAACAGCTCATGGCCAATCCATGTTAATTAATCCAAAATAACAAAAAAGGTGAAAGTCAAAACTTCAAATGAAAAGGATTGAAAAGAAATAGAAGGAAATATTTTATTTCCTAAAATTATTATATATAATTCCAATTTGACATGTAGACATTTACCATAAGTTGTTATTGAAGATAAGGAAGGCGCATTACAAAGGAAGGATCATTACAATGGTATACTATCATTCTAAACTCAGCGAAGAGTTTAATTTTTGAAGTGTAGTCTAGAAGGTTCAATTCAAGGTCTGGTGTGCTTTATAGATTCTGACAGCCATGATTTATAGTTGGTTATCCATTTCATGTGTATAGAATATTGTGATAGCCATGACTTACAATTAACTATCTATTTAATGCATATAAAATATCATTAGAAAGTTATCGACAAACTTATACATGATGATGAACTTATACATGATGACCACTGTCCAAGGCTACTGGCTTGCATATGGTTTTTCAAAAATATATTATTTTAAAGGTTAATTTCGAATTTAAAGTTAAAATTTATTGATTTTAGTACATTACAATTTGTCTCAAGGTATTTTAGAGTTTGGAGTTTTGAAATGCCTTAAAATAATTGTGTCAGTTAGAAAAAACGGTTCAAGTTTAGAAATCATTTATTATTTAAAAATAATAATGATAAGAATTTAGACTCCTAAGTTTACATAAGAGATTTTATAGATTGGCTTTACTTAGACTTTTGAACAATGTCTTAGACTTTTCATCAATGTCTTTTCTAGTTGTACGATTAAAATCGTCATTAGATGATTTGAACGGATTGGATGTAATGCAAAGGCATAGATTGCAAGGACACGTCTTTCAAAGACAATTAATTATATCTGAGTACATTTTAGTCATTTTAACCAAAAAGCAATCATCTAAAACACCGCTGTGAAGACTGAAGAGCTTTCAAGGGTTAGTAATCGTATGTTAGGTTGACGGCACGTGCAATGGTCTAACCCAGGAAAGAGGAATCCTGCCAGCGCATTTCCATCATCAAAAGAGGTTTGCAGCCAAGGCACGCGAGCTGGAAACGGATTGGCAGGGGTGGCAGATGGTCGGTGCTCTGTGGGCCCCACCATGATGTATATGTTTCATCCATTTCGTTCATCCATTTTTACAGATTATTTTCGATTTAAATCCCAAAAATGAGAGAGATATAAATCTCATGTGGACCACACCCTAGGAAAACAATAGTGATTGGATATCCACCATTAAAATCCTCCTAAGCCCCAATGTACTGTTTATTTGACATCCAATCTGTTGATTAGGTCATGTAGACCTAGATGAAGGGAAAAAACAAATATCAGCTTGATCCGAAACATTTATGCCCCAAAAAAGTTTTTAATAGTCAATGTTCATTCAACACTCTTTCTTATAATGTGGTCCAATTGAGATTGGGATATATCTCATTTTCGGTCTCACACTATAGAATGATCTAGAAAAATAGATGGGGCGGCATGGATGAAACGCATCATGGTGGGGCCCACAGAGCACCGACCACCAGCCATCGGCTGGTGGCAGGGGGAGTAGCCAATCCGTTTCCACACGAGCCTGGCTTTGAACTGGACACGTGGCGATGATAGAAACCGCTGATGTGGTAGGCGTTCGTGTGGGTGGGCCAAGCATAACGAATACCAACTGGACGATCAAACCGGGTCCGTGGTTGGAAGGTTCGCCCATCGAATAAAGATGGTTGCACTTCTGCCACAAAATTCTAAAACCGTCCATTTGGCAATCAAAACTACGGCTGAGATGGTTTTACAGCTGGACGCGGATTGCGTGGCGGGGCTCTGTGGGGCCCACCGTGATGTGAGTGTTTTATTCACAACTTCATAGTTTTTTTTCAGATCATTTTAAAATATTATCCTAAAAAAAGGCAGGTGCAAAGTTTAACTAGACCACAAAGTGGGGATCAAACGTACACCATCAAAAGCTGCTTGGGTGGCAGAGAAGTTTAGGATCAAGCTGATATTTGTGTTTTCACTTCATCCATGTCTACGTGACCTTATGAATAGGATTTTCACTTCATCCATGTCTACGTGACCTTATGAATTGATTAGATGGTAAAAAAACATCACGGTGGTCCTTAGAAACTTTCCAACAGTAGGTGTCATTATCACTGCAGCTTTCTTTGGTGTGACCTATGGGAGCTGTGGACCTGCCTCATTATTTTCATAACACCTTAAAATGATCTAAGAAAAGCAATAAACAGCATGGATAAAAAACTTACATCACGGTGGGCAGTAGGACGCAATCCGCATCCTTTACAGTAACGAAACGATGGCTGCTCGAGTTTTGGGCACTAATATACCGGAACCCTATTACTAGGGAACCATTATCACCGTCCGAACAAGATCTGAAAATGCTCGCTTGATATACATCTCTTAGAAGTCGAAAAGCAGGGTTTCATCCAAACAGTATTAATTAAGGTTCACCTACGGTGATGATTGATGCACGTTTCCAACGTGGGGTAAACCCGGCGGTTTTAGGAACTTGCAATTTCTTGGCGGTGGCAGAGCGGCTCGTTCCATCGGGAGCGGATGAGCATGCGGGGCCCAACTTGTTGAATATGTTTCATATCCACGTTGTCGTTTTTTCAGACCATTTAAGAAAGTTATCCCAGAAATTAAGTGATCCAAATCTCTGTTGGACCAAACCATTGAAAAAAGTGATGAATAGACGTTAAAAGACTATTTTTAGGCCACAAAAGTTTTGAATCAAGCTAATCTTTGTATTTTATCTTCACCCAATTATATTTTACCTTATCAACGGGATGGATGGAAAATAAATATTACAAATCTTTTACAAGGCGCCCTAGGAATTTTTTAATGGTAAGCATTCATCATCACTGTTTCTTGTTGTGTGGTCCACTTGAGACGTAGATATTATTAATTTTTATAACCATGCCCTAAATTGAGCTGTAAATACGGATGGACGGAGCAGATATACAACATATGATCAATATTGACTCTGCGATGTGGGTAACACCAACTAAGCTGTTACCAGGTAAAAGCTTATCGGCGACCGTTCCAATCTCGCCAACGTCACGGACGTGGTCAATTTCAGAGACTTTTTAAATAGTCAACCGAAGCCAACGTTATATTACTTTAAAACGCCCATTTTACCCTTCTATCAACAAAGCCTTTTTCACGTGCTCTTGAGAATTCGAAGGAATCGTTTTCTCAACACACTTAGCTTTTTTTTTCTTTTCTTTTCTTTTCTTTTCTTTTCGTATACAAAATTGGTTGGTATGGAACTATAAAATGGCTCCTACGTACATGCAGTTCTGGCCTATCATCTGATGGCCCCACGGTGGATGGACCACCAGGAATGGATGATCCTAACCTTCATATAAGTGGACTACACTGAAATTTCAAAAACGAAAAATGAGTCCATTTCATACAAAGGCTTTTAGAGCGATAATTAAGATCAAACGAGATTTTTGTTATCATGCATATGGGAAATCCAAGGTGGGGGCCACTGGATCAGTCCCTTCCAGATCTCAAACAAACTTGAATAAAACCGTCATCTTGAGACCCATTGTAAAAGAGTTGCCCCAAGATCAGATCGGTTGTGATCCTAATCTCTGATCGGTGGAAATTGGCATGTTGAAATTGAATTTGGACCATTGGGGTTTTTTTTTTTTTTCCGACCGTCCACTCAATGACCAAGAATCTGACTAGTTGGAGTAGCTTATGGCCTAATGGGATGTTATCCATTTGTGGTGGAGCACATGATAGATCTATGTTGAGGAATTGGTAGGTCATTTATGCATCAATAACAAAGATTTAACACAATATCCTTAAAGTGTACTTGATTAGAGAAACATCACCTAGATGCCGCTAATGGAAATCTCAATCTTCTGCACCTTATACTTTTATAAGAATTTTAAGAGAAAAGACACACACACCAACATATATATATATATATATATATATATATATATATATATATATATATATATATATATATATATATATATATATATATATATATATATGAAAGAAGGCTAAAAGCTTACCTAGCATACTTCTCACACTATTAAAATATATATATATATACTTTTCACACTTCTCACCAGGTCTCTGTATTAGAAGTTTTCATATTTGTCTTAATAATCAAGTATAGGGAACATGCTTCAAGCATCCTACCTCAAACTTATTTATAATAATTACATCCGAAGTGGAATCCACTGAACCATTTAATCTAAATAATCCAACGTTTATATCTAAATTGATAATATGCGTAGAGTCCTGCAGCCGACGCATTGACTTATTTTGGACACAGGTACATATATATAACTAGCGAATGATAGCTATTTTCGTGGTTATTATGCCATCTAAGTAGTGGAGTTCATCTTGCCCCTATCCCTAGCTATCGCAACTGAGGATCCCAACACGTCTTTCTATGGGCCCACATGCTGAGGTGGTATATTGATCAAAACCGTCCAAGTTCTATTTTCCAGCCGCTGTAAAAAGTAATACTGATCGGATGAATCTGACCAGTATTATCTGTGATGAAAATTAGAACATTGAAAAGAACTTTCAACTGCTCACATGCAACTCCAAAAATCGTAGGTCACGTCTACATTATAGTGTGATATTTGAAAGATAACTTATTTGCGAAATTGCACGGAACATGGACGGTTCAAAATCAAGGGACAGATATGGGCCTTGGTGGGGCTACACATGCTGGGATTCTGAGTCAATACGTCACCGGTTGCACGCAGCCGATAAAACAAGGACGCGGATTGCTTGCCGCCCCCGACCGCAGGAAGTTATGCCAGGTGGGCCCTGTGATGTATGCTTGAAAACTACTCGTCCATTCGTTTTTTCAGCTCATGTTAGGACAGAAGCTCGAATATAAGGTAGATCCAAAACTTAAGTGGGCCACACAATAGGAAAACGTAGGGATTGAATTTTCGATCAGGCTAGTATTTGTGTGTTTTCAGTTCGGCTTTATCAACGGTTTGGATGGCATATAAACATTACGATGTCCCCAGGGAGTTTTCAACCGCAAGCATTTCCCTGACCACCTTTTCTTGTCGCATGGTCCAGTTGATCAGTTTGGGATTTTGGATCGTATCCTAATATGACTACCAAAACGGATGGACGGGTGGATTTCACGCAAACATCACGGTGGGCCCCACCTAGGTTCCGTCCCCAGGAACTTACTGCGGCCGCGGGTGGTAGGTAATCCGCGTCCGTAACCGTAAAACAACCCAGCTCCGTAGGGCCTGCAAACCATTTTAACCTCATTTGTGCAAACAGAAAACCCGAGTGCATTTACCAAATAAGGGATTTGATACGGTAGAACTTGTAGCACCAGAACATTGTAGTGCCATGTCACCACAGTAAACATAGTGAGGCGACATCAATCAGAACCTTGAAAAATTACGCCTATATATGTGTTTGACTAGTTTTTGACACCATGTATGCAGGTGTGGTAGAATTGAAATTGTGGCTTCAATTCAAACTGAACAATAGTAACCCTAAGTGCCCAAATAGGAAAGTGTCCGCACAGGGAGACACGTAGTCTATGATCAAGATCTAATGATTACCTACTCAGTTGGTCATAAAGAATATTTGTGGAACACCTGTTCAATTTAGGAATTGAATTCAGCGTGCAAGAGTATACTCAAATTAAGCCTAATATTATAAACTACTTGATTAAAGCTGGCGAGTTGAAATTAAAAGGATTAGACTTGGAAACGTAATTTGCTTAACAGGAAAAGTAAATAGTTATACTATGAAATATAATGGCCTAATAATTGAAAGGATAAATTTGAAGGATAATGTTTGATTTGATTGAGTTGATATGAGACTTTTTTTTTTTTTTAAATGAATTCTTTCATTTATAACTTTGATTCGTAGAAAAGGAAATCGTGAAATGACCACTCATGGATCCATTGACTGGGCTTCGTCATTTTTATCAAATTTTATGGTGAGATGGTCAAGCAAAATCTCTAAACACGTGGTAAGATGACCCCAATGACCATCCATTCAAGATCTAGAGATCTTCCTATGTTTAATGATATAATCATTGACATAAGTTGGCAAGATAATTAATTTTAATTTAATCAATTTGGATAGGTTTATAGCATGGTACTAGCTGACAACGAAGGAATAGATTGAATAATAATAATAATAATGATAAATTATATATGACATGCAAAGGATAGACATCATGGGTTTGAAAACAGTAATGTCATGTTACATCATTACGTTTCGAGCTTTTTATTTTCTATTGAAAATTATAAAAATGTAATATTTTATTTCTAATCTTAAAAGAGATCAGATAAAATGAAATTTAGGCAGTCCTAACTATCGAATTGGGGAAGCTGATAATATTTTATTTCTAATCTTAAAAGAGACGGGAGAAAATGAAATTTTGGCAGTCCCAACTGTCTATTTAGGGAAGCAGATTGTGTCCTAGTCTGTTGATGTAGAGCGGGTCGCGGACAGTTTCATGGCCAAGATGGATCAAAAAAGGCACGGTCAACTACAGAAATGATCCGGACCATCAGACCTTAGATCGGGCGTATCTCGCAATCCGAAATGAGTTATTTGACATAAAATATATGATTTTGGGATGGAACGAGCTACTTTAGCCAACCAACCCCACTACGTCAAGTTGCGCAACCCGGATTTGCGAAATACCCCCTGATCAACGGTCGTTTCCCTATTTTACACATGAAAAGTGCTTTAAATAATTAGAAGAACTGTTTAGTGAAGCCAAATAGGACACTTTCTATTTTTGGCCAAAAACCTTGCCCACTAGTAAACATCACAACCTTCTATAAATAGTAAGTTTACTATTTATTGTAAGTCGCGGATTCTAGGAATTTTAGTTATCGTTTGCTTCTGATTTCTTTCCTATTGCTTGGTACTCATATTTAAAGGAAATTGGATTGTGTACTGAGTTACTCAGTACGCTTTTATCGTACTGAGTAAACTCAGTTGAGCCCACTGTGAATGTATGTGGTTTATCCACACCGTCCATTCATTTTTACCCCTAATTTCATGGGTTGATCCCAAGTGGACCATTACATAAGAAACAGTGTGGAATAATGATTTCCACTGTTGAAACCTTCTTAGGGTCCAAAGTAATTTTTATTTGTCATCCAACCTATTCATAAGATTACAAAGACATGGATGAAGAGAAACCACAAACATCAGCTTGATCCAAAGCTTCTTTGGCCTTGAAAAAATTTTCAATGATAGAGGTTCAATCAAATTGTTTCCTGTGGTGTGTTCCGCTTGAGATTTTAATTTGCTTCGTTTTGGGGATCAAGTCCTAAAATTATCTTTTAACATGGATTAATGGAGTGGATAAAATAAATAAATAACAATGGACCCCATATAGTTTACTCAGTACGCTAAGGGTACTGGGTTACTCAGTATGCAATCCGCTTCCCATTTAAAGGGTTGTGAACTCGTTTTTATTTATTCATTAATCAATTTCGAATTTATTAGAAATTCTTTTTATTTTCTACTTTCTTTTCTCATGGATTCAAGAAGTTTCTATGAGGAGTCTAAGGAGGTTCCGTGGATCCAGAATAATTATCCTCTTAAGGAAGATGGTGCTCGACCTCACATCCTTCCCTAGGTCATCTGTTAGATGGTCCAGATAAAGGCTCTGTACAGCCCACCATTATATATGGGTTTTATGATTTTATCCCCACTGTCCTTTCATTTTGAAGCACTGGGGATAATGATGCTGACCGATGAAACCATCCTAACACCCATCGGTCATGTTTAATTTCCATCCAACCTGTTCATAAGGTCACACGGACCTGAATGAAGGTAAAACACGAATATCAGCTTGATCCAAAACTTCTGCCGATCCCAAGAAGTTGTTAATGGCGAGCTTTCGATGCCCAATGTGTGGTCAACTTGAGTATTGAATCTGCCTCATTTTTTTGCTGGCACTCTAAAATGATCTGAAAAATTGGATGGATGGTGTGGATAAACCCATACATCAGTTGGCCCTACAGAAACCCTGCAGACAAGACGCAATCGGCTTCCCAGTATTGGTGGAGACGATGGTTGATGTAGAGCGGGTCACGGACAATTTCATGGTCAAGATGGATCAGAAAAGGCACGGTCGGGGACAGAAGTGATCCGGACCATCGGACCTTAGATCGGGCGTATCTCACAATCCGGAATGAGTTATCCTACGTAAAATATATGAATTTGGGGTAGAACGAGCTACTTTAGCCAACCAACCCCGCTATGCCGGGTTGCGCAGCCCGGATTTGCGAGAAACCCCCTGATCGACGGTCGTTTCCTCGTTTTAATTTTGTTTTTACTATAAATGGTAAGTTTTAGTTTGAGTATAACTTTTCATCCATTGGGCTTTAAGAGTTGTGTCCAACATGAAAAGTGTTTAGGATAATTAGGAGAATGGTTTGGTGAAGCCAAGTAGGACACTTACTATTTTTGGCTGAAAACCTTGCGCACCAGTAGACATCACCACCGTCTATAAATAGTAAGTTTATTATTTTTAGTAAGTTGCGAATTCTAGGAGTTTTAGTTGTAGTTTGAGTCTGATTTCTTTCTTATTGCATGGTTCCCTTATTTAAAGGGTTGTGAACTCGATTTTAGGATTTCATTAATCAATTTCGAATTTATTAGAAATTATTCTTATTTTCTACTTCCTTTCCTCGTGGATTCGAGAAGTCTCTGTGAGGAGTCCAGAGAAGTTCCGTGGATTCGGAATATTTATCATCTTGAGAAAGACGGTGCTCGACCTCACGTCCTTCCCTGCGTCAGTTTGGTATCAGAACGAGGTTTCTCCTCGGATCGATGGCTTCTAACGACGGGTCGGGCAACAATCCCATGGGCGGTGCCCCAGGAAATTTACCTTTAACGGCGACAATTTTCGAAGCAACCATGCAAGAGAATCGACAAGCCATGCAAGGGCTGCAGGCTTCTATGGACCGCATAGCGAATCTCTTGGCGGAAACCCTAGGGCAACTCCATGTTCCTGGTGGTAATCTTCCACCGCCGATTGTTGAAACTCGCAATCGCCCTGATCACAGGATAGTACCAGCGATGCATCCACAGGTCATTCCTGAGGAAGGGGGCTCCAGTGAGGAGGAAATCGATGACATAATCTTTCAACACCCCAGACAAGGCGGCGATCGAGTAGATCGGACAGATCGAGAATTTAAAATGCGGGTTGATATTCCTAACTTCAATGGCCAACTACACATTGAGAATTTTCTCAATTGGCTTTCTGAAGTTGAGCAATTTTTCAACTATATGGATATTCCTGAAGCAAAGAAGGTCAAGCTTGTGGCCTACAAGTTGAAAGGAGGATCTTCAGCTTGGTAGGAACAACTACAACTCGCACGAACTAGACAGATGAAAGCACCAATCCGCACATGGCAGCGGATGAACCAGCTATTACGTGCCCGATTCCTCCCTAGCGATTACGATCAGGTATTATTTCAACAATAACAAAATTGTCGACAGGGTAGTCGGTCGGTGAGAGAATACGCAGAAGAATTTTACCGTATGGCGGCGCGTAACGATTTAGTTGAGACTGAATCGCAGCAAGTCGCCAGATTCAACGGTGGACTGCGTATGGCGATCCAGGATCGGGTCCAGATGTAGCCCGTCTGGACGATGAATGATGCGATCAAGTTGGCTACTCGAGCAGAAGCACAACTTGAACGTTCTACCACACGGCCCTATTCTACCGCAAGGATCACTACGGCAGGTCCACCCCAGGGAGCTCCACAGGCTAAGGGGAAGGAACTCGTAGGAGCACGCACTCAACCTCCTACGTCTGAGAGCCGAGATTAGGAAAGCGGACAAGCTAGGCCCCAAAGGGGCATATCGACTGTTGCTGGTCCAAGTAGAATCCCGAACCCTTACGCTCGACCCCGACCTGACAACTGTTATCGTTGCGGCCAACCGTGCCACCTATCAAATACTTGTCCCCAGCGAAAGGTGGCAAACCTCACCATTAATGATGGTAGTGCTGATAACGCCGATGAAGATCCAGATGATGAAGAACAGGAGCATACCACCGAGAATGAGGTAGATGAATCAAGTTGGGTTCAACAAGATCGCGGCGAGTTACTCGTCGTGAGGCGGCTCTTATATGCGTCTAGAAAAGAAGTGCATACACAGAGGCATAACATCTTCCGCACTAGGTGTACGGTGAATCGAAAGGTTTGTGACGTAATTATTGATAGTGGCAGCAGCGAGAATATCGTCTCCAAGGTCATGGTGGAGAAATTACAATTGAAAACAGAGCGGCATCCCTCTCCATATACAATCGGTTGGATCAAGAAGGTCAGTGAAACAAAGGTAACTGAATGGTGCACCATATCCTTTTCAATTGGTAAACATTATAAGGATGAAGTAGTATGTGATGTGGTTGACATGGAAGCATATCACATACTACTCGGTCGACCCTGGCAATCTGACCATGATACCACTCATAAAGGGCGAGATAACATATATATCTTCGTCAAGGATGTCCGTAAGACCATATTGGCCCCTATGGATCCAGAGAGACCACCTGAAACTTCTAAAGTGGAGGGTCATTTTCTCTTAACCATACGGGACTTCGTGGAAGAATTCAAAGAAACAGGACAGGCTTATGCATTAATTGTAAAAGGGAAATAACTCGACCCTACCATCATCCCTGAAAGACTAAAGCCCTCGCTACATGAATTCAAAGAAATCTGACCCGATGACCTTCCCATTATGTTACCTCCCATGCAGGATATCCAACACCATATCAACTTTATCCACGGGTCCAGTCTACCCAATTGGCCTCATTACCGAATGAGTCCGAATGAGTGCGAGATTCTTCAAGGGCAAGTGGAAGAGTTGATCCGTAAGGGTCTTATTCGAGAAAGCATGAGTCCATGTGTTGTACCAGCTCTGTTAACTCCAAAGAAAGATGGGAGTTGGCGCATATGTGTCGACAGCCGAGCCATTAACAAAATCACCATAAAGTACAGGTTTCCTATAGCCCGGTTGGACGATATGCTGGACATGTTAGAGGGTGCCAAAATATTTTCTAAATTAGATCTAAAGAGTGGCTATCATCAGATTCGAATACGACCATTTGATAAGTGGAAAACGGCCTTTAAGACCAAGGAAGGATTGTATGAATGGATGGTCATGGCCTTCGATCTTTCGAATACGCCTAGGACGTTCATGAGATTGATGAACCAAGTTCTAAAACCTTTCATTGGACGATTCGTTGTGGTTTATTTCGATGATATTTTGATATACAGTCAAGACGAAACTACCCATATGGAACACCTCAAGAAGGTCCTTCAGGTACTTACTGAAAATAAACTATATCTCAATTTAAAGAAGTGTAACTTCATGACTAATAGCCTATTATTTCTGGGTTTTATCGTAACGTCCACGGGCATTCGAGTGGATGAGGAAAAGGTGAAGGCAATAAGAGAATGACCAGTTCCCACAAATATTCACGAAGTGCGAAGTTTTCATGAATTGGCGACATTCTATCGTCGGTTCGTGAGAAATTTCAGTACTATTGTGTCACCAATCACAGATTGCATGAAGAAAGGGCAGTTTCAGTGGACTGACGAAGCCGAAAAGAGCTTTGCCGAAATCAAGCGCAGATTATCTACGATCCCAGTTTTTGTACTTTCCAACTTCGACAAACTGTTTGAAGTCGAATGTGATGCCTCATATGTCAGAATTGGGAGAGTTTTGTCTCAAGAAGGTAGGCCGGTAGCCTTCTACAGTGAGAAACTTAGCGATGCACACAAGAAGTGGTCTACATACGAGATCGAATTATACGCGGTGGTCCAGGCACTGCGACATTAGCGACATTATTTGGTTCAAAGGGAATTCATACTTTACACGGACCATCAAGCTCTCAAATTTATTAATAGTCAAGCTAACATTAACCGTATGCATGCTAGATGGATCTCGTTTTTACAGGAATTCACGTTCGTGCTAAAACATAAGTCAGGACAACAGAACAAGGTAGCTAATGCGTTGAGTCGCCGTGCAAATTTGTTAGTAACTATGAGCAATGAAGTCGTCGGGTTCGAGTGCATCAAAGACATATATGCCGATGACGACGACTTCAGGGACGTATGGGTTAGATGTCAAGAAGGTCACTCTGGCGACTTACATATGCAAGACGGGTTCCTTTTCAAGGGAAATCGATTGTGCATCCCGAATAGTTCGCTAAGGGAGCGAGACAAGACGTGAGCTCTTGTGGAAGAACGGTATTACTGGCCGCAGTTGGTACGTGATGTGGGAAGGGCAGTCCAACATTGTTATATTTGTCAAACCTCCAAGGGGCAATCTCATAATACGGGCCTTTATACTCCGTTGCCCGTGCCTGATAGCCCTTGGGAGGATTTATCTATGGACTTCGTGCTTGGTCTCCCATGAACACAACATAGCATGGATTTGGTGTTCGTGGTAGTAGATCGTTTCTCCAAGATGGCGCACTTTATTCCATGCAAGAAAACTCTCAATGCAACACACGTGGCGAATCTATTCTTCAGAGAAATTGTGAAGCTACACGGGGTTCCCAAGACTATTACTTCTGACCGTGACACGAAGTTCATAAGCCACTTTTGGCGAACTTTGTGGACTTGATTCGATACACGACTTCAGTTCAGCAGCGCCTACCACCCGCATACTGATGATCAAACTGAGGTTGTGAATCGCACTTTGGGAAACCTCCTTCGATGTATTTCAGGAGAGAAACTGAAGCAGTGGGATTTGGTATTGTCTCAAGCGGAGTTTGCATTCAACAACATGGTGAACCGCTCGACAGGAAAATCTCCGTTTCAGGTTATTTACGGACGAGTACCTCGCCACACACTAGACTTGGTCCCTCTGCCTAAGCTCCCAGGCATGAGTATTGCAGCAGAACATATGGTAGACAGGATCATGGGTATTCATGCGGAGGTGTAAACTAAGCTACATGCCTCGAATGAAAAGTACAAGGAACAAGCGGACAAGCATCGTCGACAAAAGGTGTTCGAGGTGGGCGACCAGGTAATGGTCCATCTGCGAAAAGAAAGATTTCCGACCGGGACGTACAACAAGCTGAAGAATAAGAAGATTGGACCGGTACCGATCATCCGAAAGATTAATGACAATGCTTATGTTGTTGATCTTCCAGATGACATGGCGATCTCACGGACTTTCAACGTTGCGGACCTGACCGAGTATCATGAACCAGCGCAAGAGGAGAACTCGAGGACGAGTTCTTTTCAAGTGGAGGGGACTGATGTAGAATGGGTCGCGGACAATTTCATGGCCAAGATGGATCAGAAAAGGCACGGTCGGCGACAGAAGTGATCCGGACCATCGGACCTTAGATCGGGCGTATCTCACAATCCGGAATGAGTTATCTGACGTAAAATATATGAATTTGGGGTAGACGAGCTACTTTAGCCAACCAACCCTGCTATGCCGGGTTGTGCAGCCCGGATTTGCGAGAAACCCCCTGATCGACGGTCATTTCTTCGTTTTAATTTTATTTTTACTATAAATAGTAAGTTTTAGTTTAAGTATAACTTTTCATCCGTTGGGCTTTAGGAGTTGTGTCCAACATGAAAAGTGCTTAGGATAATTAGGAGAACGGTTTGGTGAAGCCAAGTAGGACACTTACTATTTTTGGCCGAAAACCTTGCGCACTAGTAGACATCACCACCGTCTATAAATAGTAAGTTTACTATTTATAGTAAGTTGCGAATTCTAGGAGTTTTAGTTGTAGTTTGAGTCTGATTTCTTTCTTATTGCTTGGTACCCTTATTTAAAGGGTTGTGAACTCGATTTTAGGATTTCATTAATCAATTTCAAATTTATTAGAAATTATTCTTATTTTCTACTTCCTTTCCTCATGGATTCGAGAAGTCTCTGTGAGGAGTCCAGAGAAGTTCCGTAGATTCGGAATATTTATCATCTTGAGGAAGACGGTGCTCGACCTCACGTCCTTCCCTGCGTCAATGGTACACACATGTATGCAAGGCCCCAAATTCTACACTTGGGTAGGACCCACGCCGTAGGCACTCATAGGGAATCACACATCTTCACCAGACACTCATTTACCTAAATTAGAAGAGACGCGACTTTTTCCTACGACCCCTGCAAGGTGGCTACTTACAGTGCTCTGTGGGACCCTCCATTATGTATGTGTCCTATCCGCACCATTCATCCATTTTTTCAGACCATTTTATGGAATTAGGCCAAAAATGAGGTAGATACAACTCTCATATGGACCACACCGTAGGAAAGAGTGGTGATTCAACACTCATCACTAAAACCATATTAAGGGCCACAGAAGTTTTGAATTAAGCTGATATTTGTGTTTTCTCTTCATCTAAGTGTGCGTCGCCTAATCAACAGGTTAGATGACAAATAAACATTACAATGAACCTTACAAAGTTTTTAATGGTGGGCATTCAATCACCACTGTTTTCTTGTGGTGTGGTCCACTCGAGATTTGGATCTCTGATTTTTTGAATCACGCTCTATGATAATCTGATAAAATAGATACACGGATTAGACAAAACACATCATACCACATAGCAGATGCTATCATGGGCCACCATGATTTCACGAGAAATCTACTTCATCAGTCAGTATTGCAGGCTGACATGGCCCAAAATGTAAAAGATTGAAAATTAAAATAGGCTACACATCATGCCACTGAAACCTTCCTGGGGCCCACCATATATTTGCCACTCAGAACGTTCATGCATCTGTAACCCCCATAGGTTTAAGGGGGGCCAGTCAATACCCAATGTTTCATAAATAGACATTGCGGTGGGCCCTACAGGGGGTGAGGGATTCGAAGCATCGAGTTAGTATCCATTACATGAATAATTAAAGCAGAATGGAGATCAATGTTCAACGAATCTGAATACCCAAATATCTGACTTTTGGGTATTACGAGATGGATTAAGAGGCGTGTATATCGTTGGAGGCCTATCATTTGACTGGAACATCACTGATAGCAGTCTGCTATTCAATCATGTTATGATATTTTCACATGGTACTTAATTAGGGACGTGCATTTCCTGGGAATGCCTTTATAGGAAGTTCTCGGTATGCTACGTGGGTCCCACAGTGATGTTTGTGATAAATTCACACCGTCCATTTATTTTGGTAGCTTATTTTAGGAAATGAAGATTCAAGTGAAGTGTATCCAAAACTCAAGTAAGCTGTACGGGAGGAAACAGTTTAGATTCAATGACTAATGTTTGAAACATTTGTATAGCCACAAAGTTTTTAGTGTTTTCACTTCATCTGAGTGGGAATGACTTTATAAACGGTTTGGATGGTATATAAATATCAAGGTGGATCCTAAGAAGGTTTCAATGGTAGAAAATGATTTCCAGGGTTTTCCCTCTCGTCCGGCCCACTTGAGTTTTGGATCACCTATTTTTTTTGGCATGTACTAAAATGAGCTCCCACAAAGGATAGACGGTTTGGATTTCTCACAAATATTAGTGTTGGCTACCTATCATCCCACAAACTTCCTGCGGAAGGCTTTGGCAGGAAATCCGCGTCCCTTAATTAGGATCTGTCACGGTACTATTTCCAGAAACGGATCGGCTACTCACCCTCCCACTACCCAATGGCCAGTGGTTGGTGCTGCTATGTGAGCTCCACCATGATATGTGTTTCATCCATTCCGTCCACCATTCTTCCAGGCCATTTTATGGTACAAGCCCAAAAAAAAGGTTAATGCAAATTTCAAGTGGATCATACAGTGTTGATTAAACGCCCACCATTAAAACTTTCTTGGGGTCACAAAAGTTTTGGATCAAGCTGATATATATTTTTTTCCCTTAATCCAAGTCCGTATGACTTAATCAACAGGTTAGATGTCAAACAACCATTACAGTAGGCTCTAGGAGGTTTTTAATGGCGGACATTCAGTTACTGCTTTTTCCCATGGTGTGGTCCACCTGAGATTTAGATCTACAGCATTTTTAAGAACAAATCTAAATTTATCTTTCAAAATTGATGGTCGGCGTGGATAAAACACATACATCATAGTGGGTCTATGTAGCACCCACTACTAGCCATTTGGCAGATGGCAGCGTCACTAGCCAAACCGCGTCTCAGAAGTAGATTACTTGATGAACCTTCCACCCAGGATATCAATAGGAAGGTTTCCATTATGAGTTCGATTATCCCTATGGTGTGGGCCACTTTAGCTTTGGATATACTCCATATTTTTAACCTCATGGCCCAAAATGAGCGGGAAAAATGGATAGACGGTGTGGATATAAAATGCATACATCACGGTGGGCCCCAATGCGCCTGCCACCCGCCCGGCTGATCCAAAAAGAAATAAACGTAGAAAAAAGACGGCCACTTAAGAGAAACCATCCATCCGGCGTTTTAAAATCAACATGATTTGGAGCCCTTTTAGTGATCAGCTCAGCCTAAACCAATTACATTATGGGCCGTTGGATGAGTGGTCCAGTCTGATATTTGGTATATGGCGAATATTTCTGAATCATGTGTGACGCATAGCCACTCGTCCATGATAGCGTGAAGATCGAAATTGTATTAAAAGCGACTGATAGATGGTGCCCTTTAGCCGATAATCGAGACCATTTTGTCTACTTCATCCAATAATAGATGGGCAACACCCCAAGATCTCACAGAAGGGAAGACCCTAGCCAGCTATACAGGAGTTGTGGGACGTTGACCACTTCTATATAGCTCCATTTATTTATAGGATATAAATTGAAAGGCTGAGATTGCCCTACCAAGAAAATGTTACGGATATGTTCCATCCACGGCAAGGTACAAGAGATCAGCTGTCTAGATTATTGACCGTGGGCCCCACTTGTCAGATTTCTGAAGACGTATATGCTACCAAGGGCGTTTGGCGCATAGTATTAGAAGGAATTGCATTTGGTCCGTGGAATTCCATCCAGCATTTGAAAAGGATGGGAAAGGTTGGGATTTTTTATTTTTCTTTTGCTCCCCCAGGAGTTAATACTAAGACCTCAATGTTGAAACGACGTGCCTTTCACTCAATCTACCACTTGAGCTATGGATTAGGGTAAAGGTTGGGATTAAGTGGGATAGAATTGCATTTAGTCCCGTGAAATTGTATTTGGTCCCATGCATTATGGGGATTTTGAAATCCATGATACATGTGCCCCTACATTAATGCATGTGTTTATCCATTCTGTCCATCCATATATATTGTTTACACCTAACATTTTGGTCATATATGTGTACAAGTGAACGAAATCCGTTGTGAATTTGGTTTGTCGATTATAATTTCACAGTCTACCAAACATGATTTTGCTTAAGTAGGTATCTTCTCGTGGCAAAAATTTTATCCCAAACATGGGATTGAATGGCTACAGTAAGATGGTATATTTCTGGACATGAAATCATCATGAAATAATATGTTAATCCCATCTAATACAATTCAATACGATTCAATCCCACGGACCAAACATGCCCGCGTATCACACACATGGCTTAGGGGAGTAGATTAGGTGCAGCCCCGGCCTCCCCCAATATGGTGCAGCCCTAATTGCGGGGCCCACCTTGATGTATGTGTTCTACATTCGCACCAGCCATCCGTTTTGCCTGATCATTTAAGCGATGAGCCTAAAAATTAAGAAAATACAATACTTACATGGACCATACAATAGGAAACAGTGGTGTGATTAACTACTAATTGGCCAAAAAAGTTTTCAATCAAGCTGATATTTATTTTTTCTCTCTTTCTTCTGGGTTTGTGTGACTTTATCAATAGGTTTGATGGAAAATAAAGTTTTTAGTAGTTGAGCGTTTAATCACCAATTTTATCTGTAGTATGGTCCACCTGATATAGATCTCTTTCATTTTTGGGTTCACTGTCACGCCCCAAACTCGAAAACCGGGCTCACAAAATTCTCGATCGTCGAATCCGGCGCCGACAGCCTCCGTAGAACCCCATTCTCGGCTCCCGGCTCCCATTCGCCAGGTTCCGATCCTGGGATGCTACGAGGAGGATTTTCAACATCAGTTTGATTCGTAATAAGCATAACCAAAAGCATAACCCACAAACAACAACCAAGAACTCCATTACATTTCCACTATGATCAAAAACTTTACAAGTACAATGATCATAAAGAAAAATACAATGGTAAAGAACAAAAACTCTAAAATGATCTACAACGTGCTCCTGCCTCAGCGCTACTGCGCCCCAACATCACCTGCACGCAACGGTCGTGCATAAGCTTATAGAAAGCTTAGAGGGTGGTGAAAGTGTATGCGCAAGGTAGTAATATGATCATACAATATCAGAGTAATGCGAAATATGCAGATGGATCCATAATATCATGAGTCGTACCAAGGCTATACGATGTAAGATGCAAGTCAAGCATACAATCCTCATCTAAATCCACATATCAATACAGCTCAACTCTGGAATATTACCGGGGTCTAGTACACTCTAAACCAGATCGCCGCCACATCGCGCATAATAAGGTAAGTGGAAGAGACCTCACTATCCGTCTGCCAATATCAGGCACGACTCGTCGATAGCGGACCCATTCCTCGAGCTGGTCAAACTCAGCCCAGCATTGCCCCCTAGACTCGGGCAAGTAAGGCCGCACCCCCTTCCAACTGACCACGACACAGTGGAGAACGTAACCATCTGGTATTCGACACTCAACGCTCTTCTACTCACTCGGTCTAGACGTTGGAGCAACCTCTTGGTACCATAAGGGTTTAGGGACTTTCACCCAGGAATATCTATAGCACCCCATGTAGAATGAGATTTTTAGTATCCAATCCTGCCAACCACGATACGCCTGTGGAGGCTACGGCCCCGATGTCGTTAGGGCGTACAATAACCATGTCACAAAAATGCGAGATGTATGACTCACGCTATTCAGTCATGCAACAAATCCTGCGCATATCGTGCACTCATGTAGGGCAACACCGCCTAAGCCCATAAACAACCTGCCCGAAGGCATATGCTATGATCAGTCACCTCTCATATCAAGCATATATATGGTACGTATGATCATGAGTCATGAAACTATATTAAACATGTGAATAAGTGATGAACCATTCTTACAACGCAGATGGGCCTAAACGGCCTATACACAACAAGTACGGGCCTATTACTGGGCCCTAGGGAGAGTCGTAATGCGGACATTTAACCAACATTAAACTTGCAATGTGGACGTCAATCCACCATCGCTCCCAAGTCATAGCCCGTAGTAAACATCAATACCCAAACCATGTTGGGTTCACACATTGCAATGGACCGTAGGTACATCCTAGTGGGCCTTTATTACATCAAATGGGCTACATTAGTGGGCCTTACATTTATCAAATGGGCCGCATTACTGGGCTTCACCAATGGGCCTTAGGTACATTGCAATGGGTCACAATCCATGGGCCTCAGAGTATATCACAATGGGCCTAAGCACATGGGCCCTATATGTCTTAAATGGGCCTAATCCCATGGCTTTATACATATCAAATGGGCCTAACCCATAGGCCTTATATAACTTAAATGGGCCTAAACCCATAGGCCTTTTTACAAATCAAATGGGCCTAACCCATAGGCCTTTTACAAATCAAATGGGCCTGACCCATAGGCCTTTTGTAAATCAAATGGGCCTAACCCATAGGCCTTTTATAAATTAAATGGGCCTAACCCATAGGCCTTTATATAAATTAAATGGGCCTAACCCATAGGCCTTTCGTAAATCAAATGGGCCTAACCCATAGGCCTTTATATAACAAATGGGTCATACCCAAACATAGGTGGCCCACCCAATCTTCACTCATGCCTTAAAATGATCTTACCAAGTGGATGGACGGTCTGGATGCATCACATGCATCATGGCGGGTCCCACTGTCACTGGACAGTGCGGACAACACATGCATCACAGAGGGCTCCACCGTCCGCTGGACGGTGGAAGCAAAACAATTCATCAAGGTGGGTACCACCGTCCAGTCCACCTGGACGGTGGACTTAAAACACATACATCATTGTGGGTCCCATGTGGGGCCCACTGTAATCTTTGCTCACCATCCAATCCATTCACAAGGTCGCACGGACCTGAGTGAGAAGGAAAAATAAATTTCATCTTGATCTGAAACTTCTGTGGACCAAAAAAATAATTTTCAATGGTAGATGTTCAATTCCACTGTTTCCTATGGTGTGGGCCACCTGAGCGTTGGATCAGGCTGAAACTTGGAGGGGGCCCACTGCTGGGGATGGCCCACCTCATGGACAGCTTGGATGACAAGTAAACATCACGGTGGGGCCCACATGCAGGGCCGGCATGCAGCTGCTACTGCTGCATGTCAGAGGACAGAGGCTTTGCCTCTTGCAAAAATTGGGAAAAAACCCATTTTTTTGGGGTTTTTCGCGTGTGGGGGCCGCAACTTGAGAATCCACTCCGTCCATTAGTTTTTAGGACCTGAAACACACAAAACGAGTCTAATGTTCGGTATTTTTAGTACGTAGGTACAACAAGGTGGGTCCTAATAGCATTTGAAGGGTAAGAAATATCATTTTCTATGGTATGGCCCGCCTGATTATCGGACTGACCTCATTCTTTGGCTCAACGCTTAAAATGATAAGGGAAAGAGGATGGACGGCTTGGATTGTACCAAAACATCAAGGTGGGGCCTATACAAGTGGGTCACACCCAAAGCTTGAACAAAGCTTATATTTGTGTTTTCCTTTATACAGGGACATCCAGTGTCCCAGACGCTGGACGGTCTGGCCGTTGCAGGAAGGTGCGTGAAGGTGGGCCCTGTTTAGGTGGGCTATCACACGGCTACCCATACACATACAAGGTGGGCCCCATCTAAAAATGGAATTGATCTAATACATGCATCCTAGTGGGGTCTATCCAAGTGGGCCACACAACCATATATAATGACATAAAAATAATAATAATAATAATAAATAATAATAATAATAATAAAATGAAATGAGAAGGGAGAGAGAGATAGAAAGTGGGACACGCTTGTTATGGAGGGCTCCGCCACTATGAGCCCTCCCTTGCAAGAGACCATACATTCAAATAGGTCCCTTTACACATGGAACCACCTAAATCGAAAATCAACGGTAGGGATCCTTTTCCCACCAATATGGACGGTCTAGATGACCTTCCTAATGCAATAAAATAAACATCATGATGGGGTCCATGGATAATGGCCCCATCATGGAATGATCATGATGATCAAAGTGGGCCATCGGCCACACCTTAGGATCCCAAGTGAGATCCAAACCATTGATCGGTTGGTCTCACTTGGCCCATCTCAAAAATAAGAAAAACTACTATTATCATGCACCCACCGTCCGATCTTCTTGCTCATATGGGCTCCTTAGCTCCTTAGCTTTGATTTCAATGGGTAAGATGAGGAATGGATGGCTAGGATGGGAGATGATGGGGTAAAAAAGTGGGCCACACTTGAAGTTTTGAAAGAGAGGGAGAGGTTTGGGAAATTCATACTTATGGAGCTCCTCTCCTTTGGATTTTTGAGTTTGAAAATGAGAAAGAGAGAGAGAGGGAGTTGTAAAGAGAGAGATGGGTGATGGATGGATGGAGTGATAGATGTGTGTAAGAACTTTTTGACTTTTATGGCCTTTTGTGTAAGAAAGGCATGGGACTGTAAGAGAACTTTTGACTTTTGAGGCTTGCTTGGGAAAAGGTGAAAGGTGATGTGTACTTACATGCACTTGATATGTGATGGATTGATGGGATTGATGTGACACATCGTAGAGATTCTCTTGAGTTTCGCAACGCGCGGCGTTTTCTTCGCACCGAACGTTGGCCCACATCTCTTGACCAGGGTATCGCCTCGGTGCGCAAGTCGCGGCATCGGAACCGCAGCGACAGTGCGGTCGCTGTGGTAATGGTCTTGGGTTGAGTCGGCTCGGGTTGACGGCATTCGAATCAGAGTCGCACGTAAATATCGGTTAAGGGTCGAAGGTTGTCGGAATTCGACCGGTAAGACTGCGGAAGTCTACGAAATGGTACGGTCTAGGATACGGGTCTTACATTCTCACACTAAAATAATCTGGTAAAATGGATGGACAACGTAGATGTAGAATACATACATCAAGGTGGGTCCCAAGGTAGGGACTGCTTTGTTTTAGGTAAGGCCTGGGCTGCACCTAATCCAGTACACCGACACCCCAACCCTGTAGGAGCCATCGGACGCGATTTGACCGGTGAACCCAACACCAGCCGGCTAGCTGGTGTCAAAGCTCTGTGAGCCCACCATGTACGTGTTTTATCCACTCCATCTATCCATTTTTCCAGCTTCATCGCAAGGCATGAGCCTAAAAATCAGGCATATCCAAAGTTCAAGTGAACCATATCAAAGGCAACAAAGGAGATTGAACGCTTATTGTTGAAATTTTTTTAAGGCCATGGTAATATTTATTTGCCATCCGACCTGTTCATAAAGCAACACACTACTTAAATGAATGGAAATCACAAATATAAGCTTGATCCAAAACTTCTATTTGTCCAAGGAAATTTCCAATAGCCTTTTTCTTATGTTGTGGTCCACTTAAGCTTTATATAGGCTCATACCTTAAAATGAGCTATCAAAATGGATTAATAGTGGATAAAACACATATATCATGGTGGGTCAACAAGCTTTGACACTAGCTAGTTGGGTGGTGTTGGGTCCTCAGCCAAACTGCAACTGCCTGCTTTCAGATGCGATCGGCCGCGCTCTGAAACCCTGCCTCTTCCTTCCGTCACTCATAGCGAAGGGCGGCCTGTTCTGCTGCCCAACCTCGAGTCGGGACAGCTGCGGCGGCGCATGCATCGCGAAGGACTGCTACCTGATTGATCCTGCAAGTGGTCATATGCTTGTCTTTCTCACTCCCAGCTGTCATCTTTTTTTGTTTATTATTTCCTTATATCTAAAATAACTGCATGCACCCACTTCTGGGACTTCTGAGAATAAGATGACTAAGATGCCCTCATCCTTTAGAAAGTGACCGGGTTAGGTATCAAAGGACCCAGTGTGTTTACGATATTTAACCCGTCAAGCAGGACCATCCAGCATCATGTAATTAGTTCGTCTAATCATCCGATCAGCTAAATTGTGGATGGTTTTGAGTAGTGTATGCTTGACGTGAGATAAAGTTAAGGTAAAACTCAGTACAAGGGCTCGCATGTATGATTATGATAATGACTAGACCATGACCGTTGAAGGAGCTTACTGTCAGTCAATCTAAAGTCTAAGAGATATACAACACCCATGCTAAATCATTGGCCACAGTAATGCAGACGTGAAGTTAATCAATCATATACATAAGAAGAGATGTGATCCTGCACGGATGAAAAAGAATACTGGACCTACAGATAAAGCATTACCTCTTAAGAGGACGAAGAAGAGTGGACACATGTAGATGAAAGAATTCTTTTTTGATATGTCATCAGACAAAGAGGGAGCTATCATTGGAGGATTATTTTATGGATCAGAAATGGGTTGATGGCCAATCTAGAAAAAAATTCAACTTAAGTCAAAAACCTAAATTGATACGTGGATTGGGACTGGGGATTAATAAATTAATGAATATAGATAACTCGATGACTAAGGAAATTGATATTTTATAATCATCATTTAGAAAGAATTTTTAAAATAAAAAAGTCTTTCAAAATTCTCTCTCATTTATTTATTATTATTATTTATTATTTTATTTTTCATCTTTCAGCATATCTCTTTATCCCACATTATAAATAACTAAAGAAAGGGAGGAAACGGTTTTCTTTTTCCATTGCCTACCAAAGTTTTAGATTAAAATAAAAATTGGGCCCTGGGGTGCACAACTAGCATTTGAATATATATATATATATATATATATATATATATATATATATATATATATATATATATATAAAAGATGTAGTTTATATAAGGCTTGAACCATCATGGAAGAATGAACGTTTGGGTTGAACCATCTCTTTACAACGCACACGTCCGTGCCAAGTTGAGCCGAGATGTGGCCTTGTAATGTATGCCTGCATGAAATTCAAACCAGATATGCATCTCTTTGGGCGATCGCATCAATTGGGTTTAAACACAATAGACTTTAACCCTTTTTGAAATGGTACTTTAAGCACCCAATCAAAGTCTATAAATAGATTTAATTCTTTTCCAAATCCATTCATTTGAAACCAATGATTTCTCTCTCTCTCTCTCTCTCTCTCTCTCTCTCTCTCTCTCTCTCTCTCTCTCTCTCTCTCTCTCTCTCTCTCTCTCTCTCTCTCTCTCTCTCTCTCTGATTCTTTAAATTTGTCTCTGGTTCTCTGATTTTTAATTGAATTCATCGCCAAGTCAACTCACTTTGGTTTAATTTCTGCATGTTGGTTCAAGCCTGTGTACAACGAGTGTATCATTGGGATCGGGTTATAGTTATTATAATCTATAGGCCAACTAGTCAAGATTCCTCTTGAAATGCGGTCCAAAGAGAGCATATTTGGTTTCAAGCCAAGTAACTCAATCACACCTCGACTCAAATACTTTAACTTTTATTTACTTAATTTTTATTACTTTTAATTTATGTTTGTGAATTTCATCTATTGCTTTCAGTAATATTTTCCAACATTAAGCTTTAAGAAAATTGTCACCTTTCCACTTTCTACAACAATCAATGCCCATAGATTGAAGGTTGATAATAATGGCAACAACAACATGGTTAATCAATGATAATTGAGTCACAAATTCATTATTATAAAAGAGGTTGAAGTTGACACCCCCATGTACGAAGGATTACAAAGAAACAAAAGGTGAAAATTTATTTTCTAAAGTTACATTATATATATAATTTCAAATTGGCATGTAAGCCTTCACAAAAAGCTATTGCCAAAGATAAAAAAGACATACTACAAAAGCAAGAAGTCATTACGATTGGCTACTACCATTGTAAAAATAGGGATGAGTTTAATTTTCTAAGGGCTTAATGTAGGACAACGGTTTAATTTTCTAAGTAGAAGGGCTTAATGTAGGACAACATGGATAAAAAACTGAAGTGGGCATATTGAGGAAAAATAGGTTAGAAAGTTTAATTCAAGGTCTAGCTCGCACTATAGCTTTCGATAGTCATGACATTATGATTGGTTATCCCTCTCATGTATACTTTGTTGGAAAATTAGTTGAATTAAATAGACTATTAAAATCGAGAATCAAAAAAGAAAAATAAATTTTTGAGATATAAAAACTTATTGAATTGAGTCGAGGCATGACTGAGTCACTCGGCTTGAAATCAAATTTGCTCCCCTTGGACAGCGTCCCAAGTGCAACAGGTTTCTAAAGCAATCGACCTCCAGGATACAACGAGTATGACCCAATCCCAACGGTGCACTCACTGTACACGAGCTTGAACCACTTGCAATTTAATCCGAAAGTGCTGAGTTGACTTAGCGATGAATTCAGTAATAATGTTCAAAACCGTATCAGAAAGAGTTTTATAAGAGAGAGTATTTTTATATATTTTGAAACTAGAATCGGAAGTCTCTATATAGACTCCGAAGTGGTGCATAAGCACCATTTACAAAAGGTTAGGTCCGTTGGGTTTAAACCCAATAAGGGCGACCAACCGGAAGAGATGTATCTCTCTGGTTTAAAACGAAAAGGCGCAAGTGCGAGTATACTCTCGTACATAAAGTCCTGAGAGTATTCATACACACACACCCACGCGAGTACACTCACACCACACCCGCGCCCGCGCCCACGCCTAGCCCAGCCTGTCCCTTTGCTTCACGCATGCGGACACGGACTCGTACTCGGCTCGGCTCGCGCACGTGCGCATGTGTGGTTAATAGCATAGATTAGAGCTATTAGCATAGCCCCCCCCCCCGACCAAATTCATATGCCCCCTAAAAGGGGCTCAGCCCTATACAAAAATACTATCTTATATATAAGATAGTTTACTTTGTCAAATCGATATGGAACAAAACTCACAACTCAAAAGTACCTCAACTTTTCAAATGTGGAGAGAAAATACCAAAAATTTAAAAATTTAAATTTTATTATTATTTTAAAATAAAATATAATAATCCCCCACATGTTTTAAAATAAAACTCTTTTGGATTAAAGCGTAATAGTTGTGCAATGGTGTCGGTGTTACCATGGACTTGAACTGACATTAGAATAAGCAAGACAAGTCTACTGGAATTAAGTGACACCATAGTCTTGAACCTGAATCCTTTTAACGTAGATCGCAAGTACATGCCACTCACATAACTATTCCTCTGCAAATGATTCCGCGGTTCGATGTGTTTCGGCCATATACCATTACCTGAATTTCATTAGTGCTCTAGAGAATTTGCCTAAATTCTCATAGGAAGCGGTCTCCACCTCCACACTCATATACGTGAATTTCATCATATGTATGTAGCAACTGTATACACCACCAAATATATGGTTATAGATCCATTAAGAGTTTTAAAAAATCATCCTTTTACGTTGTTGCTTGCACTGTACACCATAGAAGGGGCTCAAACAACTCAGTGCAATCATTTACCTCATGTTTTGTTGTTTACCCATTGAACCTATCTCATGGGATCTCCAATTGTATAGGTTGGGTTGCCGACACTGGTAGTTCTTATATTAGGCTCAGCCCCATTCTCTTCGATGTATCATTGACTAACTTTTTAAATAGTCCATTGGTCAGAGGATCTGCTAAATTCTTTTCGAACCTCAAAAAGTCAATAGATATGACTACATCACGCAACATGTGTTTCACTATGTTGTGTCTGAGTCTAATATGCCTGTTTTTTCATTATATATCTTACTTTTTACTTTCGTTATAGCTGTTTGACAATCACAATGAATAGATACGGCCGATATAGGCTTTGGCCACAATGATATATCAGCTAAGAGATTTCCAAGCCACTTGGCTTATGATCCAGCCTTTTCTAAGGCAATAAACTCGGATTTCATAGTCGACCGAGCGATACATGTCTGCTTGGTAGACTTCCAAGAGACTGTTCCTCCACCCAAAGTGAAGACATATCCACTAGTGAATTTTATCTCATCCGAATCACTGATCTAGTTAGCATCATTATATCCTTCTAATACAATAGGATAACCATTATAATGTAAACCATAAGCTATACCGCCTTTTAGGTATCTCAAAATCCTAGGCAAGACATTTCAATACTCTTTTCTAAGGTTATGTGTATATCTACTTAGCCTTCCTACTGCAAAAGCTATGTCAAGTCTAGTGCAGTTTGTTAGATACATGAGGTTACCAATTATTCTAGAATATTTCAATTGAGACACACTATTTTCTATATTCCTCATGAGAGTTACATTATAATCATAAGGAGTACTGACAGGTAAACAGTCAAAATGGTTAAACTTTCTCAATATCTTCTCAATGTAATGAGATTATGATAATATAATAACACTATTTTTTCTGGTTACTTCAATACCCAAGATCACACTAGCCTTTCCTAAGTCTTTCATGTCAAACTTAGATGACAAGAATTTCTTAGTTGCATTAACTAATTTAATATTAGTTTTAAAAATAAGCATGTCATCAACATAAAGGCATATAATGACATAATCATTTCTAAAAATTTTACTATATACACATCTATCTACATCATTTATATGATAACCATTTAATTTTAAAACACCATCAAATTTTTCATGTCATTGTTTAGGAGTCTGTTTTAAACCATATAGTGATTTAATTAGTCTACATACTTTATTTTTTTTACCTGATATTTTATAACCCTCAGGTTGCTCCATATATATTTTTTCTTCTAAGTCTTCATTTAGAAAAGTCATCTTAACATCCATCTGGTGTACCACTAGTTTATATATGGAGGCTATCGCTATTAAGACTCTAATAGTTGTAATCCTAGTTACAAGAGAATATGTATCAAAGTAATCTATTCCTTTCTTTTGTTTAAAACCTTTCACTACCATCTTAACCTTAAACTTATCAATAGTTTCATCTGGTTTTAGTTTCTTTTTAAACACCCATTTACGGCCTATTAGTTTATTTTCAGGTGATAGGTCTACAATTTTTCAAGTGTTATTAGATATAATAGATTCTAACTCATTATTTATTGCCTCCTTCCAAAACGTTACATCTGGAGAGTTAATAGCTTCTATATAAGTTGTAGGATCATCTTCTACTAAGAAGGTGAAAAAACCATATTCTAGGTTAGTTTCTCTTCTAACTTTAGCAGTTTTTCTTGGTTGTATCTCTTCTACGACTTTCTCGTTAACATTTTTACTGGTAGATGCAATCTCTGATTCATTGATTTCCTTTATTCCTATAGATTTAGATTTCAAAAGGAATACGTTCTCAAAGAACTCTGCATTCTTAGCTTCTATAATTGTATTAGGATATAGAATATTATCTTTAGTTTTTAAAACTAGAAACCTATAGGCCGCACTGTTTTGTGCATACCCTATAAATACACAGTTGGTCGTTTTATGACCTAACTTTCTTTTCTTAGTTTCAGATAATCTTACTTTAGTAAGACATCCCCACACTTTAATATATTTATAACTAGGAACATGATTCTTCCAAAGTTCATGTGGTGTTTATTCAGAAGATTTAGAAGGAATTCTATGTAGGATATAACAAGCAGACAGAATTGCTTCTCTCCACATATTTGAGGGTAAGCTTAAACCATTTAACATGGCATTCATCATCTCTTTTAGAGTTTTATTCTTACGTTCTGTTATTCTATTCTGTTCTGCTGTATAAGGAGTTGTAGTTTCGTGAACTATTCCATTCTTTTCACATAATTCTCTAAATTGAGAAGATTCATATTTGTTGAGGGCCTTGCACAAAACCTTAGGATCTAGCCGCCTGAACAAACCAGAATTATGGGATAATAATGCAATGAAATAAATCAAAGTAACAATCACACACCACACAAGAAATTTTTTACGTGGAAAACCCTCAAAGAGGTAAAAACCACGGGACCTCGTCCAAATCAACAATCTACTATGAAGTAGAACGTTACAATCTTCGTCACTCACGTAGGAGCGGATAAACAATAAGAGAATAAAAAAGAAAACTAAGAGATCTCACCGATCACGAGGACGTAGAAGCGTTGAGACGATGGTTCCCTTCCACAAGCTTCATCTCTCTCTTTTCTCTCACTCTCTCACCCTAAACCCTTTAGCAAAACCCTTGCAAAGCATTTAGAAAACCCTCTTGTGATTTTTCTGTCTATGAAAAATTCTATAAAACCCCAATTTATAGTTTTTAGAAACTCCCTTCCGCATCCCTATTGCGAAAGGACTTGCGACACGAAATCCGTGCAAAATCGTGGAACGAATCCGCGTAGCTTCGACTGGTCGTACCAAGTCCACGACCGATTAAGCGCCACCTACGACCGGTCGTGGGCCACCTATGGCCGGTCAAGTACCCTCTGAAAAAATAGTCCGTAGCCATTGGACTTTGAGTCGAGCTACGACTCGACTCCACGACTGGTCGTGACTAGCCCTCGACCGGTCGAGCAGGGCTCACGATCGGTGGACCACGGGATAAAAAATCCCATCAATATTCACCTCCTCTATCTATGTTAAGTCTTTTAATTTTTATATTTAACTGATTTTCAACTTCAATTTTGTATTTAGAAAAAGCATCTAAAGCTTCATCTTTGTTCCTTAACAAATAAACTCTAGTGAACCTAGAGTAATTATCTACAAAAGTTATATAATATCTTTTTCCACCTCTAAACATGTGATTTCTAAAATCACCTAAGTCACTGTGTATCAACTCTAATAGAACAGATGATCTTTCTATTTGTTTAAAGGGTTTTCTAATAAATTTTGATTCTACACATGTTTCATATTTTTTAAATTCTTCATTAGATATATTAGGTAATAAACTTAATCTTTTCATTTTCTTTAAAGATGTCACATTCATATGACCTAATCTACTATATCATAGATAAAAAGGTTCAACGATATAAACAGAACTAGATGTCTTCTTATTATCATTGGATACATTTACAATGAATAAACTATCGCTACAGTACCCCTTACTAACAAAGATTCCATTTTTAGTCATTACAAGCTTATCTAAATCAAATATTAACTTAACACCAGCCTTATTAAGGAGCGAACCATAGACCAAGTTTCTTTTGATGTCAAGCACATGTAGGACATCATTCAACATTAGAGTCTTTCCAGAAGTGAGTTTCAGAAGTACTTTCTCTTTCCCTACAACTGGAGACGTTCTAGCATTACCCATGAACACTTGTTCATCATCTCCTGATATTTGGTGGGAGGTAAACATGCTCTGATCCTTTCACACGTGTCTAGTTGCACTAGTGTCTAGCACCCACTTCAAGTTGTTTATAAGGAAGACTTCTGACACCATAGCTACTACCATGTCAGACTCATTTCTTGTTTCTATAAGATTAGTCGGCAGTTATTTTTATTTTTCTTAAGCCTGCATGTTTTAACATGATGCCTAGGCATTCCACAGTTGTAGCAGTTTTTATTTTTCTTGAATTGATTGTTTGCATTCTTCTTTTTGAGCCTACATTCATTTGCGTAATGTTCAGGTTTGCCACAGTTATGGCAGTTGCTCTTTTTCTTATTATTTGTCTGACTTAATTCCACAAGATTTGCCTTTAAATTTATCTCATTTTTATTTTCTTTTTGGTCCCTGATTCCATTGGCTTCCTCTATTTGTATGCGCACGATAGTAGTTTCTAAAGAAACACCATTCTTTTTATGTTTCATTCTATTCTTATATTCTTTCCAGGAAGACGGTAACTTTTCTATTAACGCTCCTGACAAAAATACTTCATCCAACTTAATTCCTTCTGTCGATAGTTCGTGAACTAGACTTTGAAAATTGTGAATCTGATTTGTGACAGGTTTATCATCTGTCATTTTATAATGAAGAAAATTAGCAATTGCATGTTTCTTAGCGCCTGCATCTTCTAATATGTATTTCTTTTCCAAAGCAGTCCATATGTCTTTAGCAAACACGTAAAAAGCATACACATCATATAGTTTGTTGAATAAAGAATTTACAATATAATTTTTACAATTATTGTAAGACCCGTATCCTAATCCGCACTGTTCCGTTGATTCCCGCGACCCTTCTCGCCAGATTCCGGCAATCCGCGACTTATGGTTGACGTTGCGCACGACCGTAAGTCGTATCCTATTCATTTGAGCCGGCTTAATCCAAGACTTGTATCGTTGCGACCGCACCGTCGCCGCGGTTCCAACGCCGCAACTCACGCACCGATCCGATACCCAGACGATGAGATACGGACCCACGTTCAGTTCGAGCAAAAACACCGCGCGTTGCAAATCCCAAGGAATCTCTACAATATGTCCCATCAATCCCATCAATCACCCATCAATCACCTCTCATGTCAAGTACACACACACCCATGCTTCCTTTCTCCACAAGTCAAGCAACCACCCAAGTCAACTAACACATCACCTCACCCATCACTCACCTCACCCATCACTCACCTCACCCATCACTCACCTCACATCACTCCATCTCTCATTAATCACACCTCTCTCTCTCATTTCTCAACACTTCAACCCAAGCAAGGGAGAGCCCCAACGTCCAAGCCTCCCCATGGAGAGAAGTGCATATGTGAGGCCCACTTTCCACTCCCAAATCTTCCATCCTAGCCATCTAATTCCCATCTCCACCATCTAAGTAAAGCTCTAGGAGACCGGCTATCCAACGGACCAAGAAGATCTAGAGGTGGGTGCTTCTATAGGGTAGATTTATGTGTTTTTATGGTGGACCAAGTGAGGCCCACCGATCAATGGTGTGGATCTCACTTGGGACCTTTATTTGTGGCCGATGGACCACTTAGATCATCATGATCGTTCCATGATGGGGCCATTCTCCATGGACCCCATCATGATGTTTATTTCATTTCAAAAAGGTCATCTAGACCGTCCATAACGGTGGAGAATGGATCTCCACCGTTGATTTACATTTTTGATGGTCCTTCGTTCAAAGGGGTCCGTTGTTGTATGATTTCATGTAAGGGAGGGCCCATAATGACGGGGACCCTCCATCATAAGCCGTGTCCCACTCTCCATGTCTCTCTCTCTATTTTATTCTTTATTTTTAATTTATTTTATTTTATTTATTACAAAAGAATGGGGTGGCCCACTTGAATAGATCCCATCTGGATGCATTTATTTTATCCAAGTGGGGCCCACCTTTCACACCACTTTCATGCCGCCCATCAGGTGGTGGCCCACTTCAACAGAGCCTGCCATATATAAAAAAAAAAATAAAAAAAAATAAATACATAAATTTATTTAACCGTCCAGCGTCCCAGACGCTGGACGCTGTGAAGGAAAGAAAAAGAGAGAGAAAAAGGGAAGAAGGAAAGAAGAAAAAAAAAAAAAATGGGGTGGCCTCCTTGCATAGGCCCCACCCTGATGTTTATATCCGATCCGAGCCGCCCATTCCCTTTCCCGACTCATTTTAGGCGTTGAGCCGAAAAATGAGGATGATCAGAGCATCCAGTGGGCCATATCGTCAAAAATAGTACTATTACCATTGAAAGACGCCTTGGTCATTTTATACACCAATAAAAAGGCGGATATGGGTCTCATTCTAACTGTTTCGAGGCATAGAATACGGTGGATGGAGTGGATCTACCAGACATGGGCCCCACACCTGAAAAACCCCAAAAAAATGGGTTTCCATTTTTTTTGAAAAAAAGTCACACAGCAGCAATGCTGCTGTGTCAGGGCGCTGGCCACACGCCAGCGGGCGGGCGGACGTGGGCAGGGTCCCACGGCCTGGAGTTTGGGCCCCACCATGATGCATATTTGGTATCTGCACCGTCCATAAGGTGGCCCGTCCTCTGATGTGGGCCGTCCCCAAAAATGAGACACATCCAAAGTTCAGGTGGTCCACACCATGAGAAACAGTGTGAAATGAACCCTACCATTGAAATTGTCTTTCAGGCCCACCAGAGTTCTGGATCAAGCTGAAAATTGTTTTTTTACCCTTCATTCGGGTCTGTGTGACCTAATAGATGGATTGGATGGATGATACACATTATAGTGGGCCCCACATGGACCCACAGTGAGGAACGAGCCTAACTCCACCGTCCGCACGGACGGTGGAGTCCATTGAATGTATGTGGAATCCACACCGTCCAGGGGACGGTGTGTGAGCGCGCGCGCGTGTGTGTGTAGGTGTGAGTGCGTGTGTGTGTGCGCGTGCAGGTGTGTGAATGCACGTGTGTGTATGCATGTGGGTGAGTGCACGTGTGTGTCTATGTGTGTGTGTGTATAATATTATATATATATATATATATATATATATATGATATTATATATATATATACTATAGTATATATGTGTGATGGTGGGCCTCCATTGGAACCCACCCCCCCCCCCCCCACTATGATGCATGCGCTACGTCCATACTGTTCACCTATTTTGAGAGCTCAATTCATGATATATATATATATATATAAATAAATAAATAAATAAATAAATAAATAAAAAAAATGAGTTAGACCTATGATTCAAGTAGGGCCCACCTTGGTATGTGCAAAGGGCCCATGTTGGCCTATTTGTAACCATTTGTTAAGGCCCACCTTGGTGCACATCTAAGGCCATGGGGTTAAGCCCATTTGGAACATTAAAGCCCATGGGATTAAGCCCATTTGATGTACATGGGGCGCAAATGGAGTGACCCATTTAGTATGTTTAAAACTCATGAGTGTAGGCCCATCTGATATAGTTAAGGCCCAAGTTGTGAGGCCCACTTTGATGTTTTTCATGGCCCATGGGTCATGGACCATTGCAATGTACTTAAGGTTCATTGGTGAGGCCCATTAATGCAGTCATTTGATGAATGTAAGGCTCATGTGATTCGGCCCGTTTGATGTATCTATGGCCTATGGATCGAGGCCCAACGGGATGACCTTATGGTCCATTGCAATGTGTGATTTCTCATGGTTCATGTAATGACAATTATGGCGGGTCGTGCCTAAGGAACGATGTTGGTTTGACGTCCACATTGTATGTACAATGTTGGTTAAATGTCCGCATTGTAATTCTCTTTAGGGCCCATTGATAGGTCCATACCTATTACTATTCATTGCCTAATAACATGTTTAGAATAATCTCATAACTCATGCCCATACGCATCATATGTATGCTTGATATGAGAATGACTGATCATAGCACACGCCATTGGACAGACCATCTATGGGGCTCGTTAGGTGACTGAGCACCCCACATGATCGCACAGTACGCGCTGGATTGCTGCATGTTTTGACAGCGTGATTCATGCATCTCGCATACGTATGACTTGATCACTGCACGCCCTAGCAACATCAGGGCCGTGGCTCCACAGGTACATCGTGGATGGCCGTATTGGATACCGGAAATACTTATTCTAGCACTGTGGGCACTTAGGATGTCCTTGGGTGAGAGTCCCAGAACCTTGTTGGTACCAGGAGATGCTCCAACGTCTAGACCGAGTGGATACACGAGCGCCCGAGTGCCAAATACCAGTAGGCCGCGTCTCCCACTGTGTCGTGGTCGGTTGGAAAGGGGTGTGGCCTTATCCGCCTGAGTGAGAGGGCTATAAGCTAGGCTGAGTTTGACTAGCTCGCAAATGAGTCCGCTATCGACGAGCCGGGTAGGTATTGGCATACTACTGGTCAGGCGGATAGTGAGGTCTTATCCGCTTGCTTGACTGTGCAGCTAGGGAGGTGGCAGTCTCTGCATGTGTATTGGACCCCAGTGATATCCAGAGAGGAACTGTACTGGTATACGCATGTGAGGAATACCGACTTGCTTGGATTGCATTTCGCATATGACATTTGGCTATGTAGGCCTTGCATCGCATCGGTGTGGCCGATGACATTCATATCTTGCATCATGCCTTGCATTACACAGCCTTGGTATAATCATGGACTTACCGCATGCTTCCGCATTGTTCTGACATTGTACACTTGGCGTTTGCCTTACGCACACACTTGCACCATCCTCTAAGCTTTTGAAAGCTTATGCACGATAGTTGCGTGCAGGTAGCGTTGGACGACAGCAGCGCTGAGACAGGAGTGCACATCAGGACTTTTTTTGGAGCTTTTGATCACCTTGTATTTCCCTTTCTGCATTGTACTTAAAATTGTTGTTATAGTGGATACGTGGTGATGTTGTTTTGTGACTTGGTTATGTCTGTGGTTATGCTCCTTTACAAAAAAAAATTCATTCTGAAAATCCTCCTTGTAGGATCCCAGGATCGGAATCTGGCATTAGATTATCAGAAGCCGAGAATGGGGCACTACGGAGGCTGTCGACACCGGATTCGGCAATCGGGATTCATGTGAATCCGATTTTCGGGTTTGGGGCGTGACAGAAGTTGGTATCAGAGCATAACTTGGGAATACCTGAGTAATACATCACATATCTACTATAAATAGGTTCCGAGTCTGAATGATTTAACGATTTTTCGACGCAACGCTTAATGTATGTGCCTTCGAGGATTCTCAAGACTGATAGGCCATTGTTCCTTCCTGTAGGAGACATTATGGCTAGAAGAACGACCCGAGCGAATCCCGCTCCACCACCCGCAGCTCCTGCTTTACCAGCCGCTACTCCTACTCCACCACCAGATAGTCCTGCCTTTGAGCCTGAGGATGCCACTCATTTTCCTGAGACAGGTGCGGATCCTACCGTACCTGTGAGTGCTACTCAGCTGCAGCAGATGTTGCAGGCGATGACCGCCATTCTTCAGGGGCAGAGCAGGCGTCCCACAGTGTCACCGGCCGAGGCTGAGCAGGAGCGTGCGAGCGCTCTTCTCAAGGATTTCCGACGGCACGATCCCCCACGTTTTCGGGGTGAGCCGGACCCTACTGCTGCAGAGTTATGGTGCTCCGAGGTGGAGAAGATATTCGACACCATGAGATGTACTACTCAGCAGCGAGTTCCATTGGCTGTATTCCTTCTGCAGGGCGAGGCTCAGTATTGGTGGGCATCTGTGGCCCGATCAGTAGCCACCGATTTTGAGTGGACTTGGGAGGACTTTATAGACCGGTTTGACCGGAAGTTCTTCCCCGAGCATGTGCGACAGCAGCGCGCACTTGAGTTTGAGACGTTGGTCCAGGGGGACATGTCGGTGTCTCAGTATGAGGCTCGGTTCGTCGCACTATCCAGATTCGCGACGTATCTTGTTGATGATGAGGGGCGGAAAGCCCGCCGTTTTGAGAACGGCTTACGTCCTGCCCTCCGGAGCCGTGTGATCGGACATATGCTTCCGACATTTGAGGAGATAGTAGAGCGAGCCTTGATATATGAGACAGATTGGGCCAGTGTGCAGAGAGCCCGTGATCAGAGGGGAGATCAGAAGAGGAAGGCACCCTCTAGTAGCTCCCATCAGCAGCATCGTTCACAGCAGCGGCGCACGACCCGCCCAGCATTCCGAGCACCAGCAATACCCCCAGCACCATCTTCGGGATCGTTTTCAGGTACTTGCTTTGGGTGCGGTCGTACAGGGCATCGTAGGCACGAGTGTCCCCATCCGCAGCAGCAGCAGCAGCCGAGGGCACCACATCCACCTCCACGACAGCCGCCACAGCAGCAGCGACCGCAGCACCAGCCTCCTGTACCTCCTCCACAGCAGCTGAGGCAGCAGACTAGGCCCCCACAGCGACCACAGCAGCAGCAGAGACCTCAGAGGGGACCTGCACCTCCTCAGCAGGCTCAGGGCAGATTTTATGCCGCCCAGCAGGACCCTCAGTCATCAGGAGGGGTCGTCGAGGGTACTCTTCCTGTCTCTGCATGCATTGCACGTGTACTATTTGATTCTGGTGCATCGCATTCATTTGTCGCCGATGGTTTCTGCCGATCGACCGGTTTGCCGTTAGAGTCTGCCCGGGAGGATTTGGTAGTATCGACGCCATTAGGGAAGACCGCAGTGTTGGGCCGATTTTGCGCGTCTTGCCCTATTTTGATTGGGGATATCTTCTTGCCTGCCGACCTATTTGTTTTGCCGATGTCCGGTTTTGATGTTATCCTGGGCATGGACTGGCTTGCCGAGTACTACGCCATATTAGACTGCTCTGCGAGGACAGTCACGTTCTGCATACCCGGCGTGCCAGAGTTTCAGTTTGTTGCCGAGCCCAGAGGAGGGCAGCTTTCTTGCCTGTTATCGTGTGCCGTTGAGGAGCCAGCTGCTTTGAGTATCGACCAGCTGCCGGTTGTTTGTGGTTTTCCTGATGTGTTTCAGGAGATTCCGGGATTACCACCTCGTCGGCATACCGAGTTTCAGATTGATCTTGTGCCTGGTACTGCGCCTATTTCGAAGGCCCCGTATCGTATGGCACCACTAGAGTTACGGGAACTGCAGAAGCAGTTGGACGAGTTGCGCGAGCTAGGCTTTATTCGTCCGAGCAGTTCGCCGTGGGGAGCGCCGGTACTCTTCGTAAAGAAGAAGGATGGCTCGTTGAGGCTTTGCGTAGACTACCGCGAGCTCAACAAGGTCACGATCAAGAACAAGTACCCGCTTCCGAGGATCGATGACTTGTTTGATCAGCTGCAGGAGGCGCAGTTCTTTTCAAAGATAGACTTGCGGTCCGGTTATCATCAGGTTCGGGTTCGAGATGAGGATATCCCGAAGACAGCCTTTAGGACGCGATACGGTCATTTTGAGTTCCAGGTCATGTCCTTCGGACTGACCAATGCGCCCGCAGTATTCATGCAGTTGATGAACGAGGTCTTTCGCCCGTATCTTGATCAATTTGTCGCGGTGTTTATTGACGACATCCTGATATATTCGAGGACTCATGAGGAGCATGAGCGACATCTTGAGATTACATTGCAGACCCTCCGTGCACACCAGCTTTACGCGAAGCTGGAAAAGTGTGAGTTCTGGTAGGAGGAGGTGAAGTTCCTCGGCCATGTAGTGACGAGGCAGGGTGTCGCTGTAGACCCCTCGAAGATAGATGCCGTGCGTCAGTGGGATCAGCCCGCGAATGCATCCGAGATCCGCAGTTTTCTTGGTTTGGCGGGCTACTACCGACGTTTTATTGAGGGATTCTCTCGCATTGCAGCCCCGTTGACCAGATTGACCCGGAAGGGTGCCGAGTTCATTTGGGGCGACGCTTGTGAGCAGGCATTTATGGAGTTGAAGGACCGCCTCACGTCCGCTCCTGTCCTCACTCTTCCCTCAGGAAGTGATGGATTTGTTGTATTTACTGATGCCTCACGAGTTGGCTTGGGTGCTGTCCTGATGCAGCACGGGAAGCCGGTAGCTTATGCGTCCCGACAGCTCAAGGTCCATGAGCTGAACTACCCTACGCACGATCTAGAGCTGGCAGCGGTTGTCTTTGCATTGAAAGTGTGGAGACACTATCTTTACGGGGTGAGATTCGAGCTCTTTTCCGATCACAAGAGCTTGAAGTATTTGTTTTCTCAGTCCGAGCTGAACATGAGGCAGAGGCGTTGGATGGAACTCCTGAAGGACTACGATTTTGATCTTCAGTACCACCCGGGCAAGGCGAACGTGGTGGCGGATGCCCTCAGTCGTCAGCCACGAGGCCTGGTGGCGCATATGATGATTCAGGAGTGGAGGATGCTCGAGGATATAGCAGAGTACGACTTTGAGTTTGGTTTGCAGTCATCTATCGTTCAGCTATCGAGCTTGTCGATTCAACCCTCTCTTGTCGCAAGGGTGATCGACGCTCAACAGACAGACGAGTCGTTACAGGATTACCGAGCAGAGGCAGCATCTGAGAGTCAGACAGATTGGCAGATCGGTTCTGACGGTGGACTTCGCTTCAGAGGCCGATTGTGTGTCCCGGATATTCCTGATTTACGCCGAGATCTTATGACCGAGGCACATCGATCGCGCTTCTCTATTCACCCTGGCTCGACGAAGATGTATCGCGATATGAGACGCCAGTATTTTTGGTCAGGGATGAAGCGCCAGATAGCCAGTTTTGTGGCCGAGTGTGACACCTGCCAGCGTGTCAAGGCCGACCACCAGAGACCCCCTGGCCTATTGCAGCCGCTGTGCGTCCCGATGTGGAAGTGGGAGCATATATCTACCGATTTTGTCTTGGGTTTGCCGAGGACTCAGCGCGGTCATGACGCCATCTGGGTTGTTGTGGACCGTCTGACGAAGTCGTCACATTTTCTTGCGATTCGTGAGACTTGGCATACAGATCGGCTCGCCAGGATGTTCATTGATGAGATCGTGAGATTGCATGGTGTTCCTGTCTCGATTGTTTCAGACCGAGATCCGAGGTTCACGTCTCAGTTTTGGAAGAGCTTCCAGAGAGCGATGGGCACTGATTTGCAGCTCAGCACCGCGTATCATCCGCAGACCGATGGACAGACCGAGAGGGTCAACCAGATCCTTGAGGATATGCTTCGGGCCTGCGCGATTGATTTCACGGGTAGTTGGGACGAGCACCTGCGATTGGCCGAGTTCGCATACAACAACAGCTATCAGGCGACCATTGGCATGGCTCCTTTTGAGGCATTATATGGCAGACCGTGCAGATCTCCGAGTTGTTGGACTGAGGTTGGAGAGCGACGTCTCCTAGGTCCCGAGCTTGTGCTGCAGACGTCAGAGGCTATCGACATCATCAGACAAAGGATGCGCACAGCTCAGAGCCGGCAGAAGAGTTTTGCTGATCGTCGGCGTCGTCCCTTGGAGTTTGCCGTTGGGGACTATGTGTATCTCAAAGTCTCACCCATGAAGGGTGTAGTTCGTTTTGGGACGAAGGGCAAGCTTGCCCCGAGATTCATAGGACCTTTTGAGATCACGGGTCGCATTGGCGCTGTGGCTTACCGGCTTGCCTTGCCATCTCAGTTGTCTGGCGTCCACAACGTCTTCCATGTCTCTATGTTGAGGAAGTGTGGGTCAGACATCGTCCCTGTTATCGATTGGCAGCCGTTGGAGGTTCGTGAGGACGCTTCTTATATTGAGCAGCCAGTTCGTATCCTCGATCGAAAGGAGCAGGTCCTCAGAACCAAGGTCATTCCCTTGGTGAAAGTACAGTGGGGCCACCATAGTGTAGATGAGGCATCTTGGGAGCGCGAGGCAGAGATCCGCGAGCGTTATCCCCATCTCTTTGACGATTGATTGTATGATGTATCATGGTGCTTGATTACATATGATGTTATATTCCCTATTTCCTCTTCGAGATATGGTCAGTTGCAATGGTAGTGTAAATTTCGAGGACGAAATTTTTATTAGGTGGGGAGAGCTGTAAGACCCGTATCCTAATCCGCACTGTTCCGTTGATTCCCGCGACCCTTCTCGCCAGATTCCGGCAATCCGCGACTTATGGTTGACGTTGCGCACGACCGTAAGTCGTATCCTATTCATTTGAGCCGGCTTAATCCAAGACTTGTATCGTTGCGACCGCACCGTCGCCGCGGTTCCAACGCCGCAACTCACGCACCGATCCGATACCCAGACGATGAGATACGGACCCACGTTCAGTTCGAGCAAAAACACCGCGCGTTGCAAATCCCAAGGAATCTCTACAATATGTCCCATCAATCCCATCAATCACCCATCAATCACCTCTCATGTCAAGTACACACACACCCATGCTTCCTTTCTCCACAAGTCAAGCAACCACCCAAGTCAACTAACACATCACCTCACCCATCACTCACCTCACCCATCACTCACCTCACCCATCACTCACCTCACATCACTCCATCTCTCATTAATCACACCTCTCTCTCTCATTTCTCAACACTTCAACCCAAGCAAGGGAGAGCCCCAACGTCCAAGCCTCCCCATGGAGAGAAGTGCATATGTGAGGCCCACTTTCCACTCCCAAATCTTCCATCCTAGCCATCTAATTCCCATCTCCACCATCTAAGTAAAGCTCTAGGAGACCGGCTATCCAACGGACCAAGAAGATCTAGAGGTGGGTGCTTCTATAGGGTAGATTTATGTGTTTTTATGGTGGACCAAGTGAGGCCCACCGATCAATGGTGTGGATCTCACTTGGGACCTTTATTTGTGGCCGATGGACCACTTAGATCATCATGATCGTTCCATGATGGGGCCATTCTCCATGGACCCCATCATGATGTTTATTTCATTTCAAAAAGGTCATCTAGACCGTCCATAACGGTGGAGAATGGATCTCCACCGTTGATTTACATTTTTGATGGTCCTTCGTTCAAAGGGGTCCGTTGTTGTATGATTTCATGTAAGGGAGGGCCCATAATGACGGGGACCCTCCATCATAAGCCGTGTCCCACTCTCCATGTCTCTCTCTCTATTTTATTCTTTATTTTTAATTTATTTTATTTTATTTATTACAAAAGAATGGGGTGGCCCACTTGAATAGATCCCATCTGGATGCATTTATTTTATCCAAGTGGGGCCCACCTTTCACACCACTTTCATGCCGCCCATCAGGTGGTGGCCCACTTCAACAGAGCCTGCCATATATAAAAAAAAAAATAAAAAAAAATAAATACATAAATTTATTTAACCGTCCAGCGTCCCAGACGCTGGACGCTGTGAAGGAAAGAAAAAGAGAGAGAAAAAGGGAAGAAGGAAAGAAGAAAAAAAAAAAAATGGGGTGGCCTCCTTGCATAGGCCCCACCCTGATGTTTATATCCGATCCGAGCCGCCCATTCCCTTTCCCGACTCATTTTAGGCGTTGAGCCGAAAAATGAGGATGATCAGAGCATCCAGTGGGCCATATCGTCAAAAATAGTACTATTACCATTGAAAGACGCCTTGGTCATTTTATACACCAATAAAAAGGCGGATATGGGTCTCATTCTAACTGTTTCGAGGCATAGAATACGGTGGATGGAGTGGATCTACCAGACATGGGCCCCACACCTGAAAAACCCCAAAAAAATGGGTTTCCATTTTTTTTGAAAAAAAGTCACACAGCAGCAATGCTGCTGTGTCAGGGCGCTGGCCGCACGCCAGCGGGCGGGCGGACGTGGGCAGGGTCCCACGGCCTGGAGTTTGGGCCCCACCATGATGCATATTTGGTATCTGCACCGTCCATAAGGTGGCCCGTCCTCTGATGTGGGCCGTCCCCAAAAATGAGACACATCCAAAGTTCAGGTGGTCCACACCATGAGAAACAGTGTGAAATGAACCCTACCATTGAAATTGTCTTTCAGGCCCACCAGAGTTCTGGATCAAGCTGAAAATTGTTTTTTTACCCTTCATTCGGGTCTGTGTGACCTAATAGATGGATTGGATGGATGATACACATTATAGTGGGCCCCACATGGACCCACAGTGAGGAACGAGCCTAACTCCACCGTCCGCACGGACGGTGGAGTCCATTGAATGTATGTGGAATCCACACCGTCCAGGGGACGGTGTGTGAGCGCGCGCGCGTGTGTGTGTAGGTGTGAGTGCGTGTGTGTGTGCGCGTGCAGGTGTGTGAATGCACGTGTGTGTATGCATGTGGGTGAGTGCACGTGTGTGTCTATGTGTGTGTGTGTATAATATTATATATATATATATATATATATATATATGATATTATATATATATATACTATAGTATATATGTGTGATGGTGGGCCTCCATTGGAACCCACCCCCCCCCCACTATGATGCATGCGCTACGTCCATACTGTTCACCTATTTTGAGAGCTCAATTCATGATATATATATATATATATATAAATAAATAAATAAATAAATAAATAAATAAAAAAAATGAGTTAGACCTATGATTCAAGTAGGGCCCACCTTGGTATGTGCAAAGGGCCCATGTTGGCCTATTTGTAACCATTTGTTAAGGCCCACCTTGGTGCACATCTAAGGCCATGGGGTTAAGCCCATTTGGAACATTAAAGCCCATGGGATTAAGCCCATTTGATGTACATGGGGCGCAAATGGAGTGACCCATTTAGTATGTTTAAAACTCATGAGTGTAGGCCCATCTGATATAGTTAAGGCCCAAGTTGTGAGGCCCACTTTGATGTTTTTCATGGCCCATGGGTCATGGACCATTGCAATGTACTTAAGGTTCATTGGTGAGGCCCATTAATGCAGTCATTTGATGAATGTAAGGCTCATGTGATTCGGCCCGTTTGATGTATCTATGGCCTATGGATCGAGGCCCAACGGGATGACCTTATGGTCCATTGCAATGTGTGATTTCTCATGGTTCATGTAATGACAATTATGGCGGGTCGTGCCTAAGGAACGATGTTGGTTTGACGTCCACATTGTATGTACAATGTTGGTTAAATGTCCGCATTGTAATTCTCTTTAGGGCCCATTGATAGGTCCATACCTATTACTATTCATTGCCTAATAACATGTTTAGAATAATCTCATAACTCATGCCCATACGCATCATATGTATGCTTGATATGAGAATGACTGATCATAGCACACGCCATTGGACAGACCATCTATGGGGCTCGTTAGGTGACTGAGCACCCCACATGATCGCACAGTACGCGCTGGATTGCTGCATGTTTTGACAGCGTGATTCATGCATCTCGCATACGTATGACTTGATCACTGCACGCCCTAGCAACATCAGGGCCGTGGCTCCACAGGTACATCGTGGATGGCCGTATTGGATACCGGAAATACTTATTCTAGCACTGTGGGCACTTAGGATGTCCTTGGGTGAGAGTCCCAGAACCTTGTTGGTACCAGGAGATGCTCCAACGTCTAGACCGAGTGGATACACGAGCGCCCGAGTGCCAAATACCAGTAGGCCGCGTCTCCCACTGTGTCGTGGTCGGTTGGAAAGGGGTGTGGCCTTATCCGCCTGAGTGAGAGGGCTATAAGCTAGGCTGAGTTTGACTAGCTCGCAAATGAGTCCGCTATCGACGAGCCGGGTAGGTATTGGCATACTACTGGTCAGGCGGATAGTGAGGTCTTATCCGCTTGCTTGACTGTGCAGCTAGGGAGGTGGCAGTCTCTGCATGTGTATTGGACCCCGGTGATATCCAGAGAGGAACTGTACTGGTATACGCATGTGAGGAATACCGACTTGCTTGGATTGCATTTCGCATATGACATTTGGCTATGTAGGCCTTGCATCGCATCGGTGTGGCCGATGACATTCATATCTTGCATCATGCCTTGCATTACACAGCCTTGGTATAATCATGGACTTACCGCATGCTTCCGCATTGTTCTGACATTGTACACTTGGCGTTTGCCTTACGCACACACTTGCACCATCCTCTAAGCTTTTGAAAGCTTATGCACGATAGTTGCGTGCAGGTAGCGTTGGACGACAGCAGCGCTGAGACAGGAGTGCACATCAGGACTTTTTTTGGAGCTTTTGATCACCTTGTATTTCCCTTTCTGCATTGTACTTAAAATTGTTGTTATAGTGGATACGTGGTGATGTTGTTTTGTGACTTGGTTATGTCTGTGGTTATGCTCCTTTACAAAAAAAAATTCATTCTGAAAATCCTCCTTGTAGGATCCCAGGATCGGAATCTGGCATTAGATTATCAGAAGCCGAGAATGGGGCACTACGGAGGCTGTCGACACCGGATTCGGCAATCGGGATTCATGTGAATCCGATTTTCGGGTTTGGGGCGTGACAGAAGTTGGTATCAGAGCATAACTTGGGAATACCTGAGTAATACATCACATATCTACTATAAATAGGTTCCGAGTCTGAATGATTTAACGATTTTTCGACGCAACGCTTAATGTATGTGCCTTCGAGGATTCTCAAGACTGATAGGCCATTGTTCCTTCCTGTAGGAGACATTATGGCTAGAAGAACGACCCGAGCGAATCCCGCTCCACCACCCGCAGCTCCTGCTTTACCAGCCGCTACTCCTACTCCACCACCAGATAGTCCTGCCTTTGAGCCTGAGGATGCCACTCATTTTCCTGAGACAGGTGCGGATCCTACCGTACCTGTGAGTGCTACTCAGCTGCAGCAGATGTTGCAGGCGATGACCGCCATTCTTCAGGGGCAGAGCAGGCGTCCCACAGTGTCACCGGCCGAGGCTGAGCAGGAGCGTGCGAGCGCTCTTCTCAAGGATTTCCGACGGCACGATCCCCCACGTTTTCGGGGTGAGCCGGACCCTACTGCTGCAGAGTTATGGTGCTCCGAGGTGGAGAAGATATTCGACACCATGAGATGTACTACTCAGCAGCGAGTTCCATTGGCTGTATTCCTTCTGCAGGGCGAGGCTCAGTATTGGTGGGCATCTGTGGCCCGATCAGTAGCCACCGATTTTGAGTGGACTTGGGAGGACTTTATAGACCGGTTTGACCGGAAGTTCTTCCCCGAGCATGTGCGACAGCAGCGCGCACTTGAGTTTGAGACGTTGGTCCAGGGGGACATGTCGGTGTCTCAGTATGAGGCTCGGTTCGTCGCACTATCCAGATTCGCGACGTATCTTGTTGATGATGAGGGGCGGAAAGCCCGCCGTTTTGAGAACGGCTTACGTCCTGCCCTCCGGAGCCGTGTGATCGGACATATGCTTCCGACATTTGAGGAGATAGTAGAGCGAGCCTTGATATATGAGACAGATTGGGCCAGTGTGCAGAGAGCCCGTGATCAGAGGGGAGATCAGAAGAGGAAGGCACCCTCTAGTAGCTCCCATCAGCAGCATCGTTCACAGCAGCGGCGCACGACCCGCCCAGCATTCCGAGCACCAGCAATACCCCCAGCACCATCTTCGGGATCGTTTTCAGGTACTTGCTTTGGGTGCGGTCGTACAGGGCATCGTAGGCACGAGTGTCCCCATCCGCAGCAGCAGCAGCAGCCGAGGGCACCACATCCACCTCCACGACAGCCGCCACAGCAGCAGCGACCGCAGCACCAGCCTCCTGTACCTCCTCCACAGCAGCTGAGGCAGCAGACTAGGCCCCCACAGCGACCACAGCAGCAGCAGAGACCTCAGAGGGGACCTGCACCTCCTCAGCAGGCTCAGGGCAGATTTTATGCCGCCCAGCAGGACCCTCAGTCATCAGGAGGGGTCGTCGAGGGTACTCTTCCTGTCTCTGCATGCATTGCACGTGTACTATTTGATTCTGGTGCATCGCATTCATTTGTCGCCGATGGTTTCTGCCGATCGACCGGTTTGCCGTTAGAGTCTGCCCGGGAGGATTTGGTAGTATCGACGCCATTAGGGAAGACCGCAGTGTTGGGCCGATTTTGCGCGTCTTGCCCTATTTTGATTGGGGATATCTTCTTGCCTGCCGACCTATTTGTTTTGCCGATGTCCGGTTTTGATGTTATCCTGGGCATGGACTGGCTTGCCGAGTACTACGCCATATTAGACTGCTCTGCGAGGACAGTCACGTTCTGCATACCCGGCGTGCCAGAGTTTCAGTTTGTTGCCGAGCCCAGAGGAGGGCAGCTTTCTTGCCTGTTATCGTGTGCCGTTGAGGAGCCAGCTGCTTTGAGTATCGACCAGCTGCCGGTTGTTTGTGGTTTTCCTGATGTGTTTCAGGAGATTCCGGGATTACCACCTCGTCGGCATACCGAGTTTCAGATTGATCTTGTGCCTGGTACTGCGCCTATTTCGAAGGCCCCGTATCGTATGGCACCACTAGAGTTACGGGAACTGCAGAAGCAGTTGGACGAGTTGCGCGAGCTAGGCTTTATTCGTCCGAGCAGTTCGCCGTGGGGAGCGCCGGTACTCTTCGTAAAGAAGAAGGATGGCTCGTTGAGGCTTTGCGTAGACTACCGCGAGCTCAACAAGGTCACGATCAAGAACAAGTACCCGCTTCCGAGGATCGATGACTTGTTTGATCAGCTGCAGGAGGCGCAGTTCTTTTCAAAGATAGACTTGCGGTCCGGTTATCATCAGGTTCGGGTTCGAGATGAGGATATCCCGAAGACAGCCTTTAGGACGCGATACGGTCATTTTGAGTTCCAGGTCATGTCCTTCGGACTGACCAATGCGCCCGCAGTATTCATGCAGTTGATGAACGAGGTCTTTCGCCCGTATCTTGATCAATTTGTCGTGGTGTTTATTGACGACATCCTGATATATTCGAGGACTCATGAGGAGCATGAGCGACATCTTGAGATTACATTGCAGACCCTCCGTGCACACCAGCTTTACGCGAAGCTGGAAAAGTGTGAGTTCTGGCAGGAGGAGGTGAAGTTCCTCGGCCATGTAGTGACGAGGCAGGGTGTCGCTGTAGACCCCTCGAAGATAGATGCCGTGCGTCAGTGGGATCAGCCCGCGAATGCATCCGAGATCCGCAGTTTTCTTGGTTTGGCGGGCTACTACCGACGTTTTATTGAGGGATTCTCTCGCATTGCAGCCCCGTTGACCAGATTGACCCGGAAGGGTGCCGAGTTCATTTGGGGCGACGCTTGTGAGCAGGCATTTATGGAGTTGAAGGACCGCCTCACGTCCGCTCCTGTCCTCACTCTTCCCTCAGGAAGTGATGGATTTGTTGTATTTACTGATGCCTCACGAGTTGGCTTGGGTGCTGTCCTGATGCAGCACGGGAAGCCGGTAGCTTATGCGTCCCGACAGCTCAAGGTCCATGAGCTGAACTACCCTACGCACGATCTAGAGCTGGCAGCGGTTGTCTTTGCATTGAAAGTGTGGAGACACTATCTTTACGGGGTGAGATTCGAGCTCTTTTCCGATCACAAGAGCTTGAAGTATTTGTTTTCTCAGTCCGAGCTGAACATGAGGCAGAGGCGTTGGATGGAACTCCTGAAGGACTACGATTTTGATCTTCAGTACCACCCGGGCAAGGCGAACGTGGTGGCGGATGCCCTCAGTCGTCAGCCACGAGGCCTGGTGGCGCATATGATGATTCAGGAGTGGAGGATGCTCGAGGATATAGCAGAGTACGACTTTGAGTTTGGTTTGCAGTCATCTATCGTTCAGCTATCGAGCTTGTCGATTCAACCCTCTCTTGTCGCAAGGGTGATCGACGCTCAACAGACAGACGAGTCGTTACAGGATTACCGAGCAGAGGCAGCATCTGAGAGTCAGACAGATTGGCAGATCGGTTCTGACGGTGGACTTCGCTTCAGAGGCCGATTGTGTGTCCCGGATATTCCTGATTTACGCCGAGATCTTATGACCGAGGCACATCGATCGCGCTTCTCTATTCACCCTGGCTCGACGAAGATGTATCGCGATATGAGACGCCAGTATTTTTGGTCAGGGATGAAGCGCCAGATAGCCAGTTTTGTGGCCGAGTGTGACACCTGCCAGCGTGTCAAGGCCGACCACCAGAGACCCCCTGGCCTATTGCAGCCGCTGTGCGTCCCGATGTGGAAGTGGGAGCATATATCTACCGATTTTGTCTTGGGTTTGCCGAGGACTCAGCGCGGTCATGACGCCATCTGGGTTGTTGTGGACCGTCTGACGAAGTCGTCACATTTTCTTGCGATTCGTGAGACTTGGCATACAGATCGGCTCGCCAGGATGTTCATTGATGAGATCGTGAGATTGCATGGTGTTCCTGTCTCGATTGTTTCAGACCGAGATCCGAGGTTCACGTCTCAGTTTTGGAAGAGCTTCCAGAGAGCGATGGGCACTGATTTGCAGCTCAGCACCGCGTATCATCCGCAGACCGATGGACAGACCGAGAGGGTCAACCAGATCCTTGAGGATATGCTTCGGGCCTGCGCGATTGATTTCACGGGTAGTTGGGACGAGCACCTGCGATTGGCCGAGTTCGCATACAACAACAGCTATCAGGCGACCATTGGCATGGCTCCTTTTGAGGCATTATATGGCAGACCGTGCAGATCTCCGAGTTGTTGGACTGAGGTTGGAGAGCGACGTCTCCTAGGTCCCGAGCTTGTGCTGCAGACGTCAGAGGCTATCGACATCATCAGACAAAGGATGCGCACAGCTCAGAGCCGGCAGAAGAGTTTTGCTGATCGTCGGCGTCGTCCCTTGGAGTTTGCCGTTGGGGACTATGTGTATCTCAAAGTCTCACCCATGAAGGGTGTAGTTCGTTTTGGGACGAAGGGCAAGCTTGCCCCGAGATTCATAGGACCTTTTGAGATCACGGGTCGCATTGGCGCTGTGGCTTACCGGCTTGCCTTGCCATCTCAGTTGTCTGGCGTCCACAACGTCTTCCATGTCTCTATGTTGAGGAAGTGTGGGTCAGACATCGTCCCTGTTATCGATTGGCAGCCGTTGGAGGTTCGTGAGGACGCTTCTTATATTGAGCAGCCAGTTCGTATCCTCGATCGAAAGGAGCAGGTCCTCAGAACCAAGGTCATTCCCTTGGTGAAAGTACAGTGGGGCCACCATAGTGTAGATGAGGCATCTTGGGAGCGCGAGGCAGAGATCCGCGAGCGTTATCCCCATCTCTTTGACGATTGATTGTATGATGTATCATGGTGCTTGATTACATATGATGTTATATTTCCTATTTCCTCTTCGAGATATGGTCAGTTGCAATGGTAGTGTAAATTTCGAGGACGAAATTTTTATTAGGTGGGGAGAGCTGTAAGACCCGTATCCTAATCCGCACTGTTCCGTTGATTCCCGCGACCCTTCTCGCCAGATTCCGGCAATCCGCGACTTATGGTTGACGTTGCGCACGACCGTAAGTCGTATCCTATTCATTTGAGCCGGCTTAATCCAAGACTTGTATCGTTGCGACCGCACCGTCGCCGCGGTTCCAACGCCGCAACTCACGCACCGATCCGATACCCAGACGATGAGATACGGACCCACGTTCAGTTCGAGCAAAAACACCGCGCGTTGCAAATCCCAAGGAATCTCTACAATATGTCCCATCAATCCCATCAATCACCCATCAATCACCTCTCATGTCAAGTACACACACACCCATGCTTCCTTTCTCCACAAGTCAAGCAACCACCCAAGTCAACTAACACATCACCTCACCCATCACTCACCTCACCCATCACTCACCTCACATCACTCCATCTCTCATTAATCACACCTCTCTCTCTCATTTCTCAACACTTCAACCCAAGCAAGGGAGAGCCCCAACGTCCAAGCCTCCCCATGGAGAGAAGTGCATATGTGAGGCCCACTTTCCACTCCCAAATCTTCCATCCTAGCCATCTAATTCCCATCTCCACCATCTAAGTAAAGCTCTAGGAGACCGGCTATCCAACGGACCAAGAAGATCTAGAGGTGGGTGCTTCTATAGGGTAGATTTATGTGTTTTTATGGTGGACCAAGTGAGGCCCACCGATCAATGGTGTGGATCTCACTTGGGACCTTTATTTGTGGCCGATGGACCACTTAGATCATCATGATCGTTCCATGATGGGGCCATTCTCCATGGACCCCATCATGATGTTTATTTCATTTCAAAAAGGTCATCTAGACCGTCCATAACGGTGGAGAATGGATCTCCACCGTTGATTTACATTTTTGATGGTCCTTCGTTCAAAGGGGTCCGTTGTTGTATGATTTCATGTAAGGGAGGGCCCATAATGACGGGGACCCTCCATCATAAGCCGTGTCCCACTCTCCATGTCTCTCTCTCTATTTTATTCTTTATTTTTAATTTATTTTATTTTATTTATTACAAAAGAATGGGGTGGCCCACTTGAATAGATCCCATCTGGATGCATTTATTTTATCCAAGTGGGGCCCACCTTTCACACCACTTTCATGCCGCCCATCAGGTGGTGGCCCACTTCAACAGAGCCTGCCATATATAAAAAAAAAAATAAAAAAAAATAAATACATAAATTTATTTAACCGTCCAGCGTCCCAGACGCTGGACGCTGTGAAGGAAAGAAAAAGAGAGAGAAAAAGGGAAGAAGGAAAGAAGAAAAAAAAAAAAAATGGGGTGGCCTCCTTGCATAGGCCCCACCCTGATGTTTATATCCGATCCGAGCCGCCCATTCCCTTTCCCGACTCATTTTAGGCGTTGAGCCGAAAAATGAGGATGATCAGAGCATCCAGTGGGCCATATCGTCAAAAATAGTACTATTACCATTGAAAGACGCCTTGGTCATTTTATACACCAATAAAAAGGCGGATATGGGTCTCATTCTAACTGTTTCGAGGCATAGAATACGGTGGATGGAGTGGATCTACCAGACATGGGCCCCACACCTGAAAAACCCCAAAAAAATGGGTTTCCATTTTTTTTGAAAAAAAGTCACACAGCAGCAATGCTGCTGTGTCAGGGCGCTGGCCGCACGCCAGCGGGCGGGCGGACGTGGGCAGGGTCCCACGGCCTGGAGTTTGGGCCCCACCATGATGCATATTTGGTATCTGCACCGTCCATAAGGTGGCCCGTCCTCTGATGTGGGCCGTCCCCAAAAATGAGACACATCCAAAGTTCAGGTGGTCCACACCATGAGAAACAGTGTGAAATGAACCCTACCATTGAAATTGTCTTTCAGGCCCACCAGAGTTCTGGATCAAGCTGAAAATTGTTTTTTTACCCTTCATTCGGGTCTGTGTGACCTAATAGATGGATTGGATGGATGATACACATTATAGTGGGCCCCACATGGACCCACAGTGAGGAACGAGCCTAACTCCACCGTCCGCACGGACGGTGGAGTCCATTGAATGTATGTGGAATCCACACCGTCCAGGGGACGGTGTGTGAGCGCGCGCGCGTGTGTGTGTAGGTGTGAGTGCGTGTGTGTGTGCGCGTGCAGGTGTGTGAATGCACGTGTGTGTATGCATGTGGGTGAGTGCACGTGTGTGTCTATGTGTGTGTGTGTATAATATTATATATATATATATATATATATATATATGATATTATATATATATATATACTATAGTATATATGTGTGATGGTGGGCCTCCATTGGAACCCACCCCCCCCCCACTATGATGCATGCGCTACGTCCATACTGTTCACCTATTTTGAGAGCTCAATTCATGATATATATATATATATATATAAATAAATAAATAAATAAAAAAAAAAAAAAAAAAAATGAGTTAGACCTATGATTCAAGTAGGGCCCACCTTGGTATGTGCAAAGGGCCCATGTTGGCCTATTTGTAACCATTTGTTAAGGCCCACCTTGGTGCACATCTAAGGCCATGGGGTTAAGCCCATTTGGAACATTAAAGCCCATGGGATTAAGCCCATTTGATGTACATGGGGCGCAAATGGAGTGACCCATTTAGTATGTTTAAAACTCATGAGTGTAGGCCCATCTGATATAGTTAAGGCCCAAGTTGTGAGGCCCACTTTGATGTTTTTCATGGCCCATGGGTCATGGACCATTGCAATGTACTTAAGGTTCATTGGTGAGGCCCATTAATGCAGTCATTTGATGAATGTAAGGCTCATGTGATTCGGCCCGTTTGATGTATCTATGGCCTATGGATCGAGGCCCAACGGGATGACCTTATGGTCCATTGCAATGTGTGATTTCTCATGGTTCATGTAATGACAATTATGGCGGGTCGTGCCTAAGGAACGATGTTGGTTTGACGTCCACATTGTATGTACAATGTTGGTTAAATGTCCGCATTGTAATTCTCTTTAGGGCCCATTGATAGGTCCATACCTATTACTATTCATTGCCTAATAACATGTTTAGAATAATCTCATAACTCATGCCCATACGCATCATATGTATGCTTGATATGAGAATGACTGATCATAGCACACGCCATTGGACAGACCATCTATGGGGCTCGTTAGGTGACTGAGCACCCCACATGATCGCACAGTACGCGCTGGATTGCTGCATGTTTTGACAGCGTGATTCATGCATCTCGCATACGTATGACTTGATCACTGCACGCCCTAGCAACATCAGGGCCGTGGCTCCACAGGTACATCGTGGATGGCCGTATTGGATACCGGAAATACTTATTCTAGCACTGTGGGCACTTAGGATGTCCTTGGGTGAGAGTCCCAGAACCTTGTTGGTACCAGGAGATGCTCCAACGTCTAGACCGAGTGGATACACGAGCGCCCGAGTGCCAAATACCAGTAGGCCGCGTCTCCCACTGTGTCGTGGTCGGTTGGAAAGGGGTGTGGCCTTATCCGCCTGAGTGAGAGGGCTATAAGCTAGGCTGAGTTTGACTAGCTCGCAAATGAGTCCGCTATCGACGAGCCGGGTAGGTATTGGCATACTACTGGTCAGGCGGATAGTGAGGTCTTATCCGCTTGCTTGACTGTGCAGCTAGGGAGGTGGCAGTCTCTGCATGTGTATTGGACCCCGGTGATATCCAGAGAGGAACTGTACTGGTATACGCATGTGAGGAATACCGACTTGCTTGGATTGCATTTCGCATATGACATTTGGCTATGTAGGCCTTGCATCGCATCGGTGTGGCCGATGACATTCATATCTTGCATCATGCCTTGCATTACACAGCCTTGGTATAATCATGGACTTACCGCATGCTTCCGCATTGTTCTGACATTGTACACTTGGCGTTTGCCTTACGCACACACTTGCACCATCCTCTAAGCTTTTGAAAGCTTATGCACGATAGTTGCGTGCAGGTAGCGTTGGACGACAGCAGCGCTGAGACAGGAGTGCACATCAGGACTTTTTTTGGAGCTTTTGATCACCTTGTATTTCCCTTTCTGCATTGTACTTAAAATTGTTGTTATAGTGGATACGTGGTGATGTTGTTTTGTGACTTGGTTATGTCTGTGGTTATGCTCCTTTACAAAAAAAAATTCATTCTGAAAATCCTCCTTGTAGGATCCCAGGATCGGAATCTGGCATTAGATTATCAGAAGCCGAGAATGGGGCACTACGGAGGCTGTCGACACCGGATTCGGCAATCGGGATTCATGTGAATCCGATTTTCGGGTTTGGGGCGTGACAATTATTTTCATCTGTTACTTCATTTTGATTTGCTAGATTTATAGTAAATGATTCAGATAAAATGTATGAAACTTTCAGGGTGGTCAGAGTGAACATTAATTTCTATTTCCACCGTTTAAGTCCAACGAACGATTCGATTTTGGCTAACTCAGCAGAAGTATTTACTGTAACTGTAGCCATGGTCTATGTAATTTAACAAATTCAATTTCAAGATTGTTAGAAAATTGGTTGAATTAAATAGACTATTAAAATCGAGAACTAAAAAAAGAAAATAAAATTTTGAGATAGAAAAACTTATTAAATTGAGTCGAGGCGTGACTGAGTCACTCGGCTTAAAATTGAATTTACTCCCCTTAGACAGCATCCCAAGTGCAACAAGTTTGTAGAGCAATCGACCTCCAGGATAGCAATCGACCTCCAGGATACAACGACTATGACCCGGTCCCAGCGGTGCACTCACTGTACACGGGCTCGCACCACTTACAATTTAATCCGAAAGTGCTGAGTTGACTCAGCGATGAACTCAGTAATAATGTTAAAAATCATATCAAAGAGAGTTTTATAAGAGTATTTTCGTATATTTTGAAACTGGAATCGGAAGTCTTTATATAAACTCTGAAGTGGTGCATAAGCACCCTTTACAAAAGGTTAGGTCCGTTGAGTTTAAACCCAACAGGGGCGACTAACCGAAAGGGATGCATCTCTCTGGTTTAAAATGAAAAGGCGCAAGTGCGGGTATACTCTCGCGCATAAAGTCCTGAGAGTATCCATACACACACACCCACACGAGTACACCTGCACCCGCACCCAGCCCAGCTCGTCCCGTCGTGTCGCACACGCGGACATGGACTCGAACTCGGCTCGGCTCGGCGCGCGTATGTGGTCAATGGTATAGATTAGAGCTATTGGCATAACCCCCACCCCCCCGAAGGACCAAATTCACATGCCTCCTAAAAGGGGCTCAAGCCCTAAGCAAAAATACTATCTTATATACAAGATAGTTTACTTCGTCAAATTCGATGTGGGACAAAACCCACAACTCAAAAGTACCTCAACTTTTCAAATGCTCAACTTTTTAAATGTGGAGGGAAAACACAAAAAGTTTGAAAATTCAAATTTTATTATTATTTTAAAATATAATATAACATACTGTATGTAGTTAGAAAGTTCTTGATAGGCTTTTTTTTTTTACTTTTTTTGTTAGCTTGTTAGTACCCCCCACTATTAGTTGACACTTCACTGCTAGCCACCCCTACTAGGGATCGGTACCAAGACCTTAGTGTTGAAACAAGGTATCTTTCACTCAGTCTACCACCTGAGCTATGGATCAAAGTGTTGATAGGCTTCTACATGCCGGCCACTACTAAAAGCTATTGGTTTTCACATGGTTTTTAAAATATAAGTTATTTTATAAATTAATTTTAAGTTTAAATTTAAAATTTATTATTTTAATAAATAATAAATTTTGCTATTTTAGAATTTGGAGTCTTAAAACAACTTAAACTAATTATTAGAGTCATCGAAAGTAGTTTGAGTGAGTGGAGCTAGGCATATTTGACCCATTCTGAATCGAACCGGCGGCCTGGATTGATGCGGATCAGGTAGGACCATTCAGATCTGACATTTTTTCGGATCGAGATCGGGTTATGATCAATCTGGACCGATCCGATCTAAAAACCCAATCTGAATGGATCTGGACCGACCCTATCCAACCCGATTTAAGGTGGTTCTTATCAGTAATTCTACTTTTTCTAGTGGTATGGTCTACTTAAAGCTTTGAATATGCATCAATTTTGGGTTCAACCACTGAAATGATCTGAAAAAACGAATGGACGGCATGGATAAACCACATGCATTCACGGTGGGCCCCAACAGAGTTTACTTAGTATAATAAGAAGAGTTTCGCTGGAGTACCATGCATAGCTATATAGTTGTTGTAGGATAGGATAGCTGATGTAGGCTATAGGTTATAGTTGGAGGTGCGTGTCGTGCGAAGACGAGCACTGACGCTCCCTCGAGCTCCGAGTTGTTCGAACGGTTTAAAGGAGATCAAAGTTATATGGGCCTCATAGTGATGTATTTATTATATTTACACCGTTCATATATTTTTAGAGATCATTTTAGAACATTATCTTAAAAATGAATCATATCCAAAGATCGTGTGGACCACACCACAAATAGCAACGGAGATAATGATTTTCACCGCTAAACAATTCGGAAGGCCCACCATAATGTTTATTTTCCATCCAATCTGTTCATAAGGTCACAAAGACCTGAATTAAGAGGCAAAACAAATTTCAAATTGATCCAAAACTTCTGTGAGGCTATGACCCCAAAAAGGCTTTCAATGGTAGACGTTCAATCCCCATTACTTTTTTTAGTGTGGTCCACCTGATAGTTAGATCTACCTAATTTTTCATCTCAAGTCTTAAAACGAGCTCGCAAAATGGATGGATGGTTTAGATATAACACATGTCCCATGATCAGACCCACACAACTTGCTAACATAAACGTAGCAATGCAAGCACTTTCGTGCACGACACGCTGCATGCCGTGTACAACACGTCAACGCAGCTGCCTGTAGCACCTTGACCTCCGAGTTGTACGAACAACTCAAATGGGAACGGAGTGGTAGATGGTCTGTGGGCCCCAAAATGATGTAATGTGTTTCATCCATGCCGTCCATCTATCTTTCCAAGTCATTTTATGGTGTGAGACAAAAAAATGAGGTTTATCCAAATCTCAAGTGGAACACATTACATGAAACAGTGTTGAATGAGCGTTGACCATTAAAAAACTTTTGGGTGCCATAAAAGTTTTGGATCAATCTATTCTTTATTTTTTCCATTCATCTGGACCTTTATAACCTAATCAACAGATTGGATTTCAAATAAATTGTATATTGGGCCTTAGGAGGATTTTAATTGTGGATATACAAGCACTATTGTTTTCCTGTGGTGTGGTGTGGTCCACCTAAGATTTATATCCCTCTTATATTTTGTGTCAAGTGTTAAAATGATCTTTAAAAATGGATGAATGGAATGGATTAAAAACACACATCATGGTGGGTCCCACAGAGCACCTACCACTAGCCATCGGGTGGGTTGCAAGGAGAGTAGCCAATCCGTTTTCGTTCAAATGAGATTAACATCACATGGGCCCCACAATGAAGTATTTATTATATCCATACCGTTTATCCATTTTTCGTGATCATTTTAGAGCATTTGAAAAATAAAATAAAATGAATCATATCTAAAATTCAAGTGGACCACACTGAAAATAGCAACGAGGATAATTATTTTCACTATTGAAAAAGTCAATCTAAATCGTACCCAACCCGATCCAACTTAGTTTTCTTGACCGAGTTAGATTCAGTTTGGGTCAGGCCAACCGTATATCGGATCGGTTCGAGTCCTATGTTCTGGACTCGGTCCCGGATCGGATCGGGTTCGGATCAGCCCAGCTACATTTCGAACCGAATTGAGTTGGATCGAATCCGATCGGGCTCGGTTCTATGCCCAACTCTATAAGTGAGTTTACATTTTACTATTTTAGAATATTTTACTATTTGAGAAAGTTACCCAATCAAAATCTGAGCTTTATATAAGAGATTTTGTAAATAAAAATCTACTATGAGTTACCATCAATGACATCAGTTTTATGTAGCATCTTTTAGAGATTTATGTCTTATCTTTTGGAGATTCATCACACGCTGCCAAGAGCTTTCAATGCTCATCTATGGACGCGGATTCCTCATTAATCACATCACATGCTAGGTTGACGACACGTGCATGGTCAAACCTCGAGGAATCCTCCCAGCGCACGTCCTTAATAAAAAGTGTTTTCCATCAAAGTACGCGAGCCTCATTTTAAACTGGACAGGTGGCGATGATAGAAACCGCTGATGTGATAGGCGTCCATGTGGGTGAGCCAAGCACAATGAATAATACTAACGGGACGACCCAACCGGTTCCGTAGTTGGAAGGTTCTCCCATCGAATGACAATGGTTGCACTTTTGCCACAAAATTTTAAAACCGTCCATTTGGCAATCAAAACTACGACTGAGATGGTTTTATAGCCTAGCAGAACCAAACGATGGTTGGCCGATCTTTGGACACCACCAACATACTTGAATCGTATTACTAGGGAACCCTTGTGACCGTCCGAACAAGATCTGAAAATGCCCACTTGATATGCATCTTCTAGAAGTCGACGAGTGTGGGCTTCATCCAACGGTGATGATTTGTGTTGCAGTGTTTTTATGGGACGGCTTCCCTTGGCGACGGACCCTCCTTCACCTGCACAGAAACAATGTCAAGGGAACCCTTGCTAGAGCCGGGAAACCTCCGATGCTTAAGTCAGTTATCTGGTCAATAGCCAAGAGCTTGTCTCAGTTAGTATTGCGTACCTTTTACTGTTCCAAGCTTAGAGATTTATACAGTCTGCCAATCCTTATCTTCAGAAGATTCTTCTCCTGGGATCGCTCAGGATCCCGAGAAGCTCGGGATCCGCTACCAGTATCCCTGGATTTCTGTAGATCAGCATCTGTCCTCGTTCCGCCACTACCTGTCTCAGTTGGATCTCGACCGACTCCGGAGGAGTCTCGGCCAGGTCATGACCGACACCGGGGGAGTCTCGGCCGATGCAGGAGGACGGGGTCTCAGCCGTGCCCGACAGAATTAACTCCCTGAGGGGATCTTTACTCTATCGGTTGAATGGCTTTCACACGCCCGGCCTTCAGTGGGGTTATGCAGGCGAGGTTATCACTCTGACAGAGCGACTTTACTCGTCCTTGCTTACGCCTAACGGCCTACCTTCTGTCCTGTCGGTGTTGTCTCGGATTCTTCAGGCAGTGTCGGCGAAGCCGACCTACTCTTATACGAATCTCGGGACTTTTACCCGAGCCCGACACATTTTTCCCCAACAGTGAGCCCCCCTACTCCTTGTGTCGTCTATGGCAACAAGGAGCACGATTTTATCGGTCGGTTGGCATTAGCATCCGAGACAATGATGAGGTATTTAATGTTCTTTGAGTCGTTCTTAGCGTGCGTCGTTGCGCCTCCCAAGGTCGCACGTGCGGCCAGCCGTCAACTCGCTCCGTCCGCGTATGAGTGGCGGACGCGTGGCCACGATTTCGGCGCGGTCAATCAACAGTTGCCACGCGTCGAATGGGGGAGCCGAGGCGAACGTCGCTTCGCTTCTGCCATAATGACCCGTCTACGTGGCAAGGCTATAAAATGCCCGGGCGGGAGGACGGTTCGAACTTTGTTTTCGCCCTCTTTCCTCCCGTCCGTGTCTGATTCCGAGCGCATTTTCGCTCTCTTCTCCCTCTCCTCCGCTGTCGCCTCTTTCTCCGTCAACCTTTCCTTGCAGTCACCGTCGATTCCTTTGGTGAGTCTTTTCCTTCTCCTTTAATTAGCTTTAATGGCCGCACACTGCTCTCAAAGCCTTCGGGAGAAAATGTCAGTAGATGAGGGCGTGTCCCAACACCTCTGGGACGTTACAGACCCACCATCCCTGTTGACGGAGTTCGCCGTCGGAGCTGACGCCGCATTTCGGCTTGTCAGAGAATCCGGCAGCCCTTCGGCTGAGCATCCCGCCCAGACAGGTCCATCCAGCGGTGGGACATCTCTGGTGACTCGTCCAGGGAGACCTAACCCATGGGCGAATCAGATGGAGGACGAGGAGGGAGAGGGAGAGGACGATTTAGTCACGGGCGAAGGAATGACCGTTCCATACCCTGTGACTCGAACTGCGGAGGCTTCTGGGTCGTCTTCGAAAGGGGAAGGAGACGAGCCCAGCGGTCTCGTAGCTTCTATTCTCACCGAATCCGATTTAAACCGAATCAGGGCTGGTTACCATGTACCTGATTCGGTCATCCTTCATCTCCCTCGTCCGGGTGATTTGCCCGACCATCCCCCCGCAGGGATGGTAGCAATTTTCCAAGTCTCGATGCAGTGCGGCTTGCGCCTGCCACTCCAGCCCATTGCCCATGACTTCCTTTCTCGAGTCAAAATAGCCCCCGGCCAAATCGTCCCAAACGCGTGGAGGAATTTGTTCGGGTGTGCCGTGCTTTGGTCCGAGCTAGAGCAACCTTCTCTTACGGTCGACGAGTTCCTCTACCTGTATCAAGTCCGACCAAACCCCAACTTCCCTGACCTCTACTTTCTAAGCGCGTGGAGAGGCAAGGGGGGATCTCTAATAACTGACCCACCTACTTCGAACAAGTTCTGGAAGGAGAGGTGGTTTTGGGCGTGCGGTCGGTGGGAGTCGGCCGACTCGTGGCCGTACGAGCCTCAAGTATCCCGCACATTCCGTAGAGCAGGTGACTCGGTGCCTCGGCTCACTGATCTTCCCTTTTCTTATTCTCCGTTTATATATTCTCTTTCGCTGATCTTGACTCTACCATGTCTCGCAGACATCTCGAAGAGTAGAGGGAAGCTCAAGTCCGGGACTTTGACTCGGATAAGAGAGTTGAGGAAGCTGAGCGCGGCAGAGCGATCTTGGAAGTTGCTCCTGCAACCTGAGCGTCTTCACCTCGCCGGCCTTGACTCGTTCGTCTCGGGTATTTCGCTCTTCCTTATATTTATTTTCTTGGTTTTTGGTTTGCTCTCTTAACCTTATCACTCGTCCTTGCAGACCTCCCCGAAGCTCGTCCTATTTTGAGACCTGCACCAGAGAGCATGGCCGAGCCCCGACCCACCTTGAAGCCTGTTTCCAAAGTGAAGGCCCCCCCAAGATCGACTCTGCTGTCTGGGTCCCGACCTTCGAAGCAGCAGAAGATCGCGGGCAAGGGGAAGGAAACGGTCGCTCCACCTGCTGCTGCGCCCGCCGTTCCCCAGGTGGTCGTCCTCTCCGACCCTGATGAGAGGGCCGAGGAAGCGGGGCCAATCCATCCAATGACTCAGGCGACACCTGAGTTGGGGCCCGCCGCTGTGGAGGTCTCGGGGCCGAAGGAGGCCCTGCGTGAAGATTCCCCGAGAAGGGAGATGACTCAAGCGGAGTCCCCCTTCTCGAAGATCATTGCGGGGATGGTTTCTTGGGCGCTTGCCCACGGGAGCGAGAGAGACTTCGCCAACTACTACAATGCTCCGACGGCCCAGACCCTTGGGGATGCAGCGAGGCTGCTTTTTGAGGTAGAATTTTTTTCATTCTTGTGTCGCTTTCTGTCTAGGTTTTTCAACACAACTCACCGTCTCTGTATTGCAGCTGGCTCCTTGCCTCGTTAAGGCAAGCTCGGAGCTGGTCGCCTCCCAGAAACTCGCATCCGAGGCAGAGACTGCGAAGAAGATCGGGCCGAGGCTGAGGGCCGTAGGGAGATCGCCGAGGGCCGAATCGGCATCATGACCGGTGATCTCTCTATCGCCCGGAAGATGGCCGCTGACGCCCGTGCAGCTCTCGAAGGCACGAAGGCCGACAATGCTCGCCTTACTTTGCTCCTTCAAGAGGCCGAGGAGAGGGAGCGGCGGCTTCTCCAGGTTCACGGTGAGTGCGAGGGCGCCCTTGCTAGTGCGAAGGCCGAGGCTGCCGAGCTTGTTCAGGAAGCTCAGGAAGAGACGCGTCGAGCCAAGGAAGAGCGAGACCGAGCGATAGAGGCCTTCCTCGAATCTACCGAATTTGAGGAGGAGAGGGACCACCTTTACCAAGGTGGCTACAAGGCCTGCGTTTTGGAGATGAGGGCGGCCTTCCCTGAACTCGATCTCTCCGCTTTCGAGGTCGACAGTCCGTTTGCCGAGGCTGCCGAGGGCGGAGCCGCTGAAGAAAATGCCGCTGCTGACGAGGCTGGACCCTCGGGCGTTGCCTAGGATTCACATTTCGACTAAATGCGAGAGACAGACATTGTACCCTTTTTTTTTTATAAAATTTTGTATCTGACCCGACGTTGGGTGCTAAAATGAAATGGAACTTTTATTGAGTCGACTTCAAGTACAGCGTGTTTGATTGTATCTTATGGGTAATAAATTTTGAGATTCTCGGCGTTTCAAGGATGAGGCAACAACTGCCCGTTCAGGTCTTCCAGCCGGTAGGTTCCAGGTCGGATGGTGCCTAAGACGACATAGGGACCTTCCCAATTCGGCCCTAATGTACCCGACCCAATTTTCTTAGTATTTGGGAAGGTCCTTCGGAGGACCATGTCCCCGGTTCGGAATCGTCGTACTTTGACTCGACGATTGTAAAACCGAGACACCTGTCTTTGTCGAGCCATCACCTTCAGTCGAGCACTTTCTCTTCTTTCTTCTAACGAATCAAGTGCGAATGAGAGGAGTTCACCGTTCTCTCGTTCATCATACAGGTTGACTCGGGCTGAACCAATACCGATCTCGACCGGTGCGACTGCTTCCGCACCATAACATAGAGAGAAGGGGGTTTCTCCCGTCGCGGTCCGTGCCGTGGTCCGATAAGCCCACAGTATATTCGGAAGTTCTTTGGCCCATGCTCCCTTTGCCTCGTCAAGTCTTGCTCGGAGATGCTGCTTTATGATTTTGTTGATCGCCTCGACCTGTCCGTTCGTCTGAGGGTGATGAGGCGAGGCGTATACATTACGAATCCCAAGATTACCGCACATCTCCCGGAATTGTTTATTGTCGAACTGCCTTCCATTGTCTGTCACTATCGTCTGGGGTATACCAAACCGACATATGATATTCTTCCAAACGAAACTGGTGACCCTTTGCTCGGTAATTTTTGCCAATGGTTCTGCTTCAGCCCACTTCGTGAAGTAGTCCACCGCTACCACGACGAATTTAGTCTGACCCTTCCCCAATGGAAAGGACCCGATTATGTCTATTCCCCACTGCGCAAAAGGCCACGGTCCCGACATCGGAGTCAGCTCCTCAGGGGGTTGTCTCGGGATCGCTGCGAACCGCTGACACTTGTCGCATCTTTGGACGAATCGTTTGGAGTCATGTTGTATGGTCGGCCAGTAATATCCCTGCTGCAACACTTTGTTGACGAGCGAGCGTCCTCCTGAATGGTTTCCACATATTCCTTCGTGTATCTCTCGTAAGATATAATCGGCTTCTTGGGAGTCGACGCACCTTAGTAGAGGAGTATGAAAGCCTTTTTTGTACAGAATCTCATTCAAGATAGTGTAGCGCGAGGCTCGAATTTTTAGTCGCCGCGCCTCGGCTCGGTCTTCTGGTAGTTCACCGTTGTTGAGGTAGCGGACGAGTGGGTCGAACCAAGCAGTCGATGGATCGATGGGAAATAGGACCGAGACTGTCGGCTCGTTTACGCTTGGTTCAGGGACATGTTCAACTGGAACTGACCGAGGTATGTCTTTCTCATCTGCTGAGGCAAGCTTTGCGAGTAGGTCAGCTTTGGCGTTGTCGGTTCTGGATATTCGAATTACTTCACACTTCTGAAATTCGCTGATCAATTCTTTAGCCTTTTCCATGTACGCCTTTAACTGTTCTTTCCGAGTCTGATAAACGCCGGAAACTTGGTTAACAACCAATTGTGAGTCGCTGAAAACGTTCAAATGGATCACACCCAGACTCGCGGCGAGTCTGAGGCCTAGTAATAAGGCTTCGTATTCTGCTGTATTGTTGGACGCTTGAAAGCCGAGTCGCAAGGCATATTGCATACAAGTTTGGTCGGGAGTTTCTAATACTACCCCTGCCCCGCTTGCCTTCGAGTTGGATGATCCGTCGACAAATAGCTTCTAGGGTGTCGACCCGAGAGAGGAGGAAGCCTCGGGTACATTAATTTTCTCTGGTTCGGGCAGATTATCGGGATTAGGAACCACTTCGACAAGGAAATTGGCGACGACCTGTCCTTTTAAAGCAGCCCTGGGCCGGTAATGTATGTCAAATTCACTTAATTCGACTGTCCATTTTGTAAATTGGCCAGAGGCTTCCGGCTTTTGGAGAATCTGGCGGAGTGGTAAGTCGGTCACAACGGCGATGGTGTGGGCCTGAAAATATGGCCGAAGGCGTCGTGATGAAACTACTAGAGTGAAGGCTACTTTCTCAAGCTGAGGATACCTTGTCTCGGCGGGCAGCAAGGCTTTGCTAACGTAGTAGACTGGCAACTGCTTCCCTTGACTCTCGCGTATTAACGCTGAGCTTACCGCGGCTTCAGACACGGCCAAATACAACAATAACACTTCACCAGGCTCGGGCTTAGATAACAACGGTGGAGATCCGAGGTAAACCTTCAGTTCTTGAAACGCTCTCTCACATTCCTCCGTCCACATCATAGTCTGTCGTCCCTTCAATTGCTTGAAGAACGGGAGACACTTGTCTGTGGTTCGGGAAAGGAAGCGATTGAGCACGGCCACTCTTCCTGTTAACCTTTGAACATCTTTGATCATTTTGGGAGACTCCATTTCGAGTAAGGCTTTGATCTTCTCGGGATTTGCTTCGATTCCTCGCTGACTAACGAGGAAACCGAGGAACTTTTCCGAGCTCACGCCAAACGCGCACTTGCTGGGGTTCAGTTTCATCTTATACTTACGCAGAATTAAAAATATTTCTTCCAAGTCCTTCTCATGATCGGACGCCTGTTTACTTTTGACGAACATATCATCAATATAAACTTCCATCGTTCGGCCAATTTGCCAGGAGAACATTTTGTTCACCAACCGCTGATATGTCGCTCCGGCATTCTTTAACCCAAACAGCATCACTCGGTAACAATAAAGGCCTTTGTCGGTGACAAAGGCGGTTTTTGATTTATCATTTTCATGCATTACAATTTGATTATAGCCTGAATAGACGTCCATAAAGCTTAACAGTTCATGACCTGCTGTACTATCAACTAACTGATCGATGTGAGGAAGAGGGAAGCTATCCTTGGGGCAGGCTTTGTTTAGGTCCGTATAGTCTATCCAGACTCGCCACTTTCCATTGGCTTTCTTCACTAGCACGACATTAGCGATCCATTCCGGATAGTATATCTCTTCGATAAACTTTGCTTTGAGAAGCTTGCCGACCTCCTCTCCTATGATAGTGTACCTTTCCGGGCCGAAAGGGCGACGTTTTTGTCGGATGGGCCTGTAGGTTGGGTCGATGTTGAGTCGGTGTGTCATGACCGAGGAATCGATCCCAGGCATGTCTTCATGACTCCAGGCGAAGACGTCGGCATACCGTCGAAGCAAGGTGATTATCCGTTCTCTAAGAGGCTGGCTCAAGGATGAGCCGATTCGGACTACTTTTGAGACGTCCGTCTCGGTTAACGTCACCGAGATGAGTTCTTCTATTGGTTCTCCCCGCTCGTGCAACCCGATACGGGGGTCCAGTGATTCAATCATTGAAATCTCTGTCGGGGCTTTTACTGCGATGGCGTAGCACTTCCGGGACTCTTGCTGGTCTCCTTTCACTATCCCTACTCTCGACTCGGTCGGAAATTTCATGGAAAGGTGGTAGGTAGACACCAGGGCCTGAAGGAGGCTAAGAGACGGTCGGCCGAGGATAGCGTTATACACTGATGGTTGGTCCACGACCAGGAAGTCGACCATCCCGGTCTTTTGATGAGGCGCGATTCCCGCGGTGAGCGGCAGCGAGATGATTCCCTCTGGGAGTACTTGCCCGCCAGAGAAGCCGATGAGCGGGGTTCGGACAGGTCGTAGTACCGACCGACCTACCCCCATTTTATCGAACACTTGGGCGAATAGGACGTCCGCTGATGATCCTGTGTCCACCAGTATCCCGAACACTTTCCTATTTGCGATGGTGAGGGTGACTACGAGTGCATCATCGTAGGGATGATGAATGCCTCGAGCATCTTCTTCAGTAAACGAGATACAATATTTCTCTCGTTTTTTCTCCTTGGAAGGCCGGGATAGCAGGAGAACCTCGGACTCGGGGCGGTCGAGGCTTCTGGCGTGGTTTCTTCGGGCGTTATTCGAGTCCCCGCCGCCTCGATGACCCCCGACGATCGTTCGAATTTCTTCCTGGGGCCGTTCTCCACTCGGTCCCGCGACGACATCGGTCCCAGCCGTATGTTCTCTTAGCCGGCCTTCCTTAATCAGCCGCTCAATCTCGTCCTTCAAATGATAACAGTCACTCGTGTTGTGACCGTGATCGCGATGGTAGTGGCAATATTTGTCCTTGTTCCGACGACCAGGATTCCCTCGCATTTTCCGAGGCCAGTTGACGAAGCCCTCGGTCTTGATCTCCATCAGTACTTGTTCAGGAGATTTGTTCAGGGGGGTATATGCAGAGAATTTTTTGTCGGGTCGCTTCCCTGACCTGCTGTCGTCTCGGCCCCGGTCGTCTTTTCACTTTTTCCCTCCAGCCGAGTCGGCTTCCTTTTTGGCCGACTCTTTTACCGATGGTTTCGTATTCTGGATTTTCTCTCTTAGGAGTCGCGTCTCCTCTGCATCGGCGTATTTGTCTGACCGAACCATAAACTCGCCCAAAGTATCGGGCGGGTTTTTGTCCAGTGACGCCAAAAAAGGCTTGTCTCTAACTCCCTGCATGAGAGCGTTGAGTGCTGTCTCCTCAGAATGTTTTCGAACTTGGTGAGACTCGAAATTGAAGCGTTTAATGTAGTCTTTTAGTAATTCTCCTTCCCTCTGAACTATGTTGTTCAGATGCGCGGGAGGCTTCAGTTTCTTCTTTCCGCCAATGAAATTGCTGAGGAAGGCGTCGCTGAGTTCGGCGAACGACTTTATCGACCTGGGTTTCAGTTGCTTAAACCGAAGTCGGGCAACGTCCGTCAAGGTCAGAGAAAACGCTCGGCACATAACGGCATCCGAGTCGTCGTGCAATTCCATGTAAGTCCTGAAGCATTCAAGATGCTCTGTCGGATCGGTCTTCCCGGAAAATGGAGTAATCTGGGGTAAGCGGAACCTTTCCGGCAACCGGGCCCGCATTACCTCGTCCACGAACGGAGAAGCTTTTTCTTCGTGTTTGGTCGGATCTGAGTTCCGACCGTGCTTTATATCTGCCATTTCCTTTGTCATCTTCTCTCGGACTTCGTTTTTGAAGTCTTGCATGTCAGCCTTCCAGGGTTCGGCGCTCTCTGCCGTTTCTTCAGCGTCTGCAGGTAGCCGACTGCGCCTCCTCTAATCTATTCTATGCCTCAGGTCAGAGGAAGGCAGAACGGCTGTTGCCGAAAGAGCAGGTGCCGGGTGACTTGGTTCTCGGGGCTGACTCGGTCGTCTAGGAGACCGTGGCGCGGGTGATTGCGCTACAGACGCTGGTGGATGAGCTGGCGTCGACTCTTGGCGCTGCATCTGCTGGTTGCACAGTTGTTCCAGCATGTGTTTCATGGCAGCCATCTCGGAACGCATTTCCTGAACCTCACGATCCAGATATGCGTTCCCTTAGTTGGGCTGGCTTGTAGTCGCAGGTGGTGCTGCCGGGGGAGCTCCCTAAGCGACGCTAGCGGCGGCCTCCCTTGCTTCATCTGGGTCCGTCCTTCTTGTTCTTGCCATTGGAATGGTTGGAGAAAGCGGCTTTTTGTCCGTTTCCCACAGACGGCGCCAAACTGTTGCAGTGTTTTTATGGGATGGCTTCCCTTGACGACGGACCCTCCTTCACCTGCACAGAAACAATGTCAAGGGAACCCTGGCTAGAGCCGGGGAACCTCCGATGCTTAAGTCAGTTATCTGGTCAATAGCCAAGAGCTTGTCTCAGTTAGTATTGCGTACCTTTTACTGTTCCAAGCTTAGAGATTTATACAGTCTGTCAATCCTTATCTTCAAAGGATTCTTCTCCTGGGATCGCTTAGGATCCCGAGAAGCTCGGGATCCGCTACCAGTATCCCTGGATTTTCGTACATCAGCATCTGTCCTCGTTCCGCCACTACCTGTCTCGGTTGGATCTCGACCGACTCCGGGGGAGTCTCGGCCAGGTCATGACCGACACCGGGGGAGTCTCGGCCGATGCAGGAGGACGGGTTCTCAGTCGTGCCCAACAGAATTAACTCCTTGAGGGGATCTTTACTCTATCGGTTGAATGACTTTCACACGCCCGGCCTTCAGTGGGGTTATGCAGGCAAGATTATCACTCTGACAGAGCGACTTTACTCGTCCTTGCTTACGCCTAACGGCCTACCTTCTGTCCTGTCGGTGTTGTCTCGAATTCTTCAGGCAGTGTCGGCGAAGCCGACCTACTCTTATACGAATCTCGGGACTTTATCCGAGCCCGACACATTTTTCTCCAACAATTTGTAAACGTTTCCGACACGTTGCAGAACCAGCCGTTTAAGAACTTAGATTTTTACGCAGTCGCAGAGCGGCTCGTTCCAATCTCGCCGGATGGTCAATTTCAGCGACTTGCACAAGAGTCAACAGTGGCAGACGTTAGACTGCTTTAACATGCCCATTTTACCCTTTTAGCAATGAAGCATTTTTTTTACGTGTTCTTTACAATTTTGAGGGGGTTATTTTTGTCATTTTCACGGAACTTTAAAAGGTACCCATCGTACATGTAGTTCTGGTCTTTTCATCTTATGGCCCTACGCTAGGTGGGCCACCAGGAATGGATGATCCTACCTTTTCATTGTTATGCTTCAAATCAAACCGTCCAAGTAGTCTTGAGACCCATTGAAGAAGAGGGGTTGCCACAAAATCAGATCGGTTGTAATCTTAACCTCTGATCCATGGAGATTGGCATGTTGAACTTGAATTTTGACCGCTGGTTATTTTATTTTTATTTATTTTGAGGCCATCCACCCAATGGCCACGAATCTGACTAGTAATTACAGTGGCTTGGGGCCTTCTGAGATGTGAGGCCCACACATTTTGTTGTTTTGGAGATAGGTGCATAACCAGCGAATAATGGTTATTGTTCCGTCTCAGTGTTGGAGTTCATTTTGCATCTGTCACAACTCCGGATCCCAACACGTGCCTAGCAACTCCAAAAATCTTACCTGTATGCTTTGGAAGTTACTTTGCTAGGATGTTGGGTGGGCCCACTGTAATGTTTGTTAGAAATCCACTCCGTCCATCTTAAGAGGTCGTTTTATGACATGCAAAAGAAAATGAGGCCGATCCAAAACTGAAGTAGGCCATGAGGGAAAAGTGGGAAAAGAGTTTCATTGCAGTTGAAACCACGGTCGGCTCTACCTTGATGTTTTTATGTCATCCAAACCGTTTACGAGATCATTCTTATCGTTGACTTTTATAGTCATGAAAATGTTTCAACGGTGTCACTGAATCCTTAGTGTTTCAACTCACATATTTTTAGTTGCATGTTTTAAAATAAGTTTACAAACTAAATAAATAAGGTGGATTTATCACAAACATCATGATGGCCCTGCCTAGCATACTAGCGCAGCAACTCTCTGTCTGAAGGCTTTGGCAGGAAACCCGCGTACGCTTATTTGTAGAAATACCCAACACCAGCACATGGACCGTTCAAAATCAAGAGACGGATATGAGCCTTAGCGGGGCGACCCATGCTGGGATCCTGCGACCATCTCTGACCTCTTGTACGCAGCCGATAAAACGAGGACGCGGATTGCCTGCGACCCCCACTGCAGGAGGTTAAGCTAGGTGGGCCCCAACGGGATGTTTGTATGAAATCCACCCGGTACACCCGTTTCGCCTGCTTATATCATGACATGAATAAAAAATTAGCGGACCTAAAACTCAAGTGGACAATACGACATGAAACAGCAGGGAATGATTTTACACCGTTGAAACGTTTGTTGGGCAACATAAGTTATCCATCAGATCATGACAATATTCATGTTTTCAGCTTATTCCGAGAATGACCTTACGAAGGTTTTGGATAAACATCAGGGTCGACCTCAAAGGGGTTTCAACCGCAGTCATTTTCGTAACTACCTTTCCTGCCGTGGTGTCCATTTGAGTTTTGGATCTGCCTCCGGCTAGGGATGCAATTTGCCCAAGGCTTAGAGAGGGACGCGGATTGCATCTTATGTAGAGCGGGTCGCGGACAATTTCATGTTCAAGATGGATTAGAAAAGGTACGGTCGGCGACAGAAGTGATCTTGACCATCGAACCTTAGATCGGGCGTATCTCGTAATCCAGAATAAGTTATCTGACGTAAAATATATGAATTTGGGATAGAAAGAGCTACTTTAGCCAACCAACCCTGCTACGCTGGGTTGCGCAGTCCGAATTTACGAGAAACCCCCTGAGCGACGGTAGTATCCTCATTTTAATTTTGTTTTTATTATAAATAGTAAGTTTTAGTTTTATTATAACTCTTCATCCATTGGGCTTTAGGAGTTGTGTCCAATATGAAAAGTGCTTAGAATAATTAGGAAAACGGTTTCGTGAAGCCAAATAGGACGCTTACTATTTTTGGTTGAAAACGTTATGCACCAGTAGACATCACGACCGTCTATAAATAGTAAGTTTACTATTTATAGTAAGTTACGGATTCTAAGAGTTTTAGTTGTAGTTTGAGTCTGATTTCTTTCCTATTGCTTGGTTCACTTATTTAAAGGAGTGTAAACTCATTTTTATTCATTCATCAATCAATTTCAAATTTATTAGAAATTCTTTTCTATTTCCTGCTTTTTTTACTCGTGGATTCGAGGAGTCTCTGTGAGGAATTCAGAGAAGTTCTGTGGATTCGGAATATTTATCATCTTGAGGAAGATGGTGCTCGACCTCACGTCCTTCCCTGCGTCAGCATCCCACCCCTGTCCGGATGAACCGCCGTCCGGGCAAAGCTGTGTGGGGCCCACTGTGATGTAAGTGTTTTGTACATCCTTTTTATTACTTTTCTCATATCATTTTAAAATATGATTCTAAAAATGTGAAGTCTTAATTGAACCACAAAGTGAGGATTAAACTTCAACCGGTAAAAAGTTCTTGGAAGTGAGAGAAGTTACGGACCATGCTTATATCTGTGTTTTCACTTCATCCATGTAAAAACATCATAAGGGCCCTTAGAAAGGTTTCAACTATAGTTGTCATTGACATTGCAACTTCCTTTGGTATTGCCCACCAGAGCTGTGGACCCGTCTCATTTTTAGAATCTTGTTATAAAATGATGTGTTAAAAGCGATTAAGAGCGTGGATAAAATACTTACATAACTGTGAACCCCACGTAGCCCTATTTGGACATATTACGGTTAGGGTGGGGGTAGGACGCAATCCGCGTCCCTTAGAAAGCCACCTATCAGACGGCTAACCTCTTCCGCTCTATGTGTACATGGACCAGTTACCCTTCCACAACAGGGCTCGTAAGATGGATGGTCCCACTCATACGTGGCCGTGCCATGAGTGGTGTATAGATATCCACATCATTTCCCATTTCCACCGGCTCTACTACGGATTGTACAATCCTAACCGTTTGGATAAAATATCTCAAAATCAGGCCGATGTGTTTTATCCGTATGCCGCGTGTATGTAAAGAATGAATGGTTAAGAGAACCTGACCAACTGAAAACTCTAGGTACAAATTCAACACATTTGGACGATCCAAACAGCGAAGCCTCCTAATGGGTGGATGAGATCTCGCACACGAGTGATCTTTTACGCACATGTGAGGCGATCGCTTACAAATGGCACTCGAGCGAGTTCAGGTATGTCGCTTTCGTTTATCAACGTGCACACGTGCTAATTGAGATAAAAGGTACATCAGTCATTACAGAAAAACAAAGGGTACATCGGTCTTTCTAGCTTTTATCTACGAAAGAAAGACAAACGTCCGGTACCTGATTTGGATTTGGTCCCCACAAAGACAAACTGTTTGAAACATGACTACGTATTTTAACAGCACACGCATCTTTCAATCCTGAGAATCGAAGATAATCCAAACCATTGATATGTAGAGTAGGAATTTAGATGAATCACGCTCTAAAAATTTCCCACATCAGAAAATCCGATGGGCCAATATGAGGACCGCTTTTAATCTAAATCTGAACCGTCGATGCATTTCAGCCACAGGCAACCGTTAATATAGCTCTATATATAACATTTTTAAGAAACTGCATCTACACAAAGCCACAATGAACCAACGGTCTGGATTGGAAGAAAACGGGACCCACTTGTCCGAACTGAAAAGACATGCGTGTTGTCGCGTAGCGTGTGATCCTCCGCGCGTTCTTCGCTTTGAAGGTGGCTGCGGCATTCTCTCTCTCTCCAGAAATCCAACCCTGTGAAGAGAGAGTATGTTAACTGAGATAGCTTATCCCAGCATGTGTTTCATTTCATGCTCTGTTCTTTAATAATATATTGTTTCCTTTCCAAGAAACAGACTTCTCATTTGCAGAACAAATCACGAGCGAGAGACAGAGAGAGGGAGAGAGAGGGAGAGCAGTTCTTCTTCCTGAGATGACGAAGGTTTTCTCAGCTCTGTTTCTTCTCTTTCTCGCGTTGAATTGCTTTGAAGAGCTCGGATCTGAAGCTCAACAGCTAGCTGCCGAAGAAGGTATGCTTTTGGATTTTTTAATTTTTTAATTTTTATTTTTTTTGGAAATTGATATGCGGTTTTCTTTGATTTTCCGGGGAAATGGCGGGAAAGTTAAAATGCTTTGTTTTATATAACATAGCTCATGGAATATCTGTCAAAGCTTCCTTTGATGAATCGGTTGATTTGAATCGACTGGATTTCTTGAATTTGCTTGAGTTGATTTTTTTATTTTTATTTTCAGTTTGAGATCTAGAAATCTCAAAATTAGGAGGTTTTTGGTGAAGGAGAAGAGGAAAATAGCTGAAAATGCAAGGGTTTTTGTTAATTGTGTGTAGCTTTTTTCGGTGGATTTTGGTTTAGAAGTTTGTGATTTTGTTCGTTTTGGCTAAGGGCGCGTTTGGCTATGGCTGTTTACAAGCAGAGATATTTGGATTTGTACTCTTAAGTAGGATTTTTACAATCAAAGTTGCAAAAAGGGCCCTTTGTGTTGGAATGAAACATCTCTTTGGTGTGCACAGACAGTACCTCTTCATGATTTTTCGAAAATACAGAGGCAGTAGAAATGCTAAAAATTTCAATTTTTTTTCTCGGGAATCTGCACCAAGGATTTCTCAAAAGATCCATTAAGATAGGATTATCGTGAAATCCCTGATTTTTTATTTTTTATTTTTTAACTTCAATTTCTTTCTTGGGCCTGTGAAGGAATTTATAAAAAGAAAAGAAGAAGAATCCTAAACTGCTTCATTTTATCTAGTTTGGTGAATGGAGTTCGTCCATCTTGTGGACCCTACCGCCGATTCATCGCCCATGGTAGTGACACCACACAGATGGGGCCAAGCCTAGCTGTAAGAGAGTTTAGCCTCCAAATGAATGGTGCAGACCATAAACGGTCAACTCCCATGTTCAAAGGGGACAAGTTAATTAATTGGACGGCTTAGATCGTTCAATCTTTCAAATCCGCTAGGAGTTTCAATGAACCAAGGCACATCTCTCTTGCAGAACCTGTTTGGTCAGTCTTTTTGGCCTTTTAAAATTTGAAATGTTTGAAATGGTGGAAATAGTCTGTAAAATCTGTCCTTATTTTAAAATTTAAAATTTATTTTATTCCGAAATTTGGAGAGCTGAGAAATTACGGCATGAAAATAGGGAAGATGCAAGAAGATGCCCAATGAAGGGCCTAGAGCCCAAAATCACAGCCGCCCATTTAGTGGGTCCCGCTGTGGATTGGCCACATCCTGTGTTGCCTGAGAATTTGGTACGGTTGCCAAATGCCTCGGTGTCCTTACAGGGACACTTGTCGATTTTTATTTTTTAGTTAAATAAATAAATTGCGAAAATAAAAGGATAAAAGGAGCAATAAAAACATTTTTTTTTTTTTTAAAAGAGAGTCATTTTGCCTCCATCGCAACTTAGAATCTCAGGATGTGTTCCCCCAGTTGGGTTGTGGCATACATGTTGAGATGGTCTGATGATCTGAGCTTCCCATTTTCTGAATTCTATACCAATGTTATTTTCCATCCTGAATCACTAGAATGTTCTTTTCCAACATTTTTCCTTCTTTTGTTTAATTAAGAAAATAGATTAATGCATCTTAACCATTGCCTCTTATTAAACAGTTAACGCACTTAGAGCAATCGCACTGAAGTTAAAGAAGACAGATTGGGATTTCAACGTAGATCCTTGCAACCAGACAACCGCATGGATCACGACTCCATCCGGTCTCTACAATAACAACGTTACATGCTCCTGCAACACTACGGTTTGCCATGTTGTTAGCATGTAGGGTCTTGCCAGCTTCCCTTCATGCCTTTTTTTTTTTTTACCTTATTGCAAATTTGATTTTCCTTCTTATTTTTGTGACATTTTTATTTTCTTTTGAAATTTCAGAGTGCTAAAGGGTCAGAACCTAACTGGAGTTCTACCTGCAGAATTTGCTAACCTGACCTTCCTACAAAATATGTAAGTGATTAAGTGCACATCATATAAGTCTGACCGGTATATGAAGTTTGAGTGATTTTGGCTATAGAATTATATATTTAAATTATCTCCACCATCCAATTTGCTCACATGATCTGTACTGTGGAAAGTGGGTCATGCCGCCTGAACATCACCACAAACTGGATGACTTGAAGTGGCTGATCATTATCCTTCTTTGGGGTGGTAAGCAGAAGCTTGTGACAGCTCTCCACCAAACTATCCTTTGAGGTGGTTCATTGATTGGATGCCAAGAGCTCAGTTTACTAATGTGCATGCTTGCTACAAGGATCAGATTTCAGAGACCCTTTAACCATGGAGGTGGGATGGTTTTGGTTCATTGCCACTCACCTCTCATCTGTGTATGCGTTTGTGCTGTTGATAAATCAAGACTGTCCATCTGGTAGGGCTTTCTGTCTGTGGATCTTGATAGGAAAACATTAATCAGGTGATCACGGTTATCAGACATTGGTCCACCCCTGATGGTCCACCAACATAAATAGCCATGTGTATAGAGTATATACCATGGTTGGAGACAATGAACCAGGACCAATTCATTGAGATGAGCCAGAAGAACTCTTTTGTAAATCCTACCTATTTTTGAATAAGTTCGAATGGGCTTTCTAATGCAGGGGCATTTCACACCGGGCTCGAGCGGGGTAGCCTGTGAGATTTTGGGACACACTCGGGGTGGGTGGCTTGTATGAGGCAGTACCCATGTGATTTGGGGCCCATGAAGGGGGTTCGGCCGATGTCCTAACCCATGAGATGTGGAGCCTAGGCTATAAGATAAAGGGATTAATTCGTTATGCTCTAACAGTTCGAGCTTTTAGAGCAAATGGTTAATTGTCCTGTATTAAATTGGTGTCAGAGCGGGAGGTCTCGTGTTCGATACTCCTCACCAGGGGTTTTATTGTTCCTAGTAGCAAATATCGGAGTCTTAGATCATAATTTCTGCTTTTGTCCTACAGCGATCTCTCTCGCAACTATCTCAACGGATCGATCCCTGCCAGTTGGGCTTCCCTTCCTCTCACCGATTTGTAAGTCCCCTTCCATAATAGCATCTGGAATCTTCTATAACTAATCTATAAAACCTTCTCTTCCTCTCTCACTCTTTGAGGGACATACCCGAAAAATTGTTTGAACATTGCAGGTCGCTTTTGGGAAATCGCATCTCTGGAACAATTCCCAAGGAGCTAGGAAACATCATGACACTCAAGTCACTGTATGTGATTCACAAGTTTCATTAGATTAGGCAGATGAAATTGCGTTTAGCTACTGTTATTCATGCAATTCGCGGTTTTGCAGAGTCATTGAAGTTAACGAGGTCGAAGGACCTCTTCCTCCGGAGCTTGGTAATTTGCGCAGCTTGGAGAGATTGTAAGATTCTCTGTTTTGCCATTGCAAACTTTTTTTTTTTAAAATTGTTACCTAGTTCTCATTTCATGGTTATCTTTCAGGGAATTCATATCTTTACTCATCTTGATTGATATTTTCCATTGGCACCTTTTCTTTTTACTTTCAGTAATTCAGTAGTACGAATTTGTACTGTTGTATTACCAATGTTGAAAGAAGGTTGCCATTATCAATCAGGGCAGGTGCAAATAGTGTCACCCTTATCTTTATTACATTTGAGCAGCTGCTGAGATTTGTGACCTGAATTGAGAATCTCTAAAATTTAAGTGTTATCTATTTATTTATTAGTTCTGGTTGCCTCCTATGTCCTAATTAAATAGAAAATGTGATTAGTGTGTAAATATCAGGGCTGTACATGAGTCGAGCTAGCTCGAAAAGCTCGCTCAACTCGGCTCGAGTAATATATATATATATATATATATATATATATATATATATATATATATATATATATATATATATATATATATATATATATATATATATATATATATATATATATATTACTTTTTTTTTGCAAAAATAAAGTAAAAACAAATTAACAAACCCTAGCCGACTCCCCATTCCCTCTCTTTCCCTTACCCTACCCAAAAATGTAATAAATTGACACATGATTTATGAACAAGCTCAACTCGACTCGACTCGAACCACTAGCTCGACTCAAAAGCTTTGACAAACAAGCCAAGCTTCAATGTTGAGCTCGAGCTCAAACTCAAGTATAACACTGACAAGTTGAGCCAAGCTTGGCCCACCTCGACTTGACTCGGCTCGATGTACAGCGCTAGTAAATATACGCTGGCCAGTGTTAGGTTACATTGGTGAACAGAATGGCCGAGGGTCAACCAATTGTGAAGTGTTTATGCTATTCAACGCTATCAGTTGATGGTCAATATGTGGTGTTGAGAGGACTCCATGGCCATTTTAAGGAGTGGAATGCCCCTCTGGGTCCACACCGCGTTGCAGGTGTGGGCCTCACTTATCACCACCATCTGACCATGATCAGTTGGTAGTGATTGGCATACAGCCTATGGTGAAAATAAACAATAGGTGCTTTTTTTCTCAACTTTTTTCCTTACATAATCCAATATATTACTGGTGCAGCCTTGCTTGTTCGAATAACTTGACGGGAGAAATACCTGTTACTTTCGGCAGCCTGAGAAACTTGACGGACTTGTATGTGAATTCTTCACTACTCACTGGGGTTGTCTTTTCCATTTAGAAATTATAAATTATTAAAGTCCATTCATATTTGCAGTAGGATAGATGGGAATCTTATCTCCAGTAAGATCCCTGATTTCATTGGGAACTGGACACGACTCACGAGACTGTAAGAACTTTATTTGATTTGTTTTCAATGCAAATTGCTTCTTGCTTTTATACGAGAACATCTATATGAACTGTGATTCTGAACTACTGCAGGGATATGCAAGGCACGTCTATGACGGGACCTATTCCTCCTAACATCGCTTTCTTGGTGAATCTAACTGAGATGTGAGGGCACATTCCATGTTCTTTTCTTTCTGCTTTATTACTTAGTTTTTTCTTGCATTTACACCCAGCCTTGGAAGTAGTATGATATGAATTACTTTTTTGAATCCAATATATTTTTATTTTCAGGAGGATATCTGATTTGAATGGATCAAGCATGCCTTTCCCTGCATTGGGGAATATGACCAAAATGCAGAAATTGTGAGTTGAATGGATATACCCCTGATGGCATAAATATATCATTGTTCGTTGCTTCTTTTGTTCATGAAGTGTCTGTCTTACTGCAGGGTACTAAGAAATTGCTTGATTTCTGACATAATCCCACAATATATTGGGACAATGACAGATCTGAAATCCTTGTAAGTTACTTTGGACAAATCTTTTATACATGACCTTTATATATTTCTTTTCCCATGCCATTGAGTTCTGACTAGGTATTGTTAGGTGCACAATATTCCTAAGTTTGGATGGTCAACTCTAAATTAAGTGATGAAAACATAAAATGAAAGTTGAAGATTCAGCTCCATGAGTTGACATGCAAATCACGACCAGTATCCAGCCAACTGTTTCATGGTTTGAAAGAAGTTAAATCAGGAAGGGAAGTGCAAAACTGAAGTGATTCAATGCCAAATTCATGGTGATTTGGCCTTTCACTTTCATTTCTATGTTTATTTTGCAATGTACTGGCTAATCCATCATGCTAACGGACAAGGAAAATCCTTTTGTGCATTCCGTGTTCTTTACAATGTACTGCACTCTTCAATCTCATGGCCTGCTATGGAGGAGAACACGCATTGAATACATGTAACTTACAAATTCATTTCAGAGAGAACCTTCCCCGGTTTTTTTCTGACGATAATTTTCTCTTGCAGAGACCTTTCCTTTAACAATTTGACAGGAGAAATTCCAAGCAGCTTTTCAAGACTCTCGGCGCTAGATTATATGTAAGAAAATAGACATTCATTACCAAAATTTCACTGATTCTCTTGCTAGATACTTCAGGAAAATGGACAATCCTTCTGTAATTTTTGGACCCTCAATGATGCTTCGGTGATATTTTTGTCAAAAATTAGAAATCCATCTCATGATATTATTTTTTTAATGTAGGTATCTTACTAGCAACATGCTGACTGGGGTCATACCCTCTTGGGTCCGAGGAAGCAACCATAACTTGTAAGTATTACTCAGTAAATCTCAAATTACATTTCACTGGCAATAGGATCTGTATATTTGCTGCCTTCTTTTTCCATCCATATTAATGTTTTTTTAAAACTCTCTTGTGAGATTACTTTAGGCCTTTCAGATTCCTACTGGGTTATTAATTTTTTCCACTCCTGAAAAGGCATAAACATAGGACTGCATGATGCTGTCTTGCAGGGACTTATCTTACAACAATTTTACCAAGTCTGATATAACCCAATGCTCAGAAGGAAACTTGTAAGAACAATAATTTTCCACACTTTGTTTGCTTTCCTTTTCCCAGAGTACTATGTCCTTAGTTTTTCTCTTTCATGGATGTTCCTCTCTATTCATATGCAGGAATTTTGTGGCTAGCCATACATCTGTAGAAGACAATTCGTAACCTTCCACATCCTTATTTCTAATTTTCATTTAAGATTGCCAAGAATCGCTGAACACTTTGCTAAGAAAATATGTGACTACATGAATCTAAAATTTCATACCTTTCTCCTCCTCTTTTTTTTGTAGGGTTGCAGCATGCTTAAGAAGGAACTACCCCTGCTATGGAAATGCACAGAGTAAGTGTAGAAATTGGAACCTGTCTTTTGTCTGTCAAAATTATAGAGCTATATAATTTTTACTCACAGTATCTGAGGGAAATTTCTTTATATTTTGATTGTACGTGCAAATAAATCTTAATTCCATACATATGCAGACTATAACTTATTCATAAATTGTGGTGGTGGGGCACTGACTGTTGGTGAACAAGAATACGAAGCTGATACACAACAGAATGGGATATCCGCATTCTTCACCAATGATAGATGGGCATATAGCAGTACAGGGGACTTTACTGGCAATGACAAAGCACCATTCATTGCAACAAACACATCTATTGCCAATCCAGATTTGTATGCAACAGCTCGCCTGGCACCTCTATCCCTCAAATACTATGGGATTTGCTTACAAAATGGAAATTATACAGTTGGACTACATTTCTCTGAAATAATCTTCACAGATGACCAAACATTTCTCAGTGTCGGGAAGCGCATATTTGATGTATCAATCCAGGTGAATGGTCAACTGCATGATCTTGATCTTACATAGTTAATATGTTCTCTGATTCTATTTTGCGTAGTTCCCTTGACAGGATCCATCAGTTGATAATTCTCTCAAGAATTGGATCCTGTCAACTTCGATTTGAAGTGGAACTGCTATTGGTTTCTTCAAAAATGTCTTTCGATGCAATCATCACTTTTCTTTGAATTATGTGGACCACATTGTGTTGGACTTGAAAGGGATTTCCTGTTTCTGTATTGCTACCTACAAGTTAAAGTGTTATACGTCTTTGTGGGAGTTTTTCACATGTAAACCATATTGGGAAAGCTGCGGAAGCAAACCCGAATTCAGATCAAATAATCAAAAAATGAACGCAACAAAGCAATCACAAACACACTAATTTTATGTGGAAAAACTCTGATGGGAAAAAACCATGGCACAACACGACAACAATCACTGTGAAAAACGCAAGATACAAGAGATAGAAGCACTTACAATCCAGAAAACCCTTGTTTTCTCCTCTCCACACCCTAGAAACCTTTTTGCCCTCCTTTGAATACACTAATCCTGCTATTACACCCATATATATGCAAAACACCCGGAATGGGAAACTGATTGCACAATTACGCAGAACCACGCACGTCATCGATCTAAGCATCGATTGAGATCCACACGTTCGATCGCTCAGACATGTTCAAAAGTGTCCAAAGAATTTACAAGTAATTTTTGAATTTTGTTGATTGATCAACCCGATAGTTCATTGATCAAGACTGACCAAAACTGTCCATATAACAATTTTTATAATTCGGGGCTCATTTGATTGATAGACTAGCGTGGTTGATCAGTTGAACCCATGTAGCATGTACAGATTGAAGACATTTCACAATAATCTCTATCATGGCTTCAATCATCTGAACCTTAGCTCCAAGCTCCATCTCTAATCGCCTTCATCGTAGCTTCACCATTATTGTCGCTTCTCGTGCATGCTCCGTCTTCATCAACCTTTCGCCAGACCTAGAGAAGTCGAACAGAATCGGAACTTCTTTGCGAGAACCACCTTTGTAAGCATGTCCGCTGAATTCACACTCGTGTGGACCTTCTCGAGAGTAAAACAACCTTTATTGAGCACTTGTTGGATAAAATGATGACGAACATCAATATATTTATTTTTAGAATGGTAAACAGAATTCTTCACAAAATTGATCACGCTTTCGCTGTCACAATTAACCGGCACGGCCTCCTTCTGAAGCCCGAGTTTGGTTATCATTCCTCGCAACTAACCACCTTCTTTGAATGCTTTTGTTACTACCATATACTCAGCTTTGATTGTGGAATGAGAAACCACAGACTGAAGCTTCGACATCCAACTGACCGCTCCACCTATTCGTACAAACGAGTAATCGGAAGTCGACCTTCTGCTATCCATATTTCTTACATAATTGGCATCCACATAACCTACTAATTTTTCCTCTAATTTCTCGAATGTCAAGACGTAGTCCGCAATACCTTGTAGACAACGAAGTAGCCATTTTACTGCCTCCCAATGTTGCATGTTGGGGTTTGACATGTATCTGCTCACGACACCGACTGCATGTGAAATATCCGGTCTCATAGAGACCATGGCATACATCAAACTGCCAACTATGCTCGAATATGGTACACGATACGTATTCCTCTTTTCTTCAATTGTAATGGGATATTGCTCTGAAGAAAGCCTAAAGTGAGCAACACGGGGTATGCTAAGTGATTTAGCCTTGTCCATACGAGACTTGAGCAACACCTTCTCAAGGAATTCTGCTTGAGATAACAGTAACTTGCTCATATATATATATATATATATATATATATATATATATATATATATATATATATATATATATATATATATAAATGTCGAGAATCTTCTTTGCAGTCTCCAGATCTTTCATTTTGAATGTCCCTGATATTTGAGTCTTCAATAGGTTGATTTCTGGCATTTTATGACTGGTAATAAGCATGCTATTAACATATAATACCAATAAGATGAATTCTCCATCACTTAGTGTCTTGAAGTAGGCACAATGATCATATTCACTTCTAGTAAACTGTCGACTCATCGTAAAAGTATCAAACTTCTTATACCACTGCCCAAGCGACTATTTCAGGTCGTACAATAACATTCTCAAATTACAAACATTATTCTTTGACCTCTGTATTTCGAACCCTTCTCGTTACTTCATATAAATTTGCTTTTCCAATTCCTCATGAAGGAAAGTAGTCTTAACATCCATTTGTTCCAGTTCTAGGTTGTATTGGGCAATCAACACTAACACAAACTTTATAGATACCTGCTTGACAACCAGCATAAATATCTCACTAAAGTCGACGCCTTCTTTCTGAGCATATCTTTTTGTAACCAATCTCGCCTTGTATCTGTCATGTTTCTTACGATAGATCCACTTGCACCCAATCCCTTTACGCCCAACTAGAAGCTCCATCAACTCTCACGTCTCATTCTTGTACAAAGAGTCCATCTCATTCTACATCGCCGTCATCCACTTCTTAACAAATAGATCATCCAGTGCTTCCTAGAAAGTATATAGATCCCCCTCATCCATTATGAGAGTGAACATTATGTTCAAGTCACCTTTGTATTCCGTTAGTGATCTGCGATCTTTATGTGGATTTTTTCACAGAGATGATTGTTTCGCCTACTCCTGTGCCTCTTGTTACTACTCAGGTTCATCCTGTGTTTCACCCTTGTCAATTTCAATGTCGATTACGGATAGTTTTTCTGGTTCCTTGTGTTCTTCCTTATGGAATAAGGAATCCTCATCAAACCTGATGTCGCGGTTAATTATGATCTTCCGTATGACCTAGTCATACAGCTTGTATCTCACACCATCACCATAGCCCACAAAGGTACACTTCTTAGCCATTTGGTCTAACTTATCTCACTCAACTGACGGTAAATGGGAGTAAGCATCGCAACCAAATACTCGTAGCCCTAAGTAATCAACATCATGACCACTCCACGCTTCTTCTGGAATTTTACAACCGATCAGCGTAAACGGAGACCGATTCACTAAGTAACAAGTTGTGTTAATGGCCTCAATTCATGACTCTTTGCCTAACCCAGTATTACTTAACATGCTTCGTGTTCTCTCCAAGGGAGTCTGATACATTGGTTTTGACACACCATTCTGTTTTGGTGTATGGCTGCCCGTATTATGTCGTACAATCTCTTCATCTTTACAATATTGTTTAAATTCATTCAACGTGAATTATCTACCGTTATTTGTCCCTAATACTCTCAATTTTCAACCTAACTGTTTTTCTATCATCGCCTTCCACATTTTTTAAGTGGTGAAAACGTTTGATTTATATTTTACGAAGTATACACACACCTTTCTAGAATAGTCATCTATGAATGATATGAAGAATGATGACCTCGCTCCAGAAACTATGGGCAACAATCCCCATACATCAAATTGCATAGTCTAGAACACCCTTACTAACATGTTTTCTTGACTTAAAGATAACTGTAATTGTTTGTCAAATATACAATGCTCATATATATTTAAATCAATGTTTTTACATGTAAGAATCAAGTAACCATCAACAAGTACCTTCATACCCTGCTCGATCATGTCGCCTAGATGTGCATGCCACAAAAATGCTAACGTGGATTCCGTTACGGGTAATGCAACTCCACTTGATATGGTATTTCCAATCAACTTGTAAAGGTTACTGATCTCTTGTGCCTTCATCACTACGAGTGCTCTCTTTGAAACCTTTAGGACACAATCATAACCGGTGAATTTGCACCCAAGTGCATTGAGAGCTCCGAAGGATATCAAATTCTTCCTCAGCTTAGGAATGTGTCTCACATCCATCAGGATTCACTCCGTTCCATCAAACATCATGATGCACACTATTCCGATTCCAACAACCTTATAGGTAAAATCATTGCCCATAAACACCTATACACCATCGCACTCATTGTAACTAGTGAACCAATGCCGCTGAAAAGTTATGTGGTATGAAGCCCCCGAATCCAAAATCCCTTCATTGTTGAGATGCCCAATTTTGGATGTGGTCAGAACATCACAACCCTCCACCTTTTCGTTGGATTCCACCGTGTTGGCCTCTTTGAGTGCTTCATCTGATTTTTTTCCCTTCTGGGCGTTAGGATTTTGACAATCCTTCTTCATATGCCTCTATCTTCCACAATTCCAACACTTCATATTTCCCTTGCCCTTAGACTTGGACCATGATCGCAATGAGTTAACCTTCTCCCGCTCAGAATTCCTTATCCTAGGTACTAACACATCCATAGAGGAACCCATGTTATTATCCTTCCTTCTCAACATCTTCAACTAAATAGCTGAGATGACGGTCTTAACACCAATGGTTTCTCTACCGTGGCACATAGTATCCACGAAGCTCTCGTATGACCCTGGAAGAGAGTTCAACAAAATTAGTGCTTGATCTTTTTCGCCCATCTTCATCAATTTGCAAGGTAATTGATTAAATGTACTGAGGTGATCATTAAGATCCGACCATTCCACCATTTTCAGATTGTAGAACCTCTTCTTCAGATACAAACGACTCAACAATAGTTTCGTCATGTACAAGTTGTCCAATTTCTTCCAAAGTCCTATGGTGGTCTTTCGATCAAAGACATTGTAAAGGACGTCATCCGCCAAGTATAATTGGATCAAGGATTTTGCCCTCTCATCCAATTCTTCCCACTCTTCTTATTTCATAGACTCTAGATGCTTCTCAACACCAAAGAGTGCATATTACAGCTCTTGCTAAACTAGAAGGCCTCTCATCTTCACCTTTCATAGTTTGAAGTTGTTTTTACTGGTGAACTTCTCTATTTCATACTTAATGTTCGATTCTTTTATTGACATGCCTTGGATCCAAACTTGAATCCCAATGTTATCTCTGATATCAATTGATGGGAAAGATGCAGAGGAAAAACACGAATTCATATCAAACTATCGAAAAACGAACACAACAAAGCAATCACAAGCACACGAATTTTAAGTGGAAAATCCCTCGTGGGAAAAATCACGGCACAAAATTAACAACAATCACTATGAGAGTACCTTAATCTCACAATTACACCCATATATAACATAACACCTGGAATAAGAAACTAATCACGCAATTACGTAGAACCACACATGCCATCAATCTAAGCATCGATCAAGCACCACATGTTCGATCGCTCAAAAGTGTCCAGAGAGTTTACAAGTATTTTCTAAATTCTGTCAATCGATCAACCCGATAGTTCGATCATTGAGACTGACTAAAACTGTCCAGAAACCAATCTGTATAATTTTGGGCTCATTCGATTGATCAACCAGGGTGGTTGATCAAACCCCTTTTGCATGTACAGATTGAAGACATCTCACAACAAACGAATGACCTATAAAATGAATTAAATAATTTTCTATTCATAAGAGTTCTAGTCACATTGCATTCACTTGTAAATATGTGTTGATTTTGTAAGTTTTTCACTCATTGCATCCATGCATCTCTCTCTATCTCTCTATGTATGTGTATGTATGTACACGCTTGCATGCATGCATGTATGTGTACATGCATACACAATACACGTGTGTGTTGGTCTATTGTGCTATCTACTAATTTTATTAAGCTTCTAACTTGTCTTTATTTATTTAATGCCGAGTTATATTAAGCTTTGGATCCAATTCCTGTGTGCTTCTGACTCTCTGCAGGGCGAAATTAAATTGAAGGATTTCAACATCGAAGAGCAGGCTGGTGGTGCCAGCATTCCAATTGTTCGGAATTTTAGTACTCTTGTGACCAACCACACTTTGGAGATTCACTTATATTGGGCTGGGAAAGGGACCACTGCAATTCCAGATAGAGGTGTATATGGACCTCTAATTTCAGCTATTACAGTGACACCAAGTAAGACATTCTAAATGGTTTAGCCTTTTCTCTTTTCATAGCCTTTCTTGTCATGATGTCTGATCTTTTCTCCTTGTAGACTTTGTACCTGATACAGGTGATGATGGCAGTAGGCTATCTGCTGGAGCAATAGTTGGCATCGTAGCTGGTTGTTGCATTGTTGTCGGATTGATTTTGGTATTTCTTTGGATGAAAGGTTGCTTAGGAGGAAAAGACCTTGTGAATGAAGGTGAGATGATGAGGCGATGTGTCCTTGTTTATAATATGGGAGTGGCATGTTTAGACACACTAGACCAAAAATAACACGATGCACCTTGAGCAGATGCATGCAAAAGGATCCACAGGTCAATGGTCATACGGTTTTTTATATCAGCTGCCATAAATTCTTTCAGTATGAAGTGTATCTAGATGTGTATTAGGATTTAGGACATTGGAAAAAAATATACCCAACATTTAAATTTTTCCAATGAAGAGTGAAAGATAAATTTCTTTTTGATCATGATTGCCTTTCTGACAGAGGTGCTATAGTGAGATCTTCCATAGAATGAAGAGCTTTCTCATAAAGATTATGTCCAATCATCATCAGAACTTAACACTACTATTCTTTTGGCAGAACTTCGAGGCCTGGAGTTACAAACAGGATACTTCAGCTTAAGACAGATAAAAGCTGCCACCAATAACTTTGATCCCACAAATAAGATAGGTGAAGGCGGATTTGGGCCGGTTTATAAGGTATGGATTTTGAAGCTCTGATTTGCACATCTTTCATATTGGCCTCTCACTCTCTAGTTGTCTTCTAATAATTCTTTCCTTTTCTTTTCTTTTTTCTCAAGTTCCATTTTCTTCCTGAAATCTGACCCCAAAGTGCATGTTGCACAATTCCAGGGTACCCTTCCAGATGGCTCCACAATCGCTGTGAAGCAGCTCTCATCCAAGTCAAAGCAAGGGAACCGTGAATTTGTCAATGAGATAGGAATGATCTCTGCTTTGCAGCACCCAAATCTTGTGAAGCTTTTTGGATGCTGTATTGAAGGGAACCAGTTGCTGCTTATATATGAATACATGGAGAATAACAGCCTTGCCCGTGCAATATTTGGTAACCCTTCTTTTCGATCCCGTATGCTCCATTTGTGGTTTGAAAATGAACATGCTGTAAAACTTTCCTTGTTGACCTCCTTTTGTTCTGAGCGATGATTTATAGCACAAAGGTTAAATGTGAATGGGATCATCTGTAGGTCGTGAGGATCAACGCTTGAAACTAGATTGGCCAACAAGGCGTAAGATTTGTGTGGGTATAGCGAGGGGTTTAGCCTATCTTCACGAAGAGTCAAGGCTGAAGATTGTTCATAGAGACATCAAGGCAACCAATGTTCTGCTTGATAAGGATCTCAATGCTAAGATATCTGACTTTGGTTTGGCTAAACTTGATGAAGAGGAGAACACCCACATCAGCACTCGAATAGCCGGAACTATGTGAGTAGCATTGCCTACTTTTTTCGTTTGGTTTTCTTTGTTCATTTCTGTTACCCAAGTAGGATTTAATGATTATGCATAGTGGATGACTAATTTACTGGATCCCGCAGTGAAGGATTGTCTTGAAACATATGAGTGAGAGCAAACAAAGAAGCAAAATTTTTATGAAGCATAAAAATATATATGATTGAAAAAGGAAGGAAAGAAAAGAAAAGGCATTAAGGCATTATTTGTCATTTACTTGCCTTATTTTTAGAAGTTTTGATTACTTATGGTGATGAATGGGCACATATTCTTGCATTGGATTGTTATGTTTGATGTAATTTAATTTATGATGGTGTTGTTTTTCTTCTTTCAGAGGATATATGGCTCCGGAATATGCAATGAGGGGTTACTTGACAGACAAAGCGGATGTTTACAGCTATGGAGTTGTTTTACTAGAGATTGTCAGTGGTAAGAGCAACACCAACTATAGGCCCAAGGAGGAGTTCGTTTATCTTCTTGATTGGGTAAGCTCATCCTACTTTTTTGCTTCTTTTTTTTTTTTTTTTTTAATGATGATCACTTTATTAATAAAGGACCGGAGCCAAAGAATACAAATAAAAGAAAAGAAAACAATTAAACTCAAGCCACGAGTCAGGAAACTGATTTATGCCTATAACATTGGATCCGCCTGCCCATTCCATGGCATTCCAATTTCGCCCAATTGAAGACTTCCAAAAGGCTTACCCTACTTGTGATTTTATTTATTTTATTTATTTTTGTTTATTTTTGTATTTTTTTTATGAATCATGAATCTTATTAGAACCATTGCTTTGATGTTGATTATGACAATGTCACTTGCATGGGAGTTTTTTTTTTTTTTCCTGGACTATTGATTTAGAACTTGCTTATTCAGCCTCTGACTCACTTGAAACTGACCCGGCTTGGGTTAGTGAGTTGCATCACCTATAATAGCAGCTGAGTCAAGCGGATTAATAAAGCGGGTTACGTGGATTGAACATGGCATTCTGCTAGTTAGGACGTAGTAGTTAACACTGAGGTCACTGGTTCGATCTGAAGTTACCCTTGAAAATACCCCCAAACAAGTAGTAATGAAAACCAAATATTTGACTCAACTAGTTGACACCTGAGTTCACTTGACAACTGCTGAGTCAGTCTCAGCTCAGGAACCTTGTCAGGTGGGTCCTTAGACAATGTTCTGCAATTACAAATCCTAGAGATTTCAATCACAAGGAGCATTGTGTAGGTTGGGGCATGGTTAGCCCAATAGTCATACACAAGTTAATTAGTTGAATGATCGAAATGCCCTTAGAAATATATACATTTACTAATGAACCCTTGAGTAAAAGAAAAGGAAAGAGGAATATACGGATATGTGAAACAGACCAAAATGCCCCTGTAATGTCTCTGTGGTTTGTGCTGAACTAAAATGAAAATAATCATCAAATGATAGTAACGTTTTCCTGTGTGAAAATTGCAGGCATATGTCCTACATGAGAAGGGAAGCCTCTTAGAACTGGTTGACCCAGTCCTTGGATCAGACTACTCAAAGGAAGAGGCGTTGAGGATGCTGAAGTTGGCTCTCCTGTGCACCAACCCGTCTCCTACCCTCAGGCCCATTATGTCTAATGTGGTTCGCATGCTTGAGGGACAAGCTGTCATCCGAGTCCCGACCATGAAGTCTGCTTCATCGAGTGAGGATTGGAGGTTCAAGTCATTTGACCACTTCTCTCAGGACAGCCAAAAGCATAGCATTTCAATGGAAGGGCCATGGATGGATTCGTCGGTGTCTCTCCAGAGTAAAGATGAAGAAACAGGTGGCCAGTCCTCAAAGACGAATCTTCTACCTGATCGCCTTGATATGAGCAGAAATTGAACCATGTGATGAGAGGTAAGAAACAGTTCCAATGCCTCATGTTATGTTATGAGTCTGTTTATTCTTCCTGATTTGCAATTGACTGGGAGTGGTTCCGGTTTCCCACCCCAGCCCAAACCGCAAGTGGTTTAGTTGTGCTGAAACAGCACAGCAGTTCCAATTTCTGCGAGCTTCCAATTTCTTCTGTTTCCCTTGCTTTGTTCGCAGTTTGTAATTCATTGTTTCTTAGATGTCACTAAATGCATTCTTGTGCCTTGCTGTAGATGCGTGCCCTTCGGATTGCTAGCATTAGACAGTTGAGATTATGCAGCAGATCACTAGCTAGCAGGATCTGGTCCATTGAAATTTTGTATCCATTGGCTTTGTAAAGAGTTTGTGTATGCGTGCTTTTATAAACTTATTCTTTTAATAGTTGCAAGATAGTGTGTCCAAATATTGATAGAAATATACAGGCTTACAAAGTGATTTTGATTGAATATTTGCAGTGCTCTGCGATAAGTGCATCTTGTTGACTGAAATGCTTACTGAGTTTGTGGCCATCATGTTGGATTGCCTGTGGCCCAGAATTCCATCTGATGTGGATAATCCCAACTCTCAGATCTAGAGGTTGCAAATAGACAGTAAAAGTAGACAACGGTCCAATTAACTGTAAAGTTGGGATCATTTCATCAAAGAGTTTTTAGGCCATTGATAGTCAAAGGCAGGGCCCACCCATCTGACAGTTTCTAGACCCGTGTATCCAATACAAGGTGGCCCGCTCCATAATTTACTGCTGAACGCACGGTAGTGCATCGGTTATAACCATTTTAATCAAAATCCTACCATTTACAATTTATGATTTGAGTAAATCCTAGGCAAATTATTTGAATCCCATTTTGGATTAATCAATGCAATTCTGTGATTTGAATCAAAATCCAGTAAAGTTTCTTAGGCCATTGGTAATCCAAGGGCCCACCTATACCACGGTTTCCGGACTTGTGTCCAATACAAGGTGACCTGCGCCATAATTTTCTGCCGAACACATGGTAGTGCAGCAGTCATGACTAGTGAGTCGTATCATGTATTTCTCCACAGGTCTGAGCCAGTAGTTCAATGGTGGACTCTGTGTTTCAACACCAATGTCTTGGGTTCGAGCCTAGCTTGCCTTCCAATCTTTCTTCTTTTTTTCTTTTTTTTTTCTTTTCTTTTTTTTTTTCTGTTTTTTTTTTTAAGTATGCCTTTACTATTACTAGAACTAGCTTGCACTTGATGCCATTTCAATCCAGATCTTTCAAGTGCAATGCATTATCTAAAACATTTTAATTAAACAACTGTTAAATCTAGTAGTGAAAGTCAGAGAAAGAAAATCATTACACCTTTTTTTCTCTTAACTAAGCCACCTTCTTTCAAACATTGCTGTATTTATCTTTATTTTGTAGAATACAAGGCTGTGTTTGGATGCACAATTGTAATGAATTACGAGTGCTCCACCTAATAAAGAGGAAACAATAAATGTTAGTTATTGTGAGAAATCTGAGCTCACAATAGAATGCCGCTTAGGGGGCAAGTCCAAGCCGAGACCCTCCCGACTTGTTTCAAGACGCGATCCATCCGACCAGCCGACTTGGTCGCGGTCGGACTCCGGATTATGATCCGATCGGATGATCGTCTACGTTATAACCGCTCTGCTCTAACCTACGTTCCGAGGCGAGCGAAGTTCCGAGCCGAGCATACAGTCCGAACAGAGCGAACGTTCCAAGCCGAATGCACGTTCAGACGTGCATACCCCACTTGCTGAACGTGGAAACTGTCATAACCAAACATGGTCGATAACCTCGCTCGCAGATACGCATAATTCGCCAAATACGCTACATGATCGATAGATCGCAGGGGGTATCTCCACGATCCGGGAATCCCCCTGATCATGCCGAGATTGTCGGATCCGGACCACTCGACAGTCAAGTATAAATACTACATCACGTCATATATACAGGTACGCAAAATCGAGCTCTCCTCTACATTCTATTCAGACCCCGATTCCCTTATCCTGACTTAGGCATCGGAGGGTCCCCCGGCTTAGCAAGGGTCAACTTTTCCAGCTTTCCTGGTACAGGTTTCAGGAATCATACGTGGTGATCGACAAGGAGGGAGGGCTAACCAGATTTTAGCATCAACATTAGTAATTTTTCATAGTATAATGATGATTGGTGCACTCAAAATTATGATGTTGCTTATTTCAAGTGTCCAACTTGAAATTTATGCAATTGCAGTTTAGAGCTGCTCGATGTTAGGTTAGGATGGAAACTGCAATGTGGATATTTCTTCTTTAGTTGAACAAAAAATTTGCAATTCAATTCAATAGTTTGTCTGAAGGCGCCTTAAGGGTTGATAAATACAATGTGAACTTATGAACGTGTTTCAAACAAACGGTCCAAAATTCCTGTTTGCTTGAGTTGTGAACCTGAGCAGCAGTCACAATTCTCATTCTAAATCGAACTTCCAAAGACGAGCGACTACATTCAGTTTTACGGTTTGAAAGCTCTTGGAATGCAGAAAATATTGAAATTATAGGTGTAGTTCCTAATGTAAAAGAATTTGAAATTGGAATTTGAGATGAAGAGTATTTGAAAGTGCAATCTTATGATCCTTCTGAGGAAATGTATGGTGTTCTTGGGCGCTGAGTCCTTGGATGGTGGGACCGTGGGAACAATGGTCTAGATCAGTGGACCTGTAGACCCACTTACAAGGACACCTCATGTCCTCGGGCAAAGGATTTATAGGTCATTACCCTCTTGCAGAGCTAAAAATGGAAATGAAGAAATTTATACAAAGCCAATGAAAGTCCTGGATTTATTAGGGTTTGTTTGTATTTGTGAAAAGCACTGTAAAGGAAGCATTATCTCTCAATAAACCTTATTTCTACAAAATTGTGAGAAAGTTAACTTTGTTTTTAAATAAGAATTTTTTTCTTAAAAAATCAAGGCTTGTTTAACACGACACATGGAAATTTTGAAGATGGACTATGGCACGTGTGAGTGCTTAAGCTTTGTGGTGTCGCACACGACACATGAGGGGTACTTGATGTTGTACCATAGCACATGTGATAGAAGTCGCATGTGCACATTACACATGGGCATAAGTGGCATGTTGTCATATGTGGCATATGTAGAGTGATGGAAGATGAGTAGTGACACCTGCACAATAGCACACGTAGACATTTGGACCTGCAGTGTGGGGAAAGATGGATGGTGGCACGTGTACTGGACAACAAAGGATGAACAATGAAAAGTTGACACGTGGCACATGCAAGGCACTCTGTACATGTGAGGCTTAAGTGTAAATGGTGGTGGCAAATGTAGCACAACGGCATGGACATTGGAAAGTTGACACATGCGAGACATTTGAGGTACTTTGTAAGCATAGGGCCCAAGTAAAAAATAAATGGTGGCATATGCAGCATCATGGCAAGTGTGTGACATCTTAGAAGATAGATGGTGGAATATTCGCACATGTGACACATGTGAGTGAGTAAAGATGGGTGGTGGTAGATAGCAATTTCATTTTCCACAATTGCAGGAAAATGCCCTTTTTAAAGGAGAGTTGAGAAAATAAATTTGTTAATATTCTAATAAAAGGAAATGAGAATTCCAGAAATTGAAAAAGACATTTAAAGGAACAATACAAAATTAGTTACTTGAAAGTGTTTCCTCTCAATTTTCTTTTTACGAATCCAAACAGGCCCTTGGTGCAAAGTCACACGGCAGCTATTTTTATCCTTATGGTTTGCATGTGTGAATGGGCAACTTTCAGCGCTTGCCAACGAGGCATGCGTGTAAGCGATCCTGACCATTCATTAGCTAAGATGTCCTTCTACATGGATGCGGATTTCCTGTCTTTCCCAGGAAGTTTCTGCACTGGGATCTTACGTGGAGCCACCGTGATGTTTGTGATAAATCTTTTCTGTCTATCTGTTTTGTGAGTTCATTTTACGACATGTTGTAAAAATTGGACGCATCCAACGCTCAAGTAAGCCGTATTAAAGGAAAATGCGATTAAGAAAATTTCTACCATTAAAACTTTCTTGGGTTCAACAGTAATGTTTAGATGTCAGTGATGTTTAGATGTCATCCATACAGTTAATAACACAATTCTTGTTGGGTTGAGCTGAAAACAAAAATATTAACATGAGTCAAAACTTTTGAATATTTCAAGTGTGGATGTTTAATTATCACATTTGTTGCTCACTTGTAGATGGGATAAGGTTCATTTTTTACAACATGTTCTGAAATGAACTCATAAAAAAGAGTGAAGGGAAAGGATTTTTCACAAACATTCAACGGGCCTCACTTGGGTTCCTCCGAAAGACTTTAGCAGAAAATCCGCGTCCCTTGAACATGGCCTGGCCCAAGATTCAGGCTGTTCGCCTCCAAATGTGTGAAAACAGCTCACTTCCGGATCGTCCATTTTTCTCGTACACGTCTGCCGTGTACTTGATTCCTGGACCATCCTGATTACCAAGGCAGTGTGTGTCCGTGATGGGTCCCACCTGATGAGTGGCTTAGATCTTCTTCATACATGCCACGTCGGCATGCCAATCAGCTCTTCAAAATTTCCTCCACGTGAGCATTCCTAAGATGAAGGTGACCTCCGATTGGCCCAATGTACGAGGCAAGGTTCCCGTGCTTCACAATCCTAGCCGTTGGATCCGTATCCTCCGAACGGAAAGAGAAATGAAGCCGTCCGTTTGCAAGCCACCAAACGGATAACCAGGATCGCCTGACGAGTGCAATGGAGCTACCTTGAGCCATCCAAGGTATGCCTCTCGGGCTGCTAAAATCCAGATATCGTTAAAGAACGCGCCAACAGTTACCCGATCGTGGGACCCGCATATTCTGGAAAGGAACTGGACTACGAGGTGCGTCTACCACAGCTCACTCACCTTGGCATCTCATCTACCGTACACGTGGCATACACCAACACGGGTCCATACTCTCAGAATTGTGGACCCCACAATCGATGGATTGCATAGGGAGAAGGGCACTTATTTGAAGATTCTTACTATCCTAAGTTGCGGCCCCAAAACTGATTGTTAGGACGGAAATGGTACACAGACCAAGTTCTACATGAGAAATCACGATTAAAACCGTCCGATCGTTCGCTCCTGATGGTTGTCTGGATTGCCAGGGATGATGCCACGTGTAGGGTCGATAACTTGCCAATCCACATGGCGTTGCGTGCCAAAACGCACATTCAAGTATCCATCCTGCCTAAATTGATGTGGTTCCCGCGCTACGATGCGAGAACCGAAGCATGGCCCCAAATGCGACGTGCCACGTCATCGCCTCCTTATAAAAGCCCGGCAATCTCTATCGAATCCCATCCGTTTCTCCTTCCACGCATATCTCTCTCTCTCCACACGCAAAAATAAAAAACCCTCTTTTCTCTTTCTCGCAAATGAAAACCCTAGCCCTAATCCATATCTCTACACCTCCTGCAATGGCAGAAACGAAAATCCCAGACGATTCTAGTTTCGATGAGTTCTTTGATGCTATCGACGTCTTCCCTCCATCCGAGCTGATTGCCGTTCCCGAATCCGAAGAGTCTGTTGATCTTCCTCAGATCGTTCGACTCAATTCCGTCGAGAACGGCGAAGCCGATGCAATCAAGTCCCCGCTCTTGTCAGAGTTATCGCTTTCAAGCACCATCCGCCGCAGATCATCTATCAGGATCGGCCACAGGAAAATCTCAATTGTTGATGCAAACGATTCAATCCTCGATGATTCGTCCGCAATTTCTGAGGTCATTCAGGTATCGGAAGCAATCACTCCTCGGGAGCGGCGTAATAAAATCCTATCATCGCTAAAAGACCGCGACAAGGTGCAGTCTGATTCTGCGCGTCTCAAATCAGGTTCGGATCGGATAAGCTCAAATTACGATCAGAATGAGAAATCAGCATCTTTCGATCCTCCCACCGAAGACCTTGATGGATCTTCATCGAATTTCCTAATTGCTTTGGCAGGATTCATAATAAAAGCGATAGGGTTTCAAATTAGCTTATTGATCAGCTTCTTTACCTTTCCTTTCTGGTTATTGCATTGGTGTTTCATGCTTGTGACTGATCCATTTCAACTTGTAAAAAGAGGTAAAAACTTTTCCTATGAGAAACTGTCTAGAATTTCTGGTGCTTTGCTTTCGAGGGTGAGTCCTTTGATATATAAACAGTTGACGGGCCCACAATCGGTTGGAAGATATGTGGTGAGATTCAGCTGGGGATTCTTCTGGTCATTCTATGTCTTTTTCGTGTTGTTTGGTTTTCTGGTGACTTCATTTGTTGTTGGTGGTATTGCTGTGCGGTACTTTGTTGAGGAGCCAATTCGCATGGAGGAGAATTTGAATTTTGACTACACGAAGCCTAATCCTGTTGCTTACGTGCCAGTAATGCCCTGTGATGGTGTTTGTTGTGGTTTTGGGGGTAAAGAGATGTTTGAAGTTGGGAAGCATGTAGGAGGGCGTGTTGTTCCTATTAATCATAAGCTGCAGGTTACTGTCTCCTTGATTTTACCTGAGTCTGACTATAACAGGAACCTTGGCGTTTTCCAGGTATGTTTTCATATCATTTTTTTTTTTTCCAGTTTGTGCCAATTCCATTTCCTTGCGCTAGCATTTGCTAAAATGATTAAAATTTTGCTATGATATTGTAAATGTGCCAAGATGGATTTCTCTGCTTATGTGAACAAAGTATTGAACGGTATCCGAAGGATCTGGATATCCATTTCATCTCATTCTATAACCCATAAGAAGAATGCCTCCACTAAGGGCCTGTTTGGGTGACACTTAAAAATGAGTTCATCTTAGTTTATTTTATTCTTAATCATAATTATGCACTAGAGATCACGATTGTTTGTTAATAAGGATTATTTTTAATGCGGAAACAAATGTGATCTCAATTCTCAATTACATAATTACTATTGACTAAAATGTTTTATCATTAATCATAATTATGCACTAGAGATCACGATCCTTGGTTATCAAGATTATTTTTAATCCGTAAACAAATATGATCTCTATTACATAATTACTATTGACCAAAATGAGATCAACTCATTTTTAAGTGGCACCCAAATAGGCCCTAAAGTTCCTTTTCTATTAAGTGCCTATTTGGATTCATAGAAATGAAAGTAAAAGAAACAACATTTCCCAGGAAACTAACTCTCCTTTATTTCTGAAGTCCTTTTTTTTTTTTGTGGGAATTTTTGAGAAACACAATTTCCTAGTTACCTTTTTTGGGAGGAAATCATTAAATTAATTTTCCCACCTCCACCCCCAAGGGTCATTTGGATGCTTGTAAAATTCTTAAGTTGTTAACGGATTATAGGTAGTGTTTTGAATAGAGTTTGTAGCTACGACACTATGTAGCGTCAGCAACTAGTGTAAATCCCCTGAAGTTGCAGGGGTCGTAGCGTATGTAGCGTTGTAGTGTATGTAGCATACACGTAGCGTACACTACTTTTTTTTATAATAAATGATAATTATATTTTGTATTTTCTACTTAATACTCTCAGCCTGTAGGATTTTAATTTCTTTTCATACTTGTGACTTGTGGTTTCAATTAGACACTATTAATTAATGTGGTTTGGTTAGAAAGTTGTTAATGTGATAATGATTTGATTTGGTTTATATATGTGCATTAGCTTTTGATAAATGATAATTAATAACTCGTTTGAACATGGTTATACTTGAAAAAATGAATCATCTTTTCAGCAATTTTATTTTTTTCTTACTATTTATCAGATTTTTTGTATTTTTAAATTAAAAAATAGGAGTATTGTGTAGCTTACAATACACACTACTCTACTTAATGCTACACGCTATAGAGGGCTGAATGCTACGCAACATGCTACTGTTATTTAAAACACTAATTACAGGTAATTGGAATGCAGGGGCTGTTTGGACACCTGCATTTGCTGCATAGGCTTTACAGGCTATCAACACATTATAGCTTTTAGTTATAATCTGAAACCTGGCGAAGAGCTATGTTTCATATTACAAGTCTTTACAGCTAAAAAGGTATTAAAGATAATCTAACACAATGGTTGATACACACTTGTGATATGTGGGGCCTACTGGAATGCGCGTGGTACATCCAATCTATCCATCATGTGCTTCCCTTGATACTCTCCTATGGCGAAAAAAAAAACAGCTTGATTAGTCATCAAATGGACCACACGAGAGAGAAGGATGGGACGTCTGCCACTAAAAACTTCCAAAAAAAAAAAAATTACTTCCTCAAGCTCTATATGGTGCGAATGACTACTTTATACATTCTAAACAATTTACAAGTTAGCCAAACACACAATTTGTTTACTCGTAAACAGATTACCACTTATAAGTGTTTACAACTTGAAACTTTACAGGAATCCAAACGAGTCCTAAGAAAGGCGTTTTCCCACAATGGATGGAAAATGAGTTTTCAGTAATTAAACCCAAATGTGCCACCGTCCACCTTCAATAGTCTCACATGTGCCACATTTGCCAATGTAACCCCCAACTTGATATGGTTCATGTGATTTGGACAATGCTATTACAAGTTTACAACGTCATATGCGCCAATGTGCGATTAGGTCCCTGTACCTGTATTTGGCAGTCCTTGTAATGGCATGAAGATGGACATTGCCATTACAAGTTACTGATTTGAACAATGTCAACCCCCGCATTTGGCTGCCCTTATAATGGCACGAAGATGGACATTGCCATTATAAGTTCCATGATTTGGGCAATGCCATTGTAGCATCACATGCGCCAATGTGCCATTTGGTCCTTGTAACCCTGCATTTGACAATCCTCGTAATGACATGAAGATGGACATTGCCACATTGCCATTACAAGTTACACGATTTGGACAATGCCATTACAACGTCACATGCGCCGACATGCCATTTGGTCCCTCTAACCCCCACATTTGGTAGTCCTTGTAATGGCACCAAGATGGACATTGCCATTACAAGCTACGTGATTTGGACAATGCCATTACAACGTCATGTGCACGTGTCAAATGCAAGCCTCATAATGTAAAAGACAACATCGTCATTTTACATAGGGGAATCTTTGCTTTTCACCATAGGCCCCACATCTAATAGCATATGCATGGTGCCTTTTCAATGTCAAGGGTTAGGGGGGCCCTTTAACCGAGGGTTTTAGACAATTCGCATCCCTTGCACCCCACATGCTTATGTGACACATGTGCCTTTGTCCATCTTCAATTGCTTCATATATGTGATATGTACCAATGTGCACAGGTGCTACTTTGTAGCTTTAAGTGCCCACGTGTCAAATGTGCCAATGTCTCTCATGGCACGCGACACCATACAGCTCCAAGCACCTCACATGTGTCACATGTGCCACAATTCAACTTCAAATACCCCACATAGTACCCCATATATGTTGTGTATGCCACGTGTGCATATGTTCATTCCCATACGTGCTAAATGTGCTAGTCCGACGTATTGTAATAACTATTAGGATTTTTCTTTTTCAAGAATTTTTCTTTTGCCAAACAAAAACTTTGAAAATAGGTCCAAATTTTCTTGGAAAATCTTGTGAAAACCAAAGGAATACTATATTCCCTTTCTACAGTTTCCTGAGAAACACTATTTCCTTTCCCATGCTTTTTACAAATCCAAACAGGCACTAAGGAAACAACTTTCATAGACATTAAATTAAGATTTAATGCTTCTGCTGTTCAGCTGCTATTTCATATTCTTCTGGATTTTATTTTTAATGAATGGAAAGAACTAAAAATAGCTAAGTATCGAATGTGTTAGGAGTGTCTTTCTATCCGAAGATGATTTTTTGAACACAGGTTGTCATTGGTTGTGGCTTTATGACCTTGTTGTGAGGGGGTATAAGAGAATTCTTGTGAGTACTCAAGAGGGCAACTCTTTGATGTTACATGTTGCGATGAAATTAGGGGTGTGTTGCTGAATCAGTATGTATCAGGAATGCATCAAAAAACCATTTGTATCACCATATGGAAATGTAGTGGAAATTATTGTTTGTATTGCGTTGTACAACTTGGAACGTATAGTGGATACATCTCTCCTAGTTATTCTAGTGAAAGTCAGTATTACACCATGATCGATGGTATGGGTGTATGTATTATATCTTTTTTTAGTAACAGTGTATGTATTATATCATGAATGAATGTGGGAATTTTATGTGGCAATATGAATATATGATACACTTAAATTTGAACACTGCTTCAAACCCTTGTACACGTACCACATTTATAAGGATAGATTCAGAGGTAATTAATGCAAAAGTAAGTGACAATAATCTAGAATTTTCTCTTTTTCTTATCATATTCTCTTATTTGCTGATTATTTTCCATGTCTGCTTCCAATGAAAATGGTTGTGGTTTGTTACTGCAATGGTTTTGTTGCCCAAGTCAGGGTACATGTGTCGTCTGCACATGTCAAACTCATCGTGCATTTTGTTTTTATCATTTGATCTTCTCTGTTGATAAATTCCCATTTCAGCGTCTGGTAAAACATTGAAAATGGTTCTGACTTGTAACTGCAATGGTTTTTCTGCCTTAAGGTCAGGGTGGATTTCCTGTCTGTGAATGGCAAAGTCATTGCCACTTCAAGGCATCCATGCATGCTACGGTTCAAAAGCTTGGCTATACGCCTCTTGGAGACCTTCATTAAAAGTGGTCCACTCCTTGCTGGCTATTCATCAGAGTCCCAACTACTCAACCTAAGAATGACAGGCTTCACCGAAGGAACTGATCCAACTTCATGTTTGAAGGTCGTCCTTGAACAACGAGCAGAATTCAGGACCGGTGCTGGTATACCTGAAATTTATGCTTCAAGTTTGGTCCTCGAATCTGAGCTTCCTCTGTTTAAAAGGATCATTTGGAACTGGAAGAAGACAATCTTTATCTGGATTAGTTTGGGGTTTTTCACGATGGAACTATTTTTTATTCTCATCTGTTGTAGACCTGTTATTATTCCGAAGGCAAGGGCAAGGGCGAGGGCAAATCCAAGGCCAAGGCTAGTGGAAGGTTCTGCTAACAGAACATAGTATCTGAAGTTTGAACAGGAAACCCCTAGTTGGGGTAGGACAGCAACTATTGTGATACATGAAGAAGTGGGTGGTGGAACATTAGGCCGTTTTTCTTTCAGTTGTTTTAGATACCTTAATTCCTCCTGAATTCAGAAGAAAGAGGCACTGTTGTCTCGAGCACGCTCCCGCGCACTATCATATGGGGTATATGGAAGGTCTATAACTGGAGAACTTTTCATAACGCTTCCTTGCATGTTTGTTTTGTGGAAGAGGAGACCAAGTTCTCTAATTTGAGCTGTGGGCACTCCTCCAAGGAGGCAAGTAGTTTTTGGGTGTGCATGCATTTATTGTAACCAGAAACTGGCGTTTGGTCATCCAAGAGAAAAGTAAGCCCTGAAGAAGTCCGCCCTATGGGAACTGCCTCCTGGTTAGAGGAAATTGCACATTGACAGTAGCTCCATGGGTAATTGCAGGTGGTGCTGGAACTGGCAAGGCATGCTTTGCTTTGCTTTCTCCAGGCCTGGTTGGGAACGGTGGACTGTAATTATGTGGAATTGATGGCTCTCAATGTTTCACTTGATTTTATTTCTCAACTCTCTTGGTGATCTGTGAATTGATAAAGACGAGTTGGAGAAGGCTATTACTAGAGTACCCGGCAGTTGTGATGTGCTGTGGAAGTATGCATTCCCTTGTAAAATGAAAATTACAGCTGAAATTGTGAGTTGGCATATTTCTTTTCATCATGCGTGTTGCATGAGGCCAATCCCTTGGCGGGTCTCAAGACTGACTCTTTATACCAGGGCATAGGCATTGCCTTATTGTATTTATGTGCCCCCTTTTCTCTTCAATAAAATGTTGGTTACTGATAAAGAAGTAAAGCAGCACTCTTTTGATACTATAGATGCTTGATTTTAAGTTGTACTAACAGCTGTCTAAGTTGATTTCTTTTGGTATGGCAATCTTAACTTTTACATGCCACTCCAGTGGTTAATTTGGAGAAAAATAACATACAAACTTTTTAGTGTGAAAAGTTATTCTAGCATTAGAAACTTTGTAGTGTGAAAAGTTACTCTAGCATTCTAAAATTGTGGACAGCCATGTTTAACATTGTTAATAACAAATATTGCTTTGTGGTATCTTCATGTCGTATCATTTTAAAATGATGAAGATAACCTTGTTTCACGTCATTATCTGCAGTTAGTGAATTCTGATTCTTTCTTGTCATCAAACACTAGATTCAAGGTCAACCAAGAAAATAAAATCAACATTCCAAGGTTTCAAACAGTCTTTATATATATATATATACCATCCAGTATTTACCAATTCAAGTTATCAAGCATCCGAGTGCAGTTCTATTCTATTTCAGTTTATCGCTTTCTTTTTTTCATTGTTTTGTTTGGTTTTTCCCTGCTGGCATTTCTGCTGTATATAGTTTCTTGATCTTGAATTTAAAACAATTCCACATATTTCACGAGGATAACTGATTTAATGATGAATGGAAGTGTTCTCATCCATAAATTCAAGGAAATCAGCCATGTGGTTGTCTCCTGAAATTTGTTGGGGTACTTGTAATTTATGTATATTTACATATAGATGCACGTCAATGTGTGATTAATTAGTGATTCAAGTTAACTTTCTTCACGATTTCTGACAGATGAGTAATTTTTGTGCTCCTTCCTTCCCGCAGAACAACACTTTGTCCTGGCACCTCTGAAGGAGCCTCAGATGGGCCTTGATGTGTGACGGCTTTTTATCCATTTGTAGTTCTATCCAATCCTCTTTTGTAGTTCCTTGGTATCATGAAAACCCATGCTTCTCAAACATAAGACTCTGATTTTCCAATCAGTGATGCTAGATGTTTGGGGAAAAAAAAAAAAAAAAAGAAAGAAAGAAAGAAGAGAGATGAAAGAAGAAGAAGCTAGAATGTAAGAAAACTGCAAGTGGACTAAAGACCAAACTGCCAACAAGTAACTCAAACCGCAACTAACAAATCTAAGGATTAATTAAAAATACATTAGTTGGTGTTTATCAAATATAAGAGAAATGTGCTATCTTAATCATGATTTGGGCGGAGGTTAAATATCTAGGCATTATTACTAAGGCATGGCCCTGTTTGGTTGCCACTCAAAATAAGTTTATCTCATTTTAGTTGACAATAATTATTAATCATAGATTTTGGTAAAGATTAAAAATACTCTTGATAACCTATAATTTATATAAACTATGATCTCTAATACATTGTTTACTGTTAGCTATAATGAGATTAAATCATTTTTAAGTGGCAACCAAACAGGCCAGAAATGTTTCATGGGTCTAGTTCCTCTAAAGCCTCAAATTTCTTGAAGACGTAAGAAGAAGAATCTTAATTCAAATCTGAAATGAGGTTTCTATTACTTAGTTTCTCACTTGGTCACCCTCGGAAGTTGCCATCTTCAATTTGTTGAAGCAAAGAAAACAATTGGAGTACTACAGATGCAACAATGTTTGCCACATCCATGTCAGTGGTAGAATGTGGTGGTACCACAAAGACAATGAAAAAGGGGTAGTGAATATGAAAGTTTACGATTCCAGACTGACGGAGGCGCTGGATTACACAGTGAGGCTGGTGCTTTTTTTAAAGGCTCAGCGATTTCTGCTGCATGTACTTTCTTGGTTTGCCATTTCTAGTGATTTTACTCTTGAAAAATTATCCATTGAGCCAAGTGGATGGAAAGCTTCCCATGTAACTAGCTGCATTTGGACTTCCTGGCATCCACATTGCTTATCTAGACTGTCCATCCGGTCCAGACTTCTCTTCTTCTGCTATTTTAATTTTAAAAATAACTGCATTTTGTCCACCCATTTTTGCACGCCATTGTCTGGACAGTTTGGACAAGCAGATCAGTATGATTTTTTAAAGGCAGCCTAAGATGAGTGGACTGGACCTCATGGACAGCCTAGATGGTGATGTGGTACCCAGTGAGTCCAAATGCAACTAGGTGCATGAAAAAGCTTCCATACATTTAGCTCAATGTGATCGTTTCTCTTTATCCTTTATACATGAACTCGTTTTTCTTCTTTTTTTCTTTTTCCTTTTCACACACACATGCACGCACGCACACACACACCACAAGGGATGCGTGAACCCATGACCTTGTGTTGAAACTGCAAAGAGTCTACCATTGAGAATACTTCACTGCATATTAAAATGTCACTGTGAGTTTAAATTTAGTGAAATTCATGAGATTATGGCCATTTTTTATGTACCTTGACAAGAGAATGGTGAATAGTGAGATTGGGTGCATAAGCTGTTACTCGGATTGTGAAGATATTGAGGTAATCGTTAGTGCATATTTCTATGCTTTTGTATTTTTAACTTGTAGAACAGTAGCTGGATAGTAGGTGCATCAGACGGCGGCATAGATAACACCCCACACACCGTTACAAATCAGATGAAGGGGGTTAGTTCACATGGCGGTTACAAATTCACATTCACAGACTGAGTTAGACGCCCACAAGAGCTGACTAGATTGCATGGTTGGTGGGATCCACACATCAAAAGCATGATATGGTGGTGATTTTTCTTGGGTGAACGGTGGACATCAGCGCGGTTCCATCTGAGATTTGAGCAGTGGCATGTCCGAAACTCTTTTGAGTTGTCAGGTGATCTTCATTCAATTCAAAGAACCTGAACAAAATTTGGAATAGATTGTGTAGGGCAACTCCTTGAGATTGTGATTCAAGTGTGGGATCTGCTTCATAGCAAATGATGTCCATCAATGTATGGAGAAGCCCTTGCTATGGTATCTGCAGTACCTCTGATATTCCACTTCTTGTTAAGGAATTTTTCTTATTTCACTGCTCTTAATTATCGAAATAAATAAATCAATCAAGATGTTTTCTTCTTTGATTACTATTCTATGAAAGTTGTGAAAGATTCAAGGAATGCGATGACCGAGGGGTCTTGCTACATGTGTCCACAGGTGGGTCCCATACGTTTGGAAAATGGATGGTTGAAAAGATTCAAGCAATGAGATGGTTTTGCGACCAAATTTTCAGGCCGGTCAAGGTAATCAGAAAGGCTAAGTCAGACTTGATTTCCTGGCCTTTGTTTTGCAGACCATTTTGCTAATGTAAACATAATAACGTTGATGCTTTCTCTGTCTTTGTTGTTGTAATTCGTAAAGCATTTTTTATCTATTTTTTAAAATTTTTTTTGGACAGGTTAGAAATTTTCTTGTGTGGTTAGTGTGTAGGTAGTAGTTGAACTAATATCACAGGGCAGTGACCATGTTACCCTAGTGGTTGAACTAATAATGTATTAGAGATGTTGATCCCTAATACTTAATGAGCTCTTCTTAAAAATAATTATGTATTGGATATCAATATCTCTAATCCATAGTTACCGTTAACTAAAATGAAATTAACTTATTTTTGCCATCTACCAAACAGGCCCTTAGCTTTATATGCTACTCTTAAACCTGACATGGGTCTGGTGGGGAATTCGGGTTAGTTCACCCCAACTCAAATTACAATTAAAGCGGTCAAGCTTTCTAAATTTTAAGTGGGTCAGGTCAACCCACAGAGTAATGGGCTGTAGGTTGGATCAGGCCAGGGTAGAATTCTTGGTCAGATTAGTAAACGGTTGGGCTCGACCCGAACCCAATCCATTGCCACGTCAGCTTCAAACATGTCAAAATTGGATTGTGATTTCCCAAATATTTCCCAACAAGGGAGCGGCATAAATAAATCTTCCTAACTTTCGAGTGCCGGAAAAGCCAAAGAAAAACCATTAAAAAACAAAAAGAGTCTGCCATCCAACAGACGAGAACATACTTTTGAATAAGGTGTGTATGCAACAGAAGAAAGCATTTTTAATCAGAAAGACCCGCCACAATACACGGAAGAGATTTCCCTTCATTACAACATACTACAATCTACACCCCCTTTTTTTTTTTTTATTATCTACAACCCCACATAGAGATTCGTTAGAGAGAGATGTATGAAGAAGAGGAAGAGGGATGTATTATGAAAATAGGTGGTGTTAGATGGAGTTTTCCTATCAATATGTATTTTATATTCAGTTGGAGCCATTCGTCCTTTTACTTTTCAAGAAAGAACCGCTCTTGGTAATCTCACGCAGAGGCTTGTTGGTGAAGCGGATGAGATTATAGGCCCACGCACCCAACACCGTCCCGCAGATGGGCCCCACAATGTAGACCCATATGCCTTCATAACGCTTGGCTATGATAGCTGGGCCCAAGCTCCTTGCAGGGTTCATGGATGCCCCGGAAATAGGCCTGTCAAAATGCAGACACACCACATTTACAGAATTAACTTGGAATCCGGATTCATTTGATAAAAACGAAAGGTGTTGGATTAGACAACGCGCATAATATGCGTATGTTAGAGGTGCCCAGCTCTGATGCGGGATCTTCCTACGCATGTTTTCTATGATGAGCTTATTTTACACCAATAACGCCTACACGGTAAGTTCCACCTGATGGATGGATTGGATATTCACCTGCTTGCCACGTCGGCATATGAGGTGGCCTGTGCGTTTGTTGACTTTTACACGCGTGTGGGCCTAGTAAAGCTCTTGATGGAGTTTGTTTTGCTCCGTGCATGCTCACAGAAAATGTACTCGCATATGGATGTATCTCAATCTGAACCGCCCAAATAATCGGATCGACTATGGATGTGGCATAGCTCCATAATCAAATTGATTCTGATCATAGGCTAACGAAATTTCTTTGTTGAATTTGGGCCGTTAACCATATGCTGTTTCCACCATCCATTAGTGGTCACCCATCCGCCTTCTACCCTCGCATATTCAGTAGATTGATTTTTTCATGATCTTGACGGTAGTACAATTTAAGTTACTCATATGCCACGTGTGAGAGGCACCATTTCTGTGCGCATGTGCAAGAGAATCAAAGTTTTTCTACATTTTAAAAAAAAATAATAAATAAAAACAGAAATTACCCTGCAAAAAGCACGTTTAACAGAACGGTGGCGCCGACAGCAAGTCCTGCAAGTTCTCCAATCTGCCATGACGGATACCCAAAAAAAATAAAATGATATTTACACCCTTTTTTTTTTTTCATGCATGATCCTCATTTTCTATTTTTGGTGATGCAAAACTAATTTTGAAATGTGGGTATGATCTCGAACCCCTACGCGCCTCAGAGCTTGTGGTGCGTGCTTCATTTCTGGCCCCCATCCATGTGAGCCCCACCTTTTATCATTGTGGACCGTTCAATATGAAGGATCCACTGTGGTTTGCAGATGGCCCCGGACCTCACCATGATCATAGGTGGCAGACATCATGTGGACCACTATCTGAATTTGGATGTTTTTGAGTGTTTTTTTCCGTCATTTTCTATAGCATGGCCCACTTAATAATTGTATAATATCGCCATATATGGTGACAACAAAGGAATCTATCATTTGTTAACTTAGTTTCCAAAAGATGTCACTATCCATCATTCATGGAGGTAGATCCAAACCGTTGATCATGCTGACCCACCTAATAGAAACCTTAAATCATTCTATGATTCTGCATATGGAGTTCAAGTAGACAATTGGATTGAAGGAATGTACTTTGGATGGTACATGACCTGACACGACCTTTTCAACCACAGAAATAACGGCTGAAAAGATATGGGCCTTGAGATTACAAAATGGACTCACCATCCATTTTGCAAGTGCCATTATTTGTATGACTCTGATCTTGGGGCCATCTCCGATCAGTAATGTACAACTTCTATCCAAGGCCCACCATGATCATAGGTGGGCCCACGTGTTCCCCACATATAAAATTCCCATCCAGTGGTGGATGAGAGTCTGCACTCGTTTTACGAAATTTATGTAAGAAAACTCACAGCTCGGTTATCGGTGGCGACGCCGGAGATTACAAACATAAGGTAGAAGGAGATGATGAATTCAAGAACGAGAGATTGAAGGTCTGATCCTGCCGGAATCGTTCCTGGAAAATGCTCCCGCTTTCCACCGAACAATAACCGAAGCGTTCCGCTCGCAAGCGTCGAACCCAACACCTGAGCTGATATGTAAGCTGGGACCTGTTACATTAATATCACAAAATCTCAAATCCAAATAAAATTTAAATGATGGTGACTCACATAGGGAAGTGCCAGAAAGCTACGGATTTTCTGATTGGTGTGATTATTGAGCCATGGACCATCCACATTGATGGCCCATTTCTCATCCATGGCCAACACGACTTTAGTCGGACGGTTCATGTACACCGTATGATTATTTATATGTAGAGCAACGCATAGTCTATTGTAACCAAGTACCTGTTTCCATGGAAATCTTCTGCAGGTGGCGAAGGCAATGGTAACGGCTGGATTGAAATGGGCCCCAGAGATGTGGCCCACCGAATAGACCATGACCATGACGGCGAGCCCCCACACGATGCAAATCCCAGGAAATGTCACTGAACCTTTGCTAAGATTAACCACCACCGATGCACAACCAGCGAATATCACAAAATACGTCCCGATTACTTCTGCAATTAACTACTCAAAAGAATTTATTTTTAAAAAAAAAAAAAATCACATTAGTACTGATAAGAAATTGTGAGAAATGAAAAGATGAAGAATTCCAGGATTCATATCATGCATCCATACATAGAGAATTATGGGTTCTTTTGGGTTTTTGTGGAGATCTAAGGAAGGTAAATGAAAAAACAAGTAGAAGTAACCTTCTGCATGAAAGATATAGAGAGCGGAAAGCTGGTTCCTCTGTTTCTTGTCAAATCTGCTGTAGAAGAATCTCCATTTCCCATACGAACATCCTCGCTGTCCTCTTTTGAATTCCCTATAACTCCTTCTTCCATCGACTTTTCGTGATTTCCGTTAGCTCCAGCTATCTCAGACATGGCTAGTTCAACAGCAAAAGAACGGGTGATTTGATTTTCAACTGCTACATCTAAAAATGGAGGAACAGAGCTAACAGCCAGAGAGGAAAACAAAAAAAAACTATCTTCAGCTCCAAATGATCAAGACCAAGAAACCCAAATCAAAAGATTTGAAAGATTCAGATCAAAATTCAGTCATATAAGAAAGAGAAATTATGGGATTTCCTTTTCATTGATTATTGGCTCTGTTTTTTCTTTTGTAGGCAAGAGTGAGATAGAGAGAGACTTTAAATAGATGGGAGAAGGGGGTTCGATATGGTTGAAAAGTGTGAAAAAGGATGCATTGAAAGCTGCTGTAACCACCCACAGAGAAATTCAGAAAACAAGAAGAGCGTTTGGATGTCAATATTCGAAAAGAGAGAAATCCTATTTCTTCCTTGGATTTTATGACGAGTTTTCAAGTAAAGGTCGGTTCCTCTGCAACGGTTGTAGATTATTCAAGTTGGATTTTACCATGCAGCCTATGGGACCCATTCAAACCGTCCATCACGTGAGCCCCATTATTTTCTCTCGGATCCCAAAAATTAGGCAATAAAAAACTAGGTGGGCCATACCATAGAAAGACGATCTTAAACCCTCTAAAATCACATGGTGTGGCCCACTTGAGATTTGAAATGAAATTATTTTTGGGCTTTTAATTCATCCTAGTGTATCTCGTCTTCTGTATGGATTGGATGGTATGTACACAACACGTTTGCCGCACACATAGTCTGAAAGTTTTTAATGGTGGCTGTCCACATCTCGATGATTCCCTGTGGTGTGACCAACCTGCTTTGGAACGTCATCGTTTCTTGCACATGAGTTAACATAAAGTGTCCCGAACTTATGGACGGATTGGATGTTGTCCGTACTTTATGGTGGGCCCACGTCCCGTTAAAAGACGCTTGTGTTACAACCGTTTGTTGGGGAACCGCCCTTCTGGAAGTTTGGCTTTTATCGAGTCTTTTTATCGGATACTGTAGCAAAAGATAAACTCATCATAAATAGGATGCATGCAGTGTCCTTTTTAGGGTTTGGTTCTCCGTTGGAATTACATGGGGTAGATTATTATCTTAGCGTAGTCTGCGAGAGAAATGGTGGAACATAGCATCCACATCAGAACTAAATCCAAAACGTCCAAATGGTGCGCCAAGGCTCTGATCATACTGTCCAGATTATTCGATCCGTGTGTATTAAATGGATGGATGGAAAGAAAAATAACTGATGTTTGGAATCAGCAGGTAAATGTTCTTTCATTAGCTTTATTGCTGGATTATGTTATATATATAGTGGTCCCACGTTTTGGACGGTTGAGATTGTGGTATAGATTGGTAGTGAGTACAAGGGACTTATGCCCTTTTACCGTGGTGTGAAGACTCTGTGGGTCCCACAGAGATGTATGTGTTTTATCCACTCTGTCCATACGTTTTTTAGATCATTTTATGGAATAAGATGAGAATTAAAATATTTTAAAAGCCCATGTGGACCACACCACATGAAACAGTAGGAATTTAACGCCTACCGTTGAAAGCTTGTTGTGATCCACATAAGTTTTGGATTAATCTTATATTGTTGTTTTCCCTTCATCCAGGGGTATGTGATCTTATGAAAACTTTGGATGACAAATAAACATCCCTGTGGGCCAAAGGAAAGTTTCAACGGTGAAAATCATTATCCTTACTGTTTCCTCTAGTGTGGTCCGTTTGAGATTTGGATATGATTAAATTTTAGATTCACGGCATAAAATGAGCTGGAAAAACGGATGGACGGTGTGGATAAAGCAAAAACATCTCTGTGGTCCACAAAGTCTTCACACAACGGCAAAGAGGGTGAGCCCCTCATTACGCAATCGGCGTCCTATATCACGGATTCCGTGTTGAAAAAGCAGCTGTGGCCGAATTGCGCAGGAGAGACTGAAGCAGGTGATTCGCGGCACGTGTCACACGTATGCGAGATCCACTACGTTCATCAGGTGGGCCAACACTGGAAAATGACTAACCAAAAAATCATACCGGGTACTCATCATGTGGGCTAAGTTTCTTAGATAAATGGATAGTTACCGAAAAGACCACTAAATGTTAATATTCAACGTACGTGTGGTCCACCTGTGCTATCCCCATTCCCTTCTCGCGAATCGCCCTAGCAATTCTCGCATCTTAACCATTCATTTAATCATTTTAAACTTTTATTAGCAGATTCCATTCAATTTGTTATCTGGAGCGTACAATGCACCTGGGGGAGAGGGATGGGGCAGTGTGAGTGAGATCAAGGGCTGAAATTGCTTGATGATTATTGAAGCATTAAGAGTAAGTGTTAAATGTTTTTGTGAGATAAATCATTTATATGGAGGGATTTTTGCAGAAAATCCTAAAAGTTTCTGATTTTTGGAATGTTAAATGATTAAAACACCCACTCGTATGACATGATAGCAATAACCTTACTACTGTACTATGGTAACAATTCCTATGTGTGGCCCAAGTGGGCCCACCTATGATGAAAGTGAACCATTGGATAGTGGTCAGAACGAATGAACTGCACAATCACACAGATTGAATGATCACAACAGCCATTCGAAGGACTGAAAAATGTATGATAAGACCATGTTGAATTTTACTGTCCATTTTGCATGCCTATATTTGAATGGTTACGATCATATAATTAGATATTTTTTTAGGACATCTACGGCCCACATTTGGACTCTCTATCTATGGTCAATGTATGATCATAGAATCCCTAAAAGCAAAAATAATATCCGATGTAGAATCTCTCAAATTTGAAAGTTCCACTCGATTCAATCTTTTTCCCCTTTTCCTTGATGCAGACTGTTGATGTAGTTTCTTTTTAACGATAAGGGCCTGTTGGGCCGGACCGATCCCACATAATTAGGAGGGATGGGATCACAATACCCTAGGATATGCATGACGAGCCAAACAGACCGGTGAACTTGTCCCAGGACAACTCCATGGATTTTGAAACAATCAATTGACATCAACATTATTACTTTAAAATTGATCCCATTCCTTGGTTAGACGGATTGGAGGGTAAAATTCAGGAAATGCTGGGCATGCCAAACAAACCCAATGAACTTGTCCCAAGATATAGCAATTTCATGGATCATAAACCAATCCACTGGCACTACCATCATTACCTTAAAATTCAACCCATCCCTCCTAATCTCATGGGATTCGCCCGGCCAAACAGGTCCTAAGGTCATAGGCACTATTGAATTTTGAGACGTCAATTGTGTGGTGAAGTCCTACCTAATTTTGTGGGGCCTATTGTAATGTATGTGTTTTGAATTTGGATCCTCTACTTATTACAAGTGGAAATTTTCTGCAGTGTTAACAACATTAATAATGATATAGATCAAGACCAATTACATTGCAACAATCAAAATATTCATGCCTATGACAGGCTGAGTATTTGAGCTCATTTATCTTATCCTCACTAAGGATCCAATTTTCTAACTTATTTTATGGCAGGAGGGTTGATGATGCCACTATTAAAACCTTCAGTAGACCGGTATAATATTTATTTTCCATCTAACTTGATCATAACATCACATAAATCATGATGAAAGGAAAACGTAAATGTTAGCTTGATCTAAAACTTCTATTACCTTCAAACAAATTTGATGTAGAGCGGGTCGCGGACAATTTCATGGCTAAGATGGATCAGAAAAGGCACGGTCGGCGACAGAAGTGATCCGGACCATCGGACCTTAGATCGGGCGTATCTCACAATCCGGAATGAGTTATCCGACGTAAAATATATGATTTTGGGGTAGAACGAGCTACTTTAGCCAACCAACCCTGCTACGCCGGGTTGCGCAGCCCGGATTTGCGAAAAAACCCCTGATCGACGGTCGTTTCCTCGTTTTAATTTTGTTTTTACTATAAATAGTAAGTTTTAGTTTGAGTATAACTTTTCATCCGTTGGGCTTTAGGAGTTGTGTCCAACATGAAAAGTGCTTAGGATAATTAGGAGAACGGTTTGTTGAAGCCAAATAGGACACTTACTATTTTTGGCCGAAAACCTTGCGCACTAGTAGACATCGTGACCGTCTATAAATAGTAAGTTTACTATTTATAGTAAGTTGCGAATTCTAGGAGTTTTAGTTGTAGTATGAGTCTGATTTCTTTCATGTTGCTTGGTTCCCTTATTTAAAGGGGTGTAAACTCGTTTTTAATTATTCATCAATCAATTTCGAATTTATTAGAATTATTTCTATTTTCCTGCTTTCTTTCCTCGTGGATTCGAGAAGTCTCTGTGAGGAGTTCAGAGAAGCTCCGTGGATTCGGAGTAGTTATCCTTGAGGAAGACAGTGATCGACCTCATCACGTTCATTCCCTGCGTCAATTTGGTATCAGAGCGAGGTTTTCCCTCGGGCCGATGGCAAACAATGAAGGTATGAATCAAAATCCTGTGGACGATGATCCAGGGATTCGTTATCTTTTGGAAAGAATGGAAGCTTTCCATCGGGAGAGTCAGTTGACCATGCAAGGGCTGCAGGCAACCCTCGACCGTCTTGCGGATGCGCTACTTCCGCCCCGAGCCCTAGGCGGTGCTCCACCACCTATGGTTGCTCCACCACCCGTGGTTGCTGTACGACGGGACCCTGATTATCGCAGAGCACTACCAGCGGTAAATCGTAGGGCTACACCAGATGATTCTAGTTCCAGCGACGAGGACATTAATGAGGGTTTTGATCGACGACCAATCCATGGAGGTGATCGTCTAGATCGTGCTGAAAGAGACTATCGAGGTAAGGCTGAACTTCCCAGTTTTAACGGTTTATTACGTATCGAAGATTTTCTCGATTGGCTAGCCGAAGTAGAGAGATATTTCGATTATATGGATGTGCCAGACCATAAAAGGGTGAAGTTGGTAGCGTTTAAATTAAAATCTGGTGCTTCTGCATGGTGGGAACAATTGCAACTCTCACGAGCCCGCCAAAACAAGGCGCCCATCGCATCATGGCCTCGAATGAGACGTCTTCTTCGTTCACGATTTCTCCCTAGTGATTATGAGCAGATATTATTCCAGCAATACCAGAATTGCCGACAAGGAAATCGAACTGTTACAGATTACACTGAAGAATTCCAGCGGTTGGCTACACGAAACGATTTGTCAGAATCTGAGTCACAGAAAGTGGCACGATTTATAGGTGGGTTGCGACCGGCAATTCAGGATCGAGTTCAGATGTACCCAGTCGGGACAGTAGATGAAGCAGTTCAATTGGCAGGAAGGGCAGAAACACAGCTTGCAAGAGCTCCTGCTCGTCCCTATCCTTCAAATCGACCCCCTATGATAGGTCCCACACACGATCCAGTGCTGGCTCGAGGAAAAGATCCGGTAGGAGAACGTCCTCAACCTCCTCCACCCGCGAACCGTGATACGGGGAGCGGACCATCCAGACCTTAACGGGCAGCACCCACAACAGCGGGCCCGAGTAGGATTCCTAATCCTTATGCTCGGCCAAGGCCGAACAATTGTTACCGCTGTGGCCAACCAGGCCACTTATCAAACACTTGTCCTCAACGTCCGGCAGCGCACTTGACTATAAACGAAGGGGGCGCTGAAGATGAGGCCGTGGAAGAGGATCATGGCTTTGATGAATATGAACAAACCACTGAAGAAATAGCAGGTGGCGATGAAGTGACAGGCGAAGATCGTGGCGAATCTCTCGTTGTGAGGCGACTACTGTATACCCCACGAAAGGAATTACATCCACAGCGGCACAATATATTTCGTACTCGGTGCACTGTCAGCGGAAAGGTCTGTGATGTGATCATAGACAGTGGTAGCAGCGAGAACATCGTCTCAAGAGTGATGGTGGATAAGTTGCAGCTACCAACGACGAAACATCCTTCCCCGTACTCAATAGGCTGGATAAAAAAAGTGAACGAGACCAAGGTAACTGAACAATGCACTATCTCGTTTTCAATTGGTAAACATTATAAGGATCAGATACTTTGTGACGTGGTTGACATGGAAGTCTGCCATATGCTACTCGGTCGACCCTGGCAGTCGGACCGTGATGCGACCCATCGGGGGCGAGACAATGTCTATATATTCGTCAAGGATAGTCGAAAAATAATCCTTGCCCCTATGGCACCAGAGAACCACCCTGAAGCCTCTAAAGTGGAGGGGAGTTCTCTCTTGACCATTCGGGATTTCATAGAGGAGTCCAAGGAAACCGGCGAGGTATATGCCGTAGTGGTGAAGGGTGAGAAGGAGGAACCCTCAAACATCCCTCCAAGCTTAAGACTGTTACTAAACGAATTCAAAGAAGTCTGGCCTGAAGATTTACCTGATGGATTGCCCCCCATGAGAGACATTCAACATCACATAGACCTCGTCCCTGGGGCTAGCCTGCCCAATCGCCCTCATTATCGAATGAGTCCGAAGGAGTGTGAGATACTTCAGGAGCAAGTGGAGGAATTGATCCGTAAGGGTCTATTGAGAGAGAGCATGAGCCCATGTGCTGTACCAGCATTATTAACGCCAAAAAAAGATGGAAGCTGGCGCATGTGTGTCGACAGCCGAGCAATTAATAAAATTACTATTAAATATCGGTTTCCAATACCACGGTTAGACGACATGCTCGATATGTTAGAAGGGGCTAAAGTATTCTCTAAACTCGATCTAAAGAGTGGGTACCATCAGATTCGTATTCGACCCGGCGATGAATGGAAAACGGCATTCAAGACAAAGGAAGGGTTATATGAGTGGCTAGTCATGCCTTTCGGCCTATCGAACGCACCAAGTACTTTTATGCGTTTGATGAATCAAGTTCTAAAACCGTTCACTGGCCGATTTGTGGTAGTATATTTTGATGACATATTGATATATAGCCAGGATGAGGCGGAGCATAAGAAACATCTCAGGCAGGTGCTGCAGGTCCTACAAGATAACAAGTTGTACCTCAACTTGAAAAGGTGTAGTTTTTTAACTAATAGCCTGTTGTTTTTAGGATTTATTGTAACGTCCACAGGAATTCGGGTGGACGATGAAAAAGTGCGAGCTATTAGGGAATGGCCGATCCCGACAAACATTCATGAGGTGAGGAGTTTTCACGGATTGGCGACTTTCTATCGTCGATTTGTGCGAGATTTTAGCACCATAGTCGCGCCAATAACGGACTGCATGAAAAAAGGGCCGTTCCAGTGGATCGATAAAGCTGATAAGAGCTTTCACGAGATCAAGCATCGTTTGTCTACAACACCGATCTTGGTGCTTCCTAATTTTGATAAGTTATTTGAGGTGGAGTGTGACGCTTCATATGTCGGAATAGGAGGAGTCTTATCACAGGAAGGCAGGCCGGTAGCCTTCTATAGCGAGAAGCTCAGTGAAGCCCGAAAGAAGTGGTCGACTTACGAGCTTGAGTTATACGCAGTTGTTCAGGCGCTGCGACATTGGCGGCATTATCTGATTCAGAGGGAGTTTGTTCTGTACACCGACCATCAGGCATTAAAGTTTATTAATAGTCAGACAAACGTGAATCGTGTGCATGCTAGATGGGTTGCGTTTTTACAGGAATTTACGTTTGTTCTGAAGCATAAGTCAGGTCAGCAGAATAAGGTGGCTGATGCACTTAGCCGTCGTGCGTCACTACTTGTTACGGTGAGCAATGAGGTGGTCGGCTTTGACTGTCTCAAGGAGCTATATGCCGAGGATGAAGGCTTCAAAGATTCCTGGTTGAAGTGCCAAGAAGGTCACCCCAGTGACTTTCATATACAGGATGGTTTTCTCTTCAAAGGAAATCGATTGTGCATTCCCCAAAGTTCTCTAAGGGAGCAGATTGTTCAGGAACTACATGGAGGTGGCCTCGGTGGACACCTTGGGCGAGACAAGACGCGAGCTCTTGTGGAAGAGCGGTATTACTGGCCGCAATTAGTACGTGATGTGGGAAGAGCCGTGCAACGTTGTCATACTTGTCAGACCTCCAAGGGACAATCTCAGAATACGGGCCTCTACACCCCGTTACCTGTGCCTGACGGTCCTTGGGAGGATTTATCAATGGACTTCGTACTTGGTCTTCCACGAACACAACGCGGCATGGATTCGGTGTTCGTAGTGGTCGATCGTTTCTCCAAGATGACGCACTTTATCCCATGCAAGAAGACCCTTGATGCAACACATGTGGCGAATTTATTCTTCAGGGAGGTCGTACGGCTACACGGGGTCCCTAAGACCATTACTTCTGATCGTGACACGAAGTTCATTAGCCACTTTTGGCGGACTTTGTGGGCTCGATTCGATACACGACTTCAATTCAGCAGTGCTTACCACCCACAGACTGATGGGCAGACCGAAGTTGTGAATCGCACTTTGGGAAACCTCCTTCGATGTATTTCAGGAGAGAAACCGAAGCAGTGGGATTTGGCCTTGTCTCAAGCGGAGTTTGCATTCAACAACATGGTGAACCGCTCGACGGGGAAATCTCCGTTCCAGGTTATTTACGGACGAGTACCTCGCCACACACTAGACTTGGTCCCTCTGCCCAAGCTCCCAGGCATGAGTATTGCAGCAGAACATATGGCAGACAGGATCATGGGTATTCATGCGGAGGTGCAGACTAAGCTACATGCCTCGAACGAAAAGTATAAGGAACAAGCGGATAAGCATCGTCGACAAAAGGTGTTCGAGGTGGGCGACCAGGTAATGGTCCATTTACGAAAAGAAAGATTTCCGACCGGGATGTACAACAAGCTGAAGAATAAGAAGATTGGACCGGTACCGATCATCCGAAAGATCAATGATAATGCTTATGTTGTTGATCTTCCAGATGACATGGCGATCTCACGGACTTTCAACGTTGCGGACCTGACCGAGTATCATGAACCAGCGCAGGAGGAGAACTCGAGGACGAGTTCTTTTCAAGTAGAGGGGACTGATGTAGAGCGGGTCGCGGACAATTTCATGGCTAAGATGGATCAGAAAAGGCACGGTCGGCGACAGAAGTGATCCGGACCATCGGACCTTAGATCGGGCGTATCTCACAATCCGGAATGAGTTATCCAACGTAAAATATATGATTTTGGGGTAGAACGAGCTACTTTAGCCAACCAACCCCGCTACGCCGGGTTGCGCAGCCCGGATTTGCGAAAAAACCCCTGATCGACGGTCGTTTCCTCGTTTTAATTTTGTTTTTACTATAAATAGTAAGTTTTAGTTTGAGTATAACTTTTCATTCGTTGGGCTTTAGGAGTTGTGTCCAACATGAAAAGTGCTTAGGATAATTAGGAGAACGGTTTGTTGAAGCCAAATAGGACACTTACTATTTTTGGCCGAAAACCTTGCGCACTAGTAAACATCGTGACCGTCTATAAATAGTAAGTTTACTATTTATAGTAAGTTGCGAATTCTAGGAGTTTTAGTTGTAGTATGAGTCTGATTTCTTTCATGTTGCTTGGTTCCCTTATTTAAAGGGGTGTAAACTCGTTTTTAATTATTCATCAATCAATTTCGAATTTATTAGAATTATTTCTATTTTCCTGCTTTCTTTCCTCGTGGATTCGAAAAGTCTCTGTGAGGAGTCCAGAGAAGCTCCGTGGATTCGGAGTAGTTATCCTTGAGGAAGACAGTGATCGACCTCATCACGTTCATTCCCTGCGTCAAAATTTTAATAACAAGTGTTTAATTCACACTATTTCCTACATGTGGTCCTCTTTCTTTTTTTAGCTCATGTCTAGAAATTACATGTGTAATGGATGAACTACTTAGATAAAATACATATATCATCTATGTTTTGGGGGACCAAAAGTCAATCCTTGCGCATGTTAAACTAAAATCTATCTGGGGTTGTCAAATAAGGTGGGGTCCACTTTATATATTTTCCATTTTAACATATATGTGGGCCAATGTGGTTGGTAAGCAACCATACTTAAAAACCGTACATCATCGTTGCTTATGCGAACGAATAATTGGGGGATTCCTGTCATTTTCTCCTTAATCACTCCCCCTCTTTTTTTATTTTCATTTCTCAACCAATGGCTTGACTGGATAATACATTTTCCAAATCTCCAAAGACTTATTTTCATTTCTCAACCAATGGCTTGACTGGATAATACATTTCCAAATTCTCCAGAGACAACCAGCATAGGGAGTTCAGCCCATCCACACGTGTGCAAGTGGGCCATTCCATACAAAACATATGGGTGATAAGGGAAAAAAATGAATTTAACTGTCCGTTTGTCTCCTAATCCAACCCAAATCGTCTCCAACGGCTGCTTTAGCATAAACCACTTATTCTCCGCGGAGCCACCATGCCGTATGTTTTAAAATCTATTGCATCCAGTGGTTTTCTCTCTGATGTTAGCCCCTCCAGACAAAAATTAAAAATAAAAAATAAAAAATTCAGCAAAATCCATTACTCAAATGAGTTACACCATAGGAAGCAATCTAATGGGATGCTAACCATTGATTCGTGTGTGATGGACGCTTCCCGTAGTTGGAAGTTGCGTGGATCCCACAAAGATGCCTCTCACAGATCCACTCCTTCCATCAGTTTTTAAAGATCACAGTTGCTTATGAAACTAAAAATCAGACAGTTAGAAAACTATTTTGGGCCACTTGACACAAAACGGTCAGAACGGAAACTTCCACCGTTGAAACCTTCCTGCAGCCGCCCATGATGTTTACACGATATCTAAATCGATACCAAGACCTCTGTGTTGAATCGAGGTATATTTAACACATGCCTATCACTTGAGCTATGGATCAAGGTGCACGCAAACTCACGAGTAAGTCATTATTTTCATTGTTGCAGCTAATTTGAGTTTTTATTTATTTATTTATTTACTATTATTATTTCATGACGTTGAGTTTTTATTTATTTATTTATTTATTATTATTTTATGACGTTGATACGTTGTATTCACGGTGATCACGAGGGTTATTATTGAATTGACAGGGTGTAATTTGCACACGCAACCCAATATGGTGGCCCCACCGAGCTTGGTTGTCCACGAACCGATCCTTGGTTTTTTGTTGAGGCCCGCATGAAGACTGAAGCAGCCTAGTATTTTTTAGTCCGTAGATCTAATAAGTGTGTCCCATTCCCATCTCATGGAAAGCTAGATTTAAACACATGTGCCATGTTGGCAGGTGTGCTTACATAGAATGCCAGGTCCCTACACGCGCGTGGACTTCGCAAACCTCGTTTAGAAAAAATTGAATATAGCTGGCCAAATCCATAAGATTCCCTCAAACAAAATAAAAAAATTCTCCCTTATTTTTGTGGAAGTCTTCTTTACTCTTGGTCCAAAAATACATAGTAGTACACATGATGAGATCTAGACCGTCCATTTGGTGGGCGCTACTTTGGAAGTTTATATTTCAATAGTCACAGAAATCGAACCATCCTAACTATTCTGTCAGTGGCCTATAGTTGAACTTCGACACTCGAAGGTCCTCAAATTGGACGGCTAGGATAATTCAGTACAGTTTTAAGCGCTGATCCTGATTACTGCATGGTAGGGTGGGCCAATGTCTTGAACCGTCCAGATGTGGTCAACATGCCCCTGCATATGGTTTTGGGATCGAAGGATATTTTTCTGTTCAAATGGTGGGCCCATGGTGGATGGGAGACGCGCCGAATCACCTCGGCACGCGATCCGCAAAATTCATGACCGTCAGATACAGAAGATATCAAAGGACGATGGTCATTTCCTGAAAGGGGGCCCACCAGTTAACCGCCCGATCCTGCCCAGGAGCCGATTGGATACTGAACGCTTCAGTAGCCTTTTGGCTACTGAAGCGATGTGGCAAAACACAATTGGTTAGATACCAATGGCATGTTTCCTTGGTATAAATGCTACTCCCTTAGATCCCTTAACGGATCTTACTCCGTTTCCACCGTTCAGCCCCGGGCCACGTAAACGGATAGTCATACTGAGAAAATTCAGTTGGGCCCACTGTGAATTTACGTGATTTATTCACACCTTTTATCTGTTTTTCCATCTAATTTTAGATTTTGAGCCCAAAATTTAAGGTTATAAGTGAACCATACCACAGGAAACAGTGGAAAGAATAATTTCTACCCGTGAAATCTTTCCAGGCCCCACAATGATGTTTATTTTACAACCCATCCACACCATTAATAACTTCATTCCTACTGGGATGAACTGAAATCACAAATATTAACATGACTCAAAATTATTATGGCTCATAAATATTTCAACTGTGGATGTTCAATTATCACATTTTTGACCCACTTGAACTATGGAACCAGTCCATTTGTGGCTTAATGTCCTGAATTGAACATAAAATAACAAATGGACTAGCAAGGTTTCTCACAAACATTACAGTAGGCCCTTTCTAGGTTCGCAAGAACTTGCCGGGAAAGTCTTTTGCGTCATTTTCGTTTCTTAATATAAACAGTTAGCTTGTGCGTGGCCGAGTGCGTTCACGGCTTAAACGGAAAAAATCTACTAACGGATCTCCGATGGAAGGGCATTTATTAGGAGGAAAAGGCAGATTGGTATCCACCAATGCAATTTTGCCACGTTACTTCAGTAGCCAAAGGCTAATGAAGCGTTCAGTATCATCCTGCCCATACCGAGCATGTTATAATATATTTAGTAGAGAAATGCTCCAGTGCCATCATATATCACTTATGGTGCATTTAGTTGCATTGGGACACTTGGATTATCCACTCCATTGTTCTAGACTGTTCATTGGGTTCAACTCATATCTCATGGGCACCCATGGAAGCATCACATCAATCTGACAAATATCAACCATCGATCCAAGGTCTTTGATATGGACGGTCAAGACCATTTACTAAAAAAAAGTCCAATCAATAATGTTATACATCTATTTGTTAGTTATCATCATGGATTGCTTATGATTCTACAGACGCGCGCACTTTTGTTTGGCAATCTTAGCCATCCCAACCATTGCTTGGAAAAAGGATGGTTATAGAAAATAAAAACAAACCAAGGACGGATAGGATCATCTCATCAGTAAATAAAAAATAAAAATCATGGCATCCCCATAAATGTGTTCAGAACCTAATGGACAGTTCAGATCAATCAATTGAACTTTCTAACTGAACTGATGCAACTAATTAAGAGCATCATAACTCAGTGATATGATAGGTCCAGAACATTTCTTTATTTATCTTCCCTTTTCACTTTCTCTGTGGAATTGTAAGGTCATTATAGCCATCATGGAAGCCTAGTGCTTTCTGAACAACATCATTTCATGCACATTCGACCTCCGTTGATCGGTGGGCCACAACTTCCATGGGGACAGATATGGAAGTCTCCCGATTGGATTCGTCCTTTTCTCTTTTAAATGTGGGCCGGTGCCCTAGTTTATATGTTACTATCTATTTGTAGAAAGGGTTGAAATCCTCCCATCTGGGTGGTCTCCTAGGTGGGTCCCACCAGATCAACATTTCTTTTTCACAGAACAATAGGCCCCACGTGACTGTACAATTCGTCCAACTCCACCACCTCCTATATTCATACATTTGAAGTGTGGAAAAGTCGTACGGCAGGGATTAAAGTAAACATGCAACGAGGATTCCGTGACCGTTCTTTACTACTAGCTCGGGCGTCCGTCTTGACTACCTCAGATGAAAATAGTAATACATGAAAGTGGAGTTGTTTGTTGCTCTGGCAGAGCATCACGCTTGATACACAGGCACTCAAAAATTAGACACATTTTGTACAATTAAACCCAAAACCCAACTAGACTTAGTAAGCCAATGCTGCTAAGCCACAGTCCCAAAATCAGATTGCTTGAACCATCTTAAACTCTGATTCATGGATACTTGTTTGTTGAAATGGGACCCACTGGATTTTATTCATTTCTAACCATCCAATTAATGTAAAGTCGGATAATCAAATAAGCTTATTTTTAGGTATATAGCACATCTGAGATGGGACCCATAATTCAGACTCTATGGCACGAAATGCAATGTCTGCGTGATTTCTAAATACCTGTGTATCATCCATTGTAGTCCGCCAGAGTATCAAATCTCTCTCTATTTTTAAATTTTTAAAATTCTTTCCATTACCTGCCATTTTTGACAATTCATTCTTCACACGACGTCACATCTCTCGTGTTTACATGGATTTCTCATCGATTTTTGGCAATTCGCTTTTGATTATCCCATTGAGGCTACTTCCAAACATAATCCAATGATCAGAACCGTCCATTTTAAAGGCGGTAATCTAGATTTCTGAGCGCAAGAAAACTATGCTGAACGAATGATGCTGACCACTGAGAGGTATAGTCGAATGTGGATCTTTGGGAAGAAAGTTGTTCAGCAGTCTACGTTCAACTCCATGAGCTAATGGGCTGTGATCATCTTTTCAGCGTGACTCCCAGAGGATGGACGGTTCTGATCGTTAGACTAGCTCTGGATGTGGGCCTCCTGGGGTAACACGTGATGGTGATCTGGAGTTGCCACGTGGCAAAACGGACCCGTGATTTTAAGTAGGCATGTATATCCAGTTATCCAGTTATGTTTGAGGGGAAATGGGAGGAAATCAGTTGGTTGGTCAGAATCAATCCTTGCACATTGCTTTTTGAAACACCTTTTCGGTGGAAAATCGTGTTTATCGTCATTTTTGTAAAGGCACGTGAGGACCCCGTGAATGGCCCACCTTTTACTTTCTCTATCCGGTCGGTTTTTCACGTCTTTCCAATGTCGAATAAGGTGGACAATGGACGGCTGAGGTGGACGCTACATGGAACCTTCTATCTGATCTTGGTCAAATATAAGAAGTCAATGGGTTGGATCGATTTTAAGACTGTCAGGCCTTATCGAATTCAAACCTGGGTCTGGATCCATATCTAGGTTCAGCTCCTGCCATCCAATTTATTTTTCTGTCAAATCAAGCCAAGCCAAAGTCTCAGGGCCTATTTGATTACCTTCAAAATTCTATTAATATGATACTTTTAGAAACATTTGTCTACATAAGAATGTCTCAGAAGCCTAACGTGGAATGAAAAGGTATTCAATTGCAACACTGAATATACAGAAGAAGCCAAGCCAAATCTCAAATTGATCCAAGACTTCTTATATTTGACCAAGATCAGATCTATTAGGGCATGTTTGGACGGGCACACTGAATCGGATTGGATACTATTAAGGTGGATTGCATGCCTTTCAAGATGGTATCAGTGGATTACATGCAATCCCACTGGATTGTTATATCCAGCGGCCCAGGTATGGATTGTTGTATCCAGCGGCTCACGTATGGCGTGTTTGGACGGACGACTGGCAATACAGTGAATGTGTTTGGACGGGCTATTGGTCGGTACTCCATGGGAACCATCCATGCCGTCCATCTAATTTAACAGATCATTTTATGATCTGATAATAAAAATAGGCTATATCCCAATCTTAAATGGACCACATTACAGGAAATATTATTGAATGAGCGTCGACCTTAAAAAAACAATTTGGGGCCATAAAAGTTTTGTATCAAGCTCATTTTTGTTTTTTCTCTTCATTTGGGGTTGTACGACTTAATCAACCTATTGAATGTCAAAAAAAAAAGTACAATGGGCCTTACGATGATTTGAATGATGGATGTCCAATCAATATTGTTTTCATGTGGTGTGGTTCAACTGAAATGCATATACCTCTCATTTTTTGAAACAAGCCATAAAATGATTTGTAAAAATGATGCATATACCTCTCATTTTTTGGAACAAGCCATAAAATGATTTGTAAAAATGGATGAACGGAAAGTATGAAACACATGCATCATGATTTTCAAAAAAAAATCCTATTTAGCATTGAATCCTATAGGATTGCACCGCAGGCCCAAAAACCTCCCACAATTCAGTGTTCAAATCCCTCACAATCCGCTAGATTTTCATCCAACTGCAAATCCACCGTCCGTCCAAATAAACAAGTACTCGGACACTGCGGGATTCAAGTACCCAATCCAACCTAATACGGGCTAATCCAACGAACGGCTGCCCGTCCAAACACGCCCTTAATATGATACTTTTAGATAGATTTGCCAAGTGCATTCGGTTTTCAAATAGTGTAGCTGCATGAATTTAAAAAAAAAAAATAAAATTTGAAGGTAAATGAAATACATAATTTTAATATATTATAAAAAAAATTTAAAAATTAAAATATATATTTCAATGAACTTATTACAAGTATCATGACCCAGTTCCATTTTATGCCAGGAGTAAGTCACACCAATCAACAAACTTGCATGGACTGCTCAAAAATCTGGTTGAGTTAACTTGTGCAAGTTTCTAGCATATTTATTAATTAATAGACTTATATGTAACAAAGCGATTGAAGATAGTTGATTTCAGTTGTGATATGTCTACATATATACCATGAGTTATGCAGCATATATGCTGCATATATACAAAAGATAGCTACTAATCAGTGTGTTTAAGAAAAAAAATGAGCTAAAATTAACTGTGCATTGGTTGGCTTGTATACGAGTGTCTTACTTTTTTTTAAACCATTGTCTTTATTTTTATTGAAATGGACACCATTATCCAAGCAACGGTCGTCCACAAACCATAGATATGTGCCTTAATCGGATAAGGCAACTCAAATAGAATTTTTTTTCAGTAACCAAAAGACAATATTGGATCTCATTAGCAATTCCAACCAATGCAACCCAAAATAACAACCCACTTACCATCCCGAAAGACGAGGGCCATCGATGGGCTGGATTAATCACAGAGTATGAGGCTGTCAACGGATTTGGTTTGGGTCAGATCCTGTAACCAATCTGGCATAAACAGGCTTGGATCTTGCTGGTCCGGATCTCATTTTTAAAGACCCAAACCCAATTGTGTTCAAATACCTAACCGGCATAAGTTTTTAGTTGAATGTGAGCCAAGTAAGAGCTTTTGCCAGCTGCTCTATAGACAGATTGAATCTCACAAGCATGCCACTTTGACATGTGCATGGTGCACAAATGGACTCGCTTACATGTGCATGGCTTATGAAATTTTATCCTATTATTAGAATAATCAATATTTTTTAATACATAAATAATACCACCAAAATTAAGTGGACCCAATCCCAACCTAGTTTCAACCATGCCCCGATTAATAAGCCTGGTTTGAACTTAATTAGACCAAAAATTAACTTGACCCTACTAAGTGAGACCTAAACCCAACCTAATTTCTTGAAGGGTAGACCTGTGTTTGAACCCAAATCTGGATAAGAAACCACAAATATCGACAACTGGCCCATAAATTTAGATGGCATGTCTAAAATACGAAGCCTATATGATCATTAGATGGGCTAAGCCTATACAGAGAAATGATCCGTTTAAGAGATGAGCCAACGGTTCATATTAGGTTTACATGTGCGACCCACCGTATCATCATCTTCGCCAAATTTTGCATGCATTGAATCTAAGGGTGAACACGGAGTTGGTAGAACCAGCAAACCAGAGTAGAATTAACCAGACCATACGGTTTGGTCCAATTTTGAGGTGCATTGGTTTCGATTCTTGATTCTGAAAATCAAAGAATTAGTTTCGGTTTGGTTTTCAATTTAGGGTTTTACAGAAACAACTAGACCTTGAGCCAAATCATAGAACTGAATCCTAGTTCGAATTGAACCTAGAATTTGACCCCTTGGTCAATAAATATTTAAATATTATTATTATTTTCTAATATGAAAAATTAGACCAATCATCAAATGGATCACAACATGAATAGACATTAACAGCAAAATCATTTTAAGAACACGGATGTGTCATAAAAACCAACCACAACAAAATTACTCTCTATGAAAATTTTGAGTAGAGGAGCTTACGTTGGATTATTAAAAAAGCCATGCAATTGGTTGGGTTTTAAAAAGCCACAATTGTAGAACTAAATCAATTTTTTACCGTCCAGTTCCAATTAAGTTAGGGATGTAAATGGTCTAGTTCCGGGTTCTACTTTTCCTGAAACCGTTGGAAACGGTTCAGTTCTCATTTCACCCCAAAATCAGATCAAACCAAACCATGTACACCCCTAATAGAACCAACACTCTGTGATCACCTAACGATCGGGTCTCATCATACGCTTGAGTTGTTTAACATTGTTAATTTAGGACAAAGGGAGCAGCTGTCGCTTAGCTTGGACGCTGGCACGCCTTTCTTACTTATCCGTTCATTTCTTTGATACTCTGGCACTTATAAACTACTATGAATCTGCTTACGTGTCATTCAATTAATTCAGATTAAATTGTCCAAATTATTGTTCTCAGTTTAGGTATATAATGAAACGAAATTATAATTATTTAATTATCCGAATATAGGATTGGCGGGCATTTGTTGGACAATTAAAAATGAAATATATCTGATGGACCTAATTCGATAATCAAGTGTCCTCGAATATTAGAATTTCTCAATTAGCCTGTTTTTGGAATTCTAAATTAGTGAAAAGGTTTCACAATTTAGTGGATTTGATTTGAGTTAATATATGCCACGTCTAGAATTTCTAGATGCCTGAGTATCAGCATCATCGTCCAACAAGGCATCTAACTATTATATTCATCCAAATGACGTAAAATCCGGGGGAGCGCATTAGGTGCGGCTCGGCCTTACCCAACACGGTGAGGTCCAGACCGGAGGGCCACGTTGATGTATGTATTGTATATCCACAGAATCCATTTGCTTTTATAGTTCATTTTAAGACATGAACCTAAGATTCAAATCTAAGGTGGACCACACCATAGGAAATACTGGTGATTGAATTTCCACCATTAAAAACTTCCTAAAGCCCACCATGATGTGATGTTTATTTTCCATCCAACCTGTTTTTTTTTTTTTTTTTTTTAATACGCACACACACCCCACACACTCGCGCTAGTGGAATTTCACCACCTATGGGCCCTCGAACCCTTAACCGGGAATTCACCCCCACACACTCAAGCTAGTGGAATTTCACCACCTATGGGCACTCGAACCCTTGACCGGGAGTTGAAACTCCTGAGAGTCTACCACCCGAGCAAGAGTATGGACCCAGATGAAGGGGGTCAAATAACAAACATCATATTAAACAAAGCTCACAAAATTTTTAATAATCAATCACCCTTGTTTCATGTGGTGTGGTCCACAAGTATTTAGATCTTATTCATTTTTGGATCATTCCCTAAAATGATCTAGTAAAACGGATGGACGACGTGGATATATAATACATACTTCAAGGTGGACCCCACGATCAGGGCTGCACTGTGTGGGTGAAGCCGGGGCCACACCCAATCCGCTCCCGAAATCCAGACCGCTGGCTGGACTACGGCTGTCAGCGGGCTGGGTTTGGACGGGCCCAGGTCAGGCACAAGTCTAGCCCTGGCCGTGATTGTCTTAAAACAAACAGCCCGAGCCCGCCAGTGATGATTTTGCATGGACTAGACCCGACCGGGCCCAAGCCCACCCCGCGTCCCTCCTTTGTGCAAGATATTGGCTGCTCGTTGTATGTGACCAATCAAGCACGATATTGACAAAATTGCCCTTGGAAACTTAAACCGACCAGCCAGGGTGAGAGTGGGCCAGGATAATGGGTTCTTGGACGCCCGAACGCACCTCTTATATTTCGGACCAGGTCTAACCCTTGGACCTAATTTTTCAGCCCAAGCCCGAAGCCGGACGGACCAACCCAACCTATTGACAGTCCTAAGCTGGACCATGTGGAAGACCCACTTCACGTGCTAGGCCCCACGATTGATAGGACGTGGGCTGTCCTTTCATTATAGATGCTCCTAACCGTTTAAAAAAAGGTAAAGTGTTAATTCTTCTATCATATTATCTGTCCAAAGATCCAATTGCTAGGATTATTTGTAGCAATTGGGTACTTTAAAGGTGCCCTATTCATGTGGGGATCTACCCATTGAACGACTCTGATCCTTAATCCGTGTTGCCCAATACACAAACTGAATTCACTACACTACAGGAATCTGCAGGCTGCGGAATGGAGCTCGTTATATTGTTATTTTTATTTATTTAACAACGGAACTAGATAAACTCCCGGATTTTGGCAGGACCATTCATATGATGTCAGTCGCGAATCTGAGCTTTAGGCCATTTATTCCTATTAAATCAAACCCAAGCCTTAGGAAACTTACTAAGACCAAATACTTCTGTTGATGCAAAAATCTGATTCACTCTCTCCAAGAGCCTAGATCCAAGTATACGCTCAAATGAATAAAAATAGAGACCCTGGCTAAAGTAAGATCCTCTGATTTCAAAGTCAAGCCAAGAATCTGGGTATAAGTTGTGTGGATGGAGTTTTTGGTGAGAGATTTTGCATGCCTGTTATGTTTGATGAGAACATTATTTATACTGTAACAACCTGAAATTTTGGGTGCGAGTTTACCTATACACAAGGATGTATGATCACAATTGTTCAACTCTACACTTATAGATCCGTTAATATTTATGTAGTTAATTTGAATCTAACCATAGAAATCATTTTTTCAACGGCTGATTAATAGGACAAACCCCTGAATATCTTAGCATTCTCATCCGTTTATCAAACCGACCGTTAAATCAATTATTTACCACTAGATGAGGATATCTAACCGACCGCTTTGAATTTAGACCACTTGATCAAAGAAAAGTAATTACTAGAGCTTCATATCCACTCGTACACACGTCAAATTAACATTTTGATCCGTTCATCGTATTTGTCAATTATGAATATACTTAATTTACCGTCAAAATCATGATCTATGCATTTTACACACACGTGTAAACCAATAAACTGAATCTAATAGTATATATTTTTAATATAGATCGCAATAAAAAAAAAAAAAAAACTACTTTATATGTATCTATTTACAAAAATGATCGTACAATAACCCATAACTATGATTAATATTTTAACCATCTACTTATTTAAAATTTAGACCATCAATTGATCATCCATCACAGTTAAATCTGTCAACTGGGCCATCCAAATGTCTAAATGAATCATTCATTAGGGAGATCATAAAATATATATCAAAACTATCGGTTAATTTTTATATAGGATGACGGTAAACGTTGTTTTGAGTTATGAATATACTTAAACCATTAAATAAATATCTTGGTCATCCTTAAGAAATTAATGCCTAAATTTAGTCCGTTGATAAGCTGTATAAAATGACGGGTCTTGGTAAAGTTTCACCTCAAACAGATGGCACAAATTGATTATACGAAAATTTGAATTTTTGATTATAAAATAGGAGGTGAGAGGTGACGTATCTGTATATATATATTAGGATGGATTCTACCATGGTTTAACGGTGGGTATTAATACCCATGATGTGGCCCACTTAAAAAATTTGAATGTCTCATTTTTAGGCCACTATCTTAATATAAGTAGACAAAACTAATAGAAGGAGTTGATCTCTCCACGGCCAGCTTAAGTGGGGCCTGTTCACCATGTAAAATAAATAATAATAATAATAATAATAATAATAATAATAATACTAAAAGATTCAACGTGGAAAGAAGGTAACGCAGAAAGGTAGGGACTTTTTCAACAGCGGCTATCAACCCTTCCACTCGTCATCGTGCGGCCCACTTTAAGTAGTGGATCTACTTCAAAAATTGAACCCAGGGACTAATATGACCTGGAGAAGCAAAATGGCGGAATGGATTTCTCACAAGCATTACGTGTGGACCAATACACGACACAAGTGCAACATCCACAATCCGACTAATCAATATCTCCAGACCTGTTTTGAAACGGGAAGTTCCGTCTTGGGCTTAAACTCTTATTAAGTTCGTCTTTGCTTCTATAATATTGGGATTTACATAACTCCTCTTGTGATCGCAACGTTAGTTAGAAAGATAAGATCTTAATTATCCGGATCCAGTATCCTTGCCAGTATTGTTGGAACAAACAACAATACTTTTCTGTTTTCTTCACCATACATCTTGTGAAACCATTGATTTAAAATCAATCCAATCCACTCGAATGAATCTGAGGTTCTACCTTTCCATATTTAGTACAAAGAAACCCAATTGTAAAAGGAAACTGAGTTTCCGTCTCTCGTGGCTGCATGCGGAAATAACCCATATGATTATTTCATGCAAACCCACCTTATAAACAAATTCCTGACTTTGATTATGTGGGGTATACAAGCTTCATTGGACCCATCTAAACCGTCCAACAAGCCGCATTTGAAAGATATGTACCTGGCCTGAAATTTACAATTCAAGTGTCTATTAGCTTCTCCACCTTACAATAGCCATGTGATTTAGTTATAACATGATCTTGAAATCAAGAATGGATACGAGGTGAAACAGTAACAGACTTCTAAAATCGTGGCCACATCTGACTGGGAAAAGCTACCAAATCAGAAAAAAAAAAAAAAGGATTTATCCCCACGGAAACGTGTGTAACTCATTCATGTTGTATAACCCAGCGTCCATGTGATGCTACCTTTCACGCATCGGTTCTTTAAACTCTATATAATATCTCTACCCTGTTCCAGACATTCTAGTAACAAAACTAGATCGAAGGAGAGTTAAAAGAGAAACTAATAGAGAGAGAGACGAAGAATGAAAGGATTGGGATACGGAGAAATTGTTGTGCCTTGAAAGTGACTCACTAAGTTGTAGTTCAAGTCCATACTCAAGCTGAGTCCACCATTCTCATAGATTGCGTAGCTATTGAGTCAAATATGCAAGTCTAGACCCGAGTTAAATTCCATGATCTTCAGAGGTAAGTTGGTTCATCAGATATCATTTGGTGATCTTTTATATAAGTTAAGTTTTCCCTTAATCATCTACTTTCAAATATTTATTTAACTTTAATTTCTGAAAAGTATGTAGATTGTAGCCAAGTCAAACTGAGTCGACTTAGCAACGAGTATTGCTGAAATTCATATTTTACCGAACTAAGAATATTCATTGAACGTAGAAAGTCCAATTCGGAATTATCTTCACCAGATAAAGGTGAGTGATCACGATGTGTTTCTCATCTATCAAGTTAAAATAGATGGATTGTTTGATGTGTCGTATTATTATCATAATTTAATTGTCATCTACTCTTAGTTGATTTAAAAGACTGTAATTTCTGTATTAATAATGATATGATTTGATTAATGTGTTAGACTATATTGATTCAAATGTAATAATTAAAATAATAAATGCAATCCATGATTCATGATTACTTGGTGCAACTATTAATTGCATGCACAGCACATGCTGGATTCCTGGGGGACCTCCCTGTATGGTATATCCTGGTAGAATCATTACCAGAAGTCCATTATACTAGTGGAAGCCCACTCAATGAGTAGATGCGGGCATTGCCTGTGCCTACCAGATGGTGGAAGCCTGCCAAGGGGCAGATGCGGCTTGACGGGTTTTCAACTCAAGCAAGTGGACGGATTTCCACTTGATGCATTAATGCATTGCATTTATTTTTTAAAAAAAAATTATATTGTGTATGATTATTGACATTCTATTATAATTTGATGTAAAGAACCATGTTGGGAATTCTCACTAAGCCTGGTCAGCTTATCCTTTTTTATTAATGGAAAAATCTTTTTTTATTAATGAAAAAACCGTACAGATGCGAATGAGGGTGAGCTGGTGGCTTAAGAACAGGAATACGTGGTCGAGCCGGAAAGGACTTAAGGGGCACGTGGCCTTACTTGACAGAGGAAGAAGTTGCTGCTTTAGACTAACCATGATATTCTTACTTTAATTATATTTAGTTTTTCTTAGATTGTTAATCAATTCTTTTAAGTTGTTGAATATATTTATTTCATTTCGTAAGACTTCGAATGGGAGGGTCCTTAGCTATGTTTATGATTGATTATTGTAATAAATGATCGTTTCTTATTTTTTTAATATGTTGTTGAGTATGAATGGAATGTAGATCTATGGTAGAGCTACTAGGTAGATGAATAATTGTGTAATTGAATGAAATTAGTACACTCAGTGTACGTGTCATGGGCCGAAACTCGGGTCTGAAGGTGCACACTCTTTACTCAAATTTCGAGGCGTGACATATACCGTCTGGTTGGATTAAGCATCCGTTAATCTCAACACAATCTCATCTATTAGGTGAGAATTACGCACGTGATGTTGTCAGTTGTCCTATGATTGTGGGTGAGTGATTAATGTTATCGTGCGTTAGCGGAGCTCGGCTCAAGCATCTTAAGTAAGCTAGTCGATTGAAATCGGGTAGAGCAAACGAGCCAAGCATAGCTTTCTTCAACTGAGCTCAAGTTATATTGGGTTAGCTGTGAGCAGCCTAAGCTGAGGTCATCAGGGCATGACTTGATTACTTACTCGAGAATGATTTGGACTGTTTCATCCGAGCTCATATCTTTCCATGCTATGGCTCGAACCTATCTTGCTTGTTAGTTCCTTTGAATGAAGTATCTCCAGAATAACCGCTTGTCTAATTGAGCCAACCTCGGAGGAAGTTTGTTCGAACCGTCTGTAAACGTAGCTGGGCCGAGCTGAACTTAATTATGGCCAGATCATATTTTCCCATAATAACTCCCAAGCCCAAACATGCCACATCTATAGCCCCCAAAAGACCCTAGAATGAAAGAAAGGTGGACCACCATCCAAGTATACGGAACCAACGAACAGTTGAAAGGGATACCTGATGAGCAGATGGACTCACTTATCTCAATCCTATCTGACTAAACAAGCCATCATTAGGTCTGGCCGTAGGCTCAGCCCAATAATAAAAAGAGTAAAAATAATTATAGGTTTGAAATAGTTAAATTTAAAAAATCTCGTAAGATATTCTTACCAACAAAGAGTCCCATTATATAAATGAAATACATATGTATATTAAATGGGAACCACGAATATATGTTGATTTTTGGGCCATCACAGAAACATGATGGGCCCACCAGACGTTAGCCATCCCATTTCTCCAGGTTGGCTGGCCCCTTTCTCGCTGTTTGAGAACTGGAACCAGCCCAGTTCTGAGTGAGATTATTTTGGGACAAAAGCATCTGGTAGAGATTTATCCGTAACCGATGATTTGGCAAATGCATCCAGTTATTATTCGAAAGAAGAAGAATATGGTGTGCGTTTGGTATCCTTAAAAGTGGGTTTGAAATCGAAAGATTGAGATTGTGGTGATTGATGAGACCATCTAAACCCATCAAAAATCACATGGATCCCCCCCTTTGATTTTCTATCCCACTCAAAAGTTGGTTTTATAGGTTGATTTTGACCACCTGATCATTAGCTATGAGAATGGACTGTCAAGATCAATTGTACAAAATGTCCATTCATGAATTTTGGCTGAGCCTCTCAAGACTCACTTTGATAGTAGGATCCTAACCGTTTAATTAATGGGTAGGAAAATAGATGATCGATATCAACTCTATTGCAAAGACGTTTGTTTTTTCAATTTTGACTGTCCATGGTGTCGGCTCCACCCTCTGTTTCCTGTAGCTTTCACGGGACGTTCCTATCCATTCGATTAATGGCTGAAAATGTGTGGCCCTGATTGATCACAATAGAAAACATTCAATCATCGATCTGGATTGTCCATCATGTTGGACTTACTTTTGATTTTCATGCATCTTAAAAATCACTTTGATCCAATGATTGAACTGCCCAATTGACGACCATGAAAATGAACGGTCCTGACTGATGATGTTCGAAAAGTCCAATCGTCAATCTGGATCATCTTCCATATGCACCACATGCCTAGTGCATCTTAAGAACCGCATGGATTGGATGATCCGTACATCTATAGATGGCTAAGACAATAGATGGTTTTGATGGGCACCATGAAAGATCTTGTCATCAATTAAGATTGCCCATCACATGGGGTCCACTTTTGATTAATTGTACATAAAAAATTGCTTTGATTGCATTACATAAACCATCAAGCAATGGCTAAGAAAGAGCATGAACCAAATTGATTGTATAAGTAATGGTCGGGTGATCTAGGCCATCCACACCACCAGAAATGCCACTTTTACCAACGAAACTTTTCGTAGGCAAAAGTCAAAATTTCTTAACCAAAACCTTTTACCAGCGAAATTTTTCGTTGGCAATTTCCTCGCTACACTCACAAGAGAAACGCTTTTTACCCAAGAAAAAGTAGATTTTTGCCGAGGAAACGTTTCGTAGGAAAAACCTTTTACCAACGCTAATTTTCGTTGGTAAAAGTAATGACAAAACTTTTCACCTACAAATACTTTTGCAGGTAAAAATATATACAATACACTTTACCTACCAACAATTTCCTAGCTAAAAATATATACAGGACTTTTTACCTACGAATACTTTCGTAGCCAAAAATATTTAAGAGACTTTTTACCTACCAATAATTAAGTAGCTAAAAATAATCACAAGACTTTTTACCTACAAATACTTTCGTAGCCAAAAATATTTAAAACATTTTTACCTACTAACAATTTTGTAGCTTGTTGAGGGTCAAATATTGCATATTAGACCCTAGATATTATCTGGATTTACGAATATAATGCTGTCTAATGGCTCGTTTTCTCATTCTTATGTGGCAAAGTGATTTTATGAGCATAGATGGAAAAAGGACGTTAAAAGTTGAGATTTAACGATCTGATGACGCCAAAGTCAAGGGACACACTCCAGGGGACCAAGATTGACAAATATACACGGTCAGAAATCCGAGAAAAGTTAGAAATTGAAGCTCAAGTGGCCTAAAGGACGTCCAGAATGCAAGATCACGAGGTTTCCACCATCCGTTCGGCTCGAGACTTCATACGTCGCCTGAGGACCATAAATTAACCGTACATATAAAATTTCAGTCATTGAAGATCTCGGAAAGTGCCCCAACTGACAGATCAACCCATAAACCGTTGATTCTGGGCCCACCTGATATCTGGAACTGTCTCAAAATTATTATTGACGCCTTAAATGAGGAGTCAAAACAGATGGATGGTGCAGATTTCTCCAAAACAGTGCAATGGACCCTATATGAGATGAGTGTGTACAGTGCACATGTACACTCGCCGTGCACCAAATTTTCCAAAAGTCGGTCAGCTGCGTCTACAACTCAAAAAAAAAAAAACGTGCAGCGGACGCACGGCCGCTGGCCATTTTTGTGATCAGTTGTGGACCCCACACGTGCCCCATAAGCTCAATCCGATCCGTCCACCGTGTAGAGGGATTCGACCACTACAAAATCATGTTATCACTTTTTACCCATGCGTGCACACGTGTGAGATACAGAGGCCACAAAAGGGCTGCTCGGTAGCGTTCAAAACTGATTCTTTTGTGATTTCTTCTCTGGGCCACGTCAATGGACGTTCAAAACTACCCATTCTTGACTGAAATTTCGTTCTGAATCCAATGGACGGGGTGGATTTTCCAGAAAATGCTTCTGTGGGGCCCACCGACCACAATAGCGAAATGGTGCGAAAAGTTTCGCACATCCGCGAAAACTGACTTTTTCGGACAGTTTTGGCCCACCATCTTTGATCATATGGCAGATCTGAACCGTCTATCATATAGAGGACCCAAGAAAGTACTAAGGGACGGTGTTTCTTTAGAATTTGAGCGAGAAAAGTGGCGTGTTTCATTGTACCGAACTTGGCTGCGAAAATTACACTCCGTGTCCTGCTACAACTCTGTCACTAACTCCAGCCTTCCAGCAGCTATAAAAGGAGGTTTTTGGACGTGGGAAGCATTCATTCAGGGTCTGGGGAGGAAGAACAGAGGGCTCAAGCTTGGGTTTCAACGTGGGCAGAGGAGAGAGAGAGGAGCTTAGTTTTTTTCTTTCCCTTTTCTTTTCCTTTTCTTTTTCTCTTTATTTATTTGGATTGAGCCCATCCATGGCAGGCTAAATCCTCCTACCTAGGGCTAGGAGGTGAAGCTTGTAGTGAGATGAGAGATTATATGCTTTTAATTTAATTTTAATTTTTGAATTGAAGTTGGTTTTAGTTTGATTTTAATGGAAATATTTTTGGTCTTTAATGGTCTGTTGTGACTGAAATTACAATGGGTCTGCAATGCTTTGAATATTTTCTTATCCCTTTTATGTTTATGACGTTAGGATGTCCCGTTGTTCACCATAGTCTCCTGGGCATGGTTGGATGTCGGTACCCTTCCTAACTTTCATACATGTGATTGGGTGGTAATTAGTTTAATTCTGTTGTTTGCCATAGTCTTTGGGCATGGTTTGGTGATGGAATCCATTCTAATTCATACACCTTTCATCTCTTTGAAAACTAGATCAACGGCAGTTCAGTAATTTCCATGATTTTTGATGCAAGCATAAGTTCTCCCTGATCTCTACAAGTGGATCCTCTGAATCCCTAGTTCCCTTCTCCTGATTTCTCTCAAGTTCAGATAATTATTTCACCATTATTTCTCAAATTACATTCAGATTAGATTTCTCTGTAGAAGTCCTTCATTGCCCTAATTGTATCTTGATCAGGAACTTTCCCAGCAGCATGAATCCAAAGACGACCTTCAAAAGAAAAAACCATACTCAAGAATGCACATGTATCATATAGATAAATATCTCAAGGCAATGCTATAATGTGAAAAAGTTGGACAATTTCACAGTATCTAATATAAGAAGATAGAGGGAGGTGGCACATGCATCATATAATAATAATAATAAAGTCATTTTTATGTGATTTGCAGATTTTGGTAGGATTTACTGCCCCATAAATAGATTACTACCTAAAAGCCAAACAGAATAGCATGTAAACAGTTTACATCAGAAACACTTTTTGGGTGTAAATTGTTTCCAACTTAAAACTTTAAAGCATCCACACAACCCCAAATCAACACCTGAGATTGGCTCGATATGGACTAGGGATAGAAGCCCAACCACAGCCCGAGAGAATTGCCTGATGAAAAAGGGAACTGATCAGCTACAGCCAACTGCATGGCTTGCAAGCTGTCTAGGAGATCCGAACCATGCAAACAATGGGCCCCACCGTGAAGATTACCCAACACAAAAATCAGGCCCATCTATTAATCAGGTAAGCCACACTGTCAGGTGAGGCCCATAGCCTGGTTTTCTCGATGAGCGATGTTCATGACCAGGCCCACCGTTTGCATGGTACAGGCGTCCTGTAAAAGTGGGAGAGATACGACTGCATGACAAGTTACCATGAAGCTACCTGTACATAATCAGTTCAAACTACCTTCAAATTTCAATGGTGAAAGGTTAATTATAGCAGAGAAATTGAGAAATATAAGTATTCAAAAACGAAAAAATAAAAAAATAAAAAATAAAAAAATCAAAATTCTAAGGTCGGGATTGGGTTTTGCTTTAGGTTTTCAAGTTTAGGTTTAGGTTTAGGTTAGGTAGTTGAGAATAGGATTAGGTGTAGGTTTAGGTTTAGGGATTTAAGAACACATTTAGGTTTTAAGTTTAGATTTTAGGTAGGTTATAGATTATAGCTGTAGGGAATTGAGAATAGGTTAAGGTTTAGGTTTTAGGTGAAGGTTATAGGTAGGTTATAGGTTATAGGTTTAGGGAATTGAGAATAGGTTAAGGTTTAGGTTTAAGAAATCGGGTTTGGGTTCGAGATTGAGTTTTGCTTTGGGTTTTCAAGTTTAGATTTAGGCTTAGGTTAGGTAGTTGAGAATAGGATTAGGTGTAGGTTTAGGTTTAGGGATTTGAGAACACATTTAGGTTTTAGGTTAAGGTTATAGGTAGGTTATAGGTTATAGCTGTAGGGAATTGAGAATAGGTTAAGGTTAAGGTTTAGGTTTTAGGTTAAGGTTATAGGTAGGTTATAGGATATAGGCTTAGGGAATTGAGAATAGGTTAAGGTTTAGGTTTAGGAAATCGGGATTGGGTTCAGGATTGGGTTTCGCTTTGAGTTTTTAAGTTTAGGTTTAGGTTTAGGTTAGATAGTTGAGAATAGGATTAGGTGTAGGTGTAGGTTTAGGTTTAGGGATTTGAGAACACATTTAGGTTTTAGGTTTAGGTTTTAGGTTAAGGTTATAGGTATGTTATAGGTTATAGCTGTAGGGAATTGAGAATAGGTTAAGGTTTAGGTTTTAGGTTAAGGTTATAAGTAGGTTATACGTTATAGCTGTAGGGAATTGAGAATGGGTTAAGGTTTAGGTTTAGGAAATCGGGTTTGGGTTCGGGATCGGGTTTTGCTTTGAGTTTTTAAGTTTTGGTTTAGGTTTAGGTTAGGTAGTTGAGATTAGGATTAGGTGTAGCTTTATGTTTTAGGATTTGAGAACACATTTAGGTTTTGGGTTAAGGTTTTAAGTTAAAGTTATAGGTTATAGCTGTAGGGAATTGAGAATAGGTTAAGGTTTAGGTTTAGAAAATCAACTTTGGGTTTGGGATCGGGTTTTGCTTTGGGTTTTCAAGTTTAGGTTTAGGCTTAGGTTAGGTAGTTGAGAATAGGATTAGGTGTAGGTTTAGGTTTAGAGATTTGAGAACACATTTAGGTTTTAGGTAGGTTATAGGTTATAGCTATAGGGAATTGAGAATAGGTTAAGATTTAGGTTTTAGGTTAAGGTTATAGGTAGGTTATAGGTTATAGGTTTAGGGAATTAAGAATAGGTTAAGGTTTAGGTTTAGGAAATCGGGTTTGGGTTCGGGATTGGGTTTTGCTTTGGGTTTTCAAGTTTAGGTTTAGGTTTAGGTTAGGTAGTTGAGAATAGGATTAGGTGTAGGTTTAGGTTTAGAGATTTGAGAACACATTTAGGTTTTAGGTTAAGGTTATAGGTTATAGCTGTAGGAAATTGAGAATAAGTTAAGGTTTAAGTTTTAGGTTAAGGTTATAGGTTTAGGGAATTGAGAATAGGTTAAGGTTTAGGTTTAAGAAATCGGGTTTTGGTTCAGGATTGGGTTTTGCTTTAGGTTTTCAAGTTTAGGTTTAGGCTTAGGTTAGGTAGTTGAGAATAGGATTAGGTGTAGGTTTAGGTTTAGGGATTTGAGAACACATTTAGGTTTTAAGTTTAGGTTTTAGGTTAAGGTTATAGGTAGGTTATAGGTTATAGCTGTAGGGAATTGAGAATAGGTTAAGGTTTAGGTTTTAGGTTAAGGTTATAGGTAGGTTATAGGATATAGGTTTAGGGAATTGAGAATAGGTTAAGGTTTAGGTTTAGAAAATCGGGTTTGGGTTCGGAATTGGGTTTTGCTTTGGGTTTTCAAGTTTAGGTTTAGGTTAGGTAGTTGAGAATAGGATTAGGTGTAGGTTTAGATTTAGGGATTTGAGAACACATTTAGGTTTTAGGTAGGTTATAGGTTATAGCTATAGGGAATTGAGAATAGGTTAAGGTTTAGGTTTTAGGTTAAGGTTATAGGTAGGTTATACGTTATAGTTGTAGGGAATTGAGAATAGGTTAAGGTTTAGGTTTAGGAAATCAGGTTTGGGTTCGGGATCGGGTTTTGCTTTGGATTTTCAAGTTTTGGTTTAGGTTTAGGTTAGGTAGTTGAGATTAGGATTAGGTGTAGATTTAGGTTTAGGGATTTGAGAACACATTTAGGTTTTGAGTTAAGGTTTTAGGTTAAAGTTATAGGTTATAGCTGTAGGGAATTGAGAATAGGTTAAGGTTTAGGTTTAGGAAATCGGGTTTGGGTTCGGGATCGGGTTTTGCTTTGGGTTTTCAAGTTTAGGTTTAGGTTTAGGTTAGGTAGTTGAGAATAGGATTAGGCGTAGGTTTAGGTTTAGGGATTTGAGAACACATTTAGGTTTTATGTTTAGGTTTTAGGTAGGTTATAGGTTATAGTTGTAGGGAATTGAGAATAGGTTAAGGTTTAGGTTTTAGGTTAAGGTCATACGTAGGTTATAAGTTATAGGTATAGAGAATTGAGAATAGGTTAAGGTTTAAGTTTAGGAAATCGAGTTTGGGTTCGAGATTGGGTTTTACTTTGGGTTTTCAAGTTTAGCTTTAAGTTTAGGTTAGGTAGTTGAGAATAGGATTAGGTGTAGGTTTATGTTTAGGGATTTGAGAACACATTTAGGTTTTAGGTTTAGGTTTTAGGTTAAGGTTATAGGTAGGTTCTAGGTTATAGTTGTAAGAAATTGAGAATAGGTTAAGGTTTAGGTTTTAGGTTAAGATTATAGATAGGTTATAGGTTATACCTGTAGGAAATTGAGAATAGTTTAAGGTTTTAGTTTCAGGTTAAAGTTATAGGTAGGTTATAGGTTATTGGTTTAGGGAATTGAGAATAGGTTAAGGTTTAGGTTTAAGAAATCAGGTTTGGGTTCAGGATTGGATTTTGCTTTGGATTTTCAAGTTTAGGTTTAGGCTTAGGTTAGGTAGTTGAGAATATGATTAGGTGTAGGTTTAGGTTTAGGAATTTGAGAACACATTTAGGTTTTAGGTTTAGGTTTTATGTTAAGGTTATAGGTAGGTTATAGGTTATAGCTGTAGGGAATTGAGAATAGGTTAAGGTTTAAGTTTTAAGTTAAGGTTATAGGTAGGTTATAGGATATAGGTTTAGGGAATTGAGAATAGGTTAAGGTTTAGGTTTAGGAAATCGGGTTTGGGTTCGGGATTGTGTTTTGCTTTGGGTTTTCAAGTTTAGGTTTAGGTTAGGTAGTTGAGAATAGGATTAGGTGTAGGTTTAGGTTTAGGGATTTGAGAACACATTTAGGTTTTAGGTTTAGGTTTTAGGTTAAGGTTATAGGTATGTTATAGGCTATAGCTGTAGGGAATTGAGAATAGGTTAAGGTTTAGGTTTAGAAAATAGGGTTTGGGTTCGGGATCGGGTTTTGCTTTGAGTTTTCAAGTTTAGGTTTAGGCTTAGGTTAGGTAGTTGAGAATAGGATTAGGTGTAGGTTTAGGTTTAGGGATTTGAGAACACATTTAGGTTTTAGGTTTAGGTTTTAGGTAGATTATACATTATAGCTGTAGGGAATTGAGAATAGGTTAAGGTTTAGGTTTTAGGTTAAGGTTATAGGTAAGTTATAGGTTATAGGTAATAGGTTTAGGGAATTGAGAATAGGTTAAGGTTTAGGTTTAAGAAATCGGGTTTGGGTTCGGGATTTGGTTTTGCTTTGGGTTTTCAAGTTTAGGTTTCGGTTTAGGTTAGGTAGTTGAGAATAGGATTAGGTGTAGGTTTAGGTTTAGGGATTTGAGAACACATTTAGGTTTTAGGTTTAGGTTTTAGGTTAAGGTTATAGGTAGGTTATAGGTTATACCTGTAGGAAATTGAGAATAGGTTAAGGTTTAGGTTTTAGGTTAAGGTTATAGGTAGGTTATAATTTATTGGTTTAGGGAATTGAGAACAGGTTAAGGTTTAGGTTTAGAAAATCGGATTTGGGTTCAGGATTGGGTTTTGCTTGGATTTTCAAGTTTAGGTTTAGGCTTAGGTTAGGTAGTTGAGAATATGATTAGGTGTAGGTTTAGGTTTAGGGATTTGAAAACACATTTAGGTTTTAGGTTTAGGTTTTAGGTTAAGGTTATAGGTAGGTTATAGGTTATAGCTGTAGGAAATTGAGAATAGGTTAAGGTTTAAGTTTTAAGTTAAGGTTATAGGTAGGTTATATGATATAAGTTTAGGGAATTGAGAATAGGTTAAGGTTTAGGTTTAGCAAATCGGGTTTGGGTTCGGGATTGTGTTTTGCTTTGAGTTTTCAAGTTTAGGTTTAAGTTAGGTAGTTGAGAATAGGATTAGGTGTAAGTTTAGGTTTAGGGATTTGAGAACACATTTAGGTTTTAGGTTAAGGTTATAGGTATGTTATAGGTTATAGCTGTAGGGAATTTAGAATAGGTTAAGGTTTAGGTTTTAGGTTAAGGTTATAGGTATGTTATACGTTATAGCTGTAGGGAATTCAGAATAGGTTAAGGTTTAAGTTTAGGAAATCGGGTTTGGGTTCGGGATCGGGTTTTACTTTGGGTTTTCAATTTTTGGTTTAGGTTTAGGTTAGGTAGTTGAGATTAGGATTAGGTGTAGGTGTAGGTTTAGGTTTAGGGATTTGAAAACACATTTAGGTTTTGAGTTAAGGTTTTAGGTTAAAGTTATAGGTTATTGTTGTAGGGAATTGAGAATAGGTTAAGGTTTAGGTTTAGGAAATTGGGTTTGGGTTCGGGATCGGGTTTTGCTTTGGATTTTCAAGTTTAGGTTTAGGTTTAGGTTAGGTAGTTGAGAATAAGATTAGGTGTAGGTTTTTGTTTAGGGATTTGAGAACACATTTAGGTTTTAGGTTTAGGTTTTAGGTAGGTTATAGGTTATAGCTGTAGGGAATTGAGAATAGGTTAAGGTTTAGGTTTTAGGTTAAGGTTATAGGTAGGTTATAGGTTATAGGTTTAGGAAATTGAGAATAGGTTAAGGTTTAGGTTTTGGAAATAGGATTTGGGTTCGGGATTGGGTTTTGCTTTGGATTTTCAAGTTTAGGTTTAGGTTTAGGTTAGGTAGTTGAGAATATGATTAGGTGTAGGTTTATGTTTAGGGATTTGAGAACACATTTAGGTTTTAGGCTAAGGTTATAGGTAGGTTATAGGTTATAGCTGTAGGAAATTGAGAATAAGTTAAGGTTTAGGTTTTAGGTTAAGGTTATAGGTAGGTTATAGGTTATAGGTTTAGGAAATTAAGAATAGGTTAAGGTTTAGGTTTAGAAAATCGGGTTTGGGTTCGGGATTGGGTTTTGCTTTGGGTTTTCAAGTTTAGGTTTAGGTTAGGTAGTTGAGAATAGGATTAGGTGTAGGTTTAGGTTTAGGGATTTGAGAACACATTTAGGTTTTAGGTAGGTTATAGGTTATAGCTGTAGGGAATTGAGAATAGGTTAAGGTTTAGGTTTTAGGTTAATGTTCTAGGTAGGTTATACGTTATAGCTGTAGGGAATTGAGAATAGGTTAAGGTTTAGGTTTAGGAAATCGGGTTTGGGTTCGGGATCGGGTTTTGCTTTAGGTTTTCAAGTTTTGGTTTAGGTTTAGGTTAGGTAGTTAAGATTAGGATTAGGTGTAGGTTTAGGTTTAGGGATTTGAGAACACATTTGGGTTAAGGTTTTAGGTTAAAGTTATAGGTTATAGCTGTAGGGAATTGAGAATAGGTTAAGGTTTAGGCTTAGGAAATTAGGTTTGGGTTTGGGATCTGGTTTTTCTTTGGGTTTTCAAGTTTAGGTTTAGGTTTAGGTTAGGTAGTTGAGAATAAGATTAGGTGTAGGTTTAGGTTTAGAGATTTGAGAACACATTTAGGTTTTAGGTTTAGGTTTTAGGTAAGTTATAGGTTATAGCTGTAGGGAATTGAGAATAGGTTAAGGTTTAGGTTTTAGGTTAAGGTTATAGGTAGGTTATAGGTTATAGGTTTAGAGAATTGAGAATAGGTTAAGGTTTAGGTTTAGGAAATCGGGTTTGGGTTCGGTATTGGGTTTTACTTTGGGTTTTCAAGTTTAGGTTTAGGTTTATGCTAGGTAGTTGAGAATAGGATTAGGTGTAGGTTTAGGTTTAGGGATTTGAGAACACATTTAGGTTTTAGGTTTAGATTTTAGGTTAAGGTTATAAGTAGGTTATAAGTTATAGCTGTAGGGAATTGAGAATAGGTTAAGGTTTAGGTTTTAGGTTAAGGTTATAGGTAGGTTATACGTTATAGCTGTAGGGAATTGAGAATTGGTTAAGGTTTAGGTTTAGAAAATTGGGTTTGGGTTCGGGATCGGGTTTTGCTTTAGGTTTTCAAGTTTTGGTTTAGGTTTTGGTTAGGTAGTTGAGATTAGGATTAGGTATAGGTTTAAGTTTAGGGATTTGAGAACACATTTAGGTTTTGGGTTAAGGTTTTAGGTTAAAGTTATAGGTTATAGTTGTAGGGAATTGAGAATAGGTTAAGGTTTAGGTTTAGAAAATCGGGTTTGGGTTCGGGATTGCATTTTGCTTTGGGTTTTCAAGTTTAGGTTTAGGTTTAGGTTTAGGTTAGGTAGTTAAGAATAGGATTAGGTGTAGATTTTGGTTTAAGGATTTGAGAACACATTTAGGTTTTAGGTTTAGGTTTTAGGTAGGTTATAGGTTATAGCTGTAGGGAATTGAGAATAGGTTAAGGTTTAGGTTAGAGGTTCAGGTTATAGGTTTAGGGTGTAGTTTGGGTTAAGGGTGAGGTCCCTGCAAATACAGATATAAACATTGCTTGTCAACATGGCCAGGCCCTTCCAATGTTGTCCATAGGAAATGGACAGCTTCATCATGGTCATAACAGCGGTTCCTACCTTTCAGGGACCCCAGCTCATCCTGATAGCTCCGACGCATATCCGGGTATGCTCCATTAATTTCGAGTTAATACAAAAATACGGCCTGTCCAAATGGTCAGGCCCTCCCACTGTTGTCCATAGGAAATCGACAACTTTATCATGGTCTTAACAGCGGTTCTCACCTTCTAGGGACCCCCGCTCATCCAGATAGCTCCGACGCACATCCGGGTATGCTCTATTAATTTCGAGCAACATAACTTAATCGTAAATTAACTTTTATAAAATAAATTTTAATTTACTAAAATTTACCTGAAGGCGCTGACGGATAAGCTACCGCACATCATCTATCACGTCTGCCCAACGGGGGGTGGTGGCGGGGATCAGAGATCGACATAGGACACCGAATTAAGAGTTTGAACAGCTGCTGACTAGGTTCAGTTGACTCACTTCCATTACCAATTCCGAGTTTTTTTTCTATTACAATTAGAGAAATCAATACTCAACATGCCCCAGTCCCACCTCAGAAATTGATGGATAATTCATTAGTCAACTACAGGCTTTTAAAAAAGAAGAAGAAGAAGTCAACTACAGGCTTTTAAACAATGATAACTAAGATAGAGAATAATACCTGCTAATTACAAAAAGAAACAAAGCCAAATCCTCTTGAGCGTCCAGTTTTATGATCCCACATGACCCAGGCATCTCTGCAAAGAGAATTGTGTAGCCACCAAGTTTATAACCACATCAATACATGTAGTAGCAGAAACTTCCCGAGTTTACTCAAGCAAAACAAGAAAAAAAAATAGAGTTTTATCCTTCCTACCAAAAAGTAAAAACTAGGAAAAAAAACAGCAAACACTATAAACTATCAAATGCAGTACTCTAAAAAGTACTAGGGAACTCACAATCAGCTGGAATACACTAAAAAGCATGTAAACAAAGTTGCATCAGTAACTTCAGGACTTAGGTTGCCAACAAAGATGTTGAAGTGGCCTGAAACACATGAAAACAACATAAAGAGTACTGATTAGTAGAGAGAAGCACCTGGTGTGCCAACAGAAACAACAAATAAAAAACAGTAAAATAGAAAGGAAACAAGTATGGAAGCAAATAGTAGCCTGAAGTAACCTCCCTTGGCAGTATGATCTAGAAAGCATCGCAAAAGCATGTAAAACAAAATCTAGCTAGCCTTCTACATGCCAATGGCACTTGTCCTGGCTATTGGCTATGCCATTTTGAAAGCGTGTGTTCTATACAACCATGCTAGTGCTATTTATTCATGTATGTAAAACAGAATCTAGCTAGCCTTCTACTGCTATTAAAGGACAAAAAATGAACCACATCTGATTGAAATGTGTTTTCTTATCTCCAATAAAATCCAATTAACAGAATAAGATGTAACTTACCGAAATAGCGGCAACTTACCTTCATTTTCTTTCCAAGAATCTCTTCATCGGCATTATACCATTTATACGAAAGCAGATTCTTGCTAGATGGACCCTGAAATTTTTAAATAAAATTCATGAATTTTTTCAAAGATTAGAGAGAATCTTATACAAAAGAAGTGATGTTAATTCGTTCAATCCAGAAATGGTACAGTTAGAGCCCATTTGATTTGTGGCTTGTGAAAGGGCAAATATATCCAATGGTCCACCTTTAGTGGAGGCCCAATCAGACGGTTAAGTACAATTCAAGGGGAAAGATTGTTTTTGGTATATCCATACAGCACAAGGGCTACCATAAGAACAGTTTCGATCAGTAAAAGCTGGGACCTGCACGTATGGGTTTGTCCAGCCAAGCAAATTGCTCAATCAAACATTATAAAACCTGGATATTTCAAAGACATGGGATTCAAACCATTTACCTCATACTTGATTTTTTGAATGTCTGGAAAGAACTCGCCTTTCCAATCATCCAAAGCAGCATCGCTGCATTCTGCACCAAGATCGGCTAGGCACGTTGGCAGACTAACAACAATCTGCAAGCAAGGAGAGTAATAGAAGACAATAATCAAAACATAAAGACGGGAAAAAAAATAGCAAAGAGAGATTAAATAAAAGAGAAGTAACTTACCGCTGCCAAGATCGACAAGTTAAAACAAAGGAATAAAAACGAGATAGACTTCATTTTCTAATTCATGCAAATTTTCTGCAATCCAAAAAATAATAGAAACACATTACCATGATAGAATAATGGAGAAAAGAAAGATAACACCCGTTCCAAAGCAAAGATTTCAATTTTTTTAGAATACCCAGTACCATTTGGAAGCACAAAATAACAAATAATTGAAATAATTGAAAATAATAATGAAATAACATAGTACATGCATGCTGCAACTCATCTACCACGCAAATGTCATACATGCACACGAATGCAGAGCAACTCACAGGCTTGCCTGACAACAAATACGTCTTTTCATTTTTACTTGTGTCACGCCCTAAACCCGGGAATCGGATTCATAAGAATCCCGATTACCGAATCTGGTGCCGACAACCTCCGTAGTATCCCATTCTCGACTCCTAGCATTCATATACCAGATTTCGATCCTGGGATCCTACAAGGAGAATTTTTTATTTATTTATTTATTTATTTTTGTACATGTAACTAGTAATAAGTATAACCATAAGATTACCCAATTCACAAAGGCAACATCATCATCACATATCCACTAATATAATCGTTTGATTACAACATTGAAAGGGAAATACATAAATAGAAAATCAAGCTCCAGAAGACCACCGCACGCTCCAAGCTTAACACTGCTGCAGCCTAACATCACCTGCACGCATCTATCGTGCATAAGCTTATAGAAAGCTTAGAGGGTGGTGTAAGTGTGTACACCAGGTAAGCGTCAAGTATTCAATACAATGCCACAATTATATGATACCGAAAAACTGGTAATCCATAAACCATACAATGTCTAAATAAGGAGAAACACTAACAACAGCAGGAATTATCAGAGTAAGTAGAAATACTGACAAGATATAAATCACATGATAACAGAGTAAGCGAAAGTATGGACAAGTCTATGAGTCAATCAATATCAGAATACGCAATATAGAATAGCTATGCGATAAGGAGTCATAAAGAACCAAATATCAAATAGCGAAGATGCAATGCAATATACATATCCTGCTAAATCTATTTAGGCCATATAAGTACAGAAACATAGCAACCTAAAGTGTCATATGCCCACGAATGAAATGTAATATGCGATGCGAATGAAATGATCATGCTAGAGTGTAAAGTCGGGATGATAGTACGTAGTATCGCAGGCTACGGGGTCCACCACAAGGGACTTCTATCCAAATCAGTCTCATACCTAAATTTGGATAGTCAGACTCAATGTGGTAAGCCCCTGATCTCAGGTTAGTCGCGCGCCCAACCGAAATTCTTACCATAACGAAGGTACACAATAATTAGTTATGCACCACCAGCCCAAGTGGATAGTGAATGAATGAATGAATGAATGAGCATGCAACTCCTATCCAATAAGTCCACATATCAGTACGGTTCCTCTCTGAAAAATCACCGGGGTCTATTACACTCTAAACCAGATCGCCGCCACATCGCGTCAATAAGGTAAGTGGAAGAGACCTCACTATCCGTCTGCCAATATCGGGCTCGACTCGTCGATAGCGGACCCATTCCTCGAGCTGGTCAGACTCAGCCTAGCATTGTCCCCTACTCTCGGGCGGATAAGGCCGCACCCCCTTCCAACCGACCACGACACAATGGAGAGCGTAATCATCCGGTAATCGGCACTCAACGCTCATCTACCCACTCAGTCTAGACGTTGGAGCAACCTCTGGAACCAAGAGAGTTTAGAAACTTTTACCCAGGGATATCTATAGCACCCCATGTAGAACAGATTTTTGGTGTCCCATCTGGCTATCCACGATATGCCTGTGGAGGCTACAACCCTGATGTCGCTAGGGCATACAGTAATCACAGCACACAATGCAAGATGCATGAGTCATACAATCCAGTCATGCATCAATACTACGCAAACCGTGCGCTCATATGAGACAATCTCCGCCTATCAGGAAGTCTCATAACAACTAGCACTATGACATATGCAATGGTCAATCATATCTCATAACAGACATGCAGATGATGCGTATGAGCATGTATCATGATGCTATGCAGTCACATACTCATAATCGATATCAATAGCAAGCATTGATAATCGACATCGATAACGTGGACATTTAACCAACATTGTCCCCCAAGGAACGACCCACATAAAGCCTAACATATAGTGGACTCATAGCCGCACACAAGGGCTAAATATACAACACCATGGGCCTCACTCAAGAGTTTAATATACATCACGATGGGCCTTTCACATAGGCCTAACATACATTATAATGGGTTTCATCTCCTAGCCCTCAAATGCATCACAGTGGGCCTCACCACATAAGCCTCATATACATCACGTTGGGCTTAAACACGGGCTGGATACACATCACAACGGGCCTCAAATACGGTTCGCATATACATCACATTGGGCCTCGACAATCAGAATCAGCGATCAGCTACGACAATCGGAATCGACAATCGGCCACGATAATTGGCCTCGATCGATAATCGGCCTCGATAATCAGAATCGGTCAATCGGCCATGTCAATCGACAATCAGCCACGATCGGTAATCGGTCACGATAATCGGCCTCGATCGATAATCAGCCAATCGGCCACGATAAGCAGAGTCGGCAATCGGTCACGCCAATCGATCACAACCATCATAATCGGTAATTGGCCATGGCAATCATAATTGGTAATCAGTCTATGACAATTGGGATCGATAATCGGCCTAAGGAAAGATCACAATGTGAACATCTAACCATCATTGTCCATTAGTGTGGACATTTAACCAACATTGCTTCCAAGAAGTAGCCCACACAGGGCTAAACATATGGTGGGTTTGTGGCCTCTTATAAGGGTTTAATATATATCATAATGGGCCGAATACAGGAGCCTAATATACATCTCCATGGGCCTCTACCCATGGTCCTCAGATACATCATAATGGGCTATGACCCATGGACTTCAATATACATCAAGTGGACCGCATTAATAGGTCTCATATACATGGCAGGTGGGCCCTGCACATGGGCCTTAAATATACAATATGCGGGCCCTACACATAGGTCTCATATATATCTAATGGGCCACGTAGCGGGGTCTTGAATACATCAAATCGGGCCTCATCATATGGGCCTAATACAATCAAGTGAGCCTCAAACTTGGGCCACAAAGTACAATAAGGTGAGCCTCATCAACGACTTTGTACACATAAGGTGGGCCTCAACAATGGGCCTCAAACACATCGAGGTGGGCCTCAACAATGGGCCATAAAATACATTAAGGTGGGCCTCAAATGTATCACAATGGGTCTTTACTGTGAGCTCCAAATACATCATAATGGGCCTCAACATATCATAACGGCTACAACCATGGGTCTCAAACATATCATAACGGCCACAACCATGGGCCTCAATATACATCGTAATGGGGCGTAACCCATGGGCATCACATACATCATATGGACCGCAATACACGGGCCTTATATACATCAAAATGGGCTCCAATACTTGGGCTGAGTATACATCTTATTAGGCCTCGAACATGGGCAATATATACATCACATTGGGCTGCACATATGGGCCTCAAATGGGCTTTGACCACACCAAAAATTACTTCACTAGTTGTAAGTGTAACATGTTGAACGTTGTACACTATCATTTTATAGGGCACATGGCACCAATGATGATCAGCACTGTCTAACATTATCTATGAAAATAAGCACCTACCAGACAAATTCCAGCACTGTCCAAACACTCTAGAAGGTGTGGATAGAATACATACATATAGGTGGGGTCCATAGCACCATCCAAAGGTGGTCAGCACTGTCCAGACACTCTAGATGGTGTGGATTACAAAACATACATCATTGGGGTCCCATGGAGGGATGATGTGGGTATAACGCTTACCACAAGGTGGGCCCACACAGAACTTGCTGACGTTAGTCAGAGTGTGATCCACCGTCCTAAAAATTGGATGGACGGCAGGGATATAATAAGTGCACCAACGTGGGCCCCCCTCATCCAGAATGGACGGATGACATAAATAAAGAAAACACCTCATGGTGGGGTCCACACATGTGGCCTACCAAATGAAATGGACGGACGGTTTGGATTTCCCACGTCCAGGGCAAAGGCCCCACCGTCCATGTATTCTGGACGGTGGATGTATATATGTTACATACAACATGGTGGGTTCTCACATGGGGCCCACCCTAATATACTTTATATTATATATACACACCATATATTATATTATATAAATTATAATACTATTATATTATTTATAACAACATGTCCTGCCTCTGCACGTTGTAATATAATATTATTATATTATTACTAGTATAAGTCTAGCATCTGGATGCTGCCGACGGACGGCTTGGATATGGTGGGATCCACCGTCCTCATGGGTGTGGGTATAAGAATACATACATCACGGTGGGCAGCCTGCTTGTCCCAAATGGTGGACGGTGTGGATAATACATTCATCAAGTGGGCCACAACACTGTACAACTCTGTCCAGCACTGACTAAACATGACCGGCATCGTCCAAACATCTGGATGGCATGGATGAAACAAATACATCATGGTGTGGCCCACATAGCAAAACAGGTGGACGGCTTGGAGATCCCATGCACCAATTGGGACCCACAGAACTTGCTGACATCACGTACAACAGCTATGCTAGCTGGTGCGAGGTACTCCAGCGGACCCATCCAGAGGTTGGACGGTGAGGATGCAACACAGCCATCGTGGTGGGGCCACATGTGTGGTCCACCATAATGTCTATTCTCCACCCAATATGTTAATAAGGTCACAGAGACCTGGATTAAGATGAAAAAACAAATTTCATAAAGATTCAAAGTCCCTCTGATTCAAAAAGGGGTTTTCAATGGTGAACATTCCCTCTCATGCTGTTAGTGGTATGGACCACTTGAGTGACATTAACGGTGAATTTTTGGGGTAATCTCATGCCTAAAGGAGACCCATTAAATGCACAGTGTGGATACTCCACATGCATCAATGTGGGAGCCTGAGGTGGGGTGCACTTTCCCTGCTTGTTTACATGCATCAGGACGCTGCTGGCTGCAGCATCCTCTGGACGCTAGTAGCAGCAGCGTCAGTTATGTACTTCTTTTCTCTTTTTTTTTATAGGTGGGGCCCACATACGGAGGATCCACTCCATTGATTGGGTTCTCCGGCTCGTGACGAGTCTAACAAGACATGTTCAACATTTTTTATGCACAACAACATCATGGTGGGTCCTAACATTTATTCACTATTAAAATAAATATTTTGATGGTGTGGCCTACTGGAGATTTGGATTGGTTCCTTTTTCTGGCTCAACGCCTAAAATAAGTTGGGAATTGGGATGGATGGTATGGATTTAATACATACATCAAGGTGGGGTCCACTTCAGCCAGGGGGTTTGCAGAGAACATTCACATCATAGTGGCCACTCATGCAAGGTACAACACTGTTGGCTCCACCGAGAGTTTACATCCGCCTCATTACCAGGCCCATGACCTGAGAGGCATGGATGAACGGTGTGGGTCATCAAGGTGGGTCCACATGTACGTGGCCCACTTGATTTGAATCAGGCTCAAATTTGTGTTTTGCCTTCATCTCGGGCCTGTCTAGGACAGATGGCCATATGGGTTGGATGGTGGAGATTAAACCCATACATCAAGGTGGGTCATAAGATGGGAAAGAAAGAGACAGAGAGAGAGAGAGAGAGAGAGAGAAAGAAGCACCCACCTTTGATCGCCCATTCTTTCTTCCGCCTATGCACTCTAGAGCCCCAAGAGGATATTTTCAACGGTTGAGATGATGATCTAAGGGTTGGATTTGGTGGTAGGAAGGTGAGTCACACCTAGCTTCCCCCATGGAAGCCATGGATGGGTTCTTGCTTGGAGGATGAATGAGAGAGAATGGGATGTAAGAGAGAGGGAGATGGGTGTGTAAGATGAGGTATGGGTTGAGTTGAAAACTTGTAAAAGAGGGATGGGTAGGAGAGAGAGAGTTGACTTTGGATTGCCTTTTTGGGTAATGTGACATGTCTTGATTGATTTGACATATTGTTGAGATTCTCTCGGTATTTGTAACGTGCGGCATTTTCACGAACTGAAGGCGGGCCCACATCTCCTGGCGTGGGTATCGCCTCGGCACGCGAGACGCGGCATCGGAACCGCGGCGACGGTGTGGTCATCAAGGTACAAGTCTCGAGTTGAGCCAACTCTAAAATACGGGATATGACTTGGGATCGCACGCAAATGTCAGAAAAGGTCGAAGGTTGCCGAAATTTGACCGGGAGGACCGCGGAGGCATATGAAACAGTACGGGCTAAGATACGCGTCTTACAACTTGTTTGTATCTTCTATTCCAATAGAAGAAGGGAAACAATACAAATTCAATTAGGGGTCGTTTGGATGCCTGTAAATGAGGTTAACTGTAAATGATTTACAGGTTAATGGTTTACAGTCTATGTTTAGATGCTGAAACTTTCCTATAAATCATTTACAGCTTTCAGCCCCTTTTGATTTACGGGCAAAAAGCTGTGATTTCATTTACAGGCTATCCATTTAAAGACTTAAACAATTTACAGGCAATCCAACTTGTAAATAATTTACGGGCTTACAACTTACATCCTGGGTGAAACTTAGTTGATCGAGAGGTTAATAGTAACAGAGGTTGACAAAAGAAACAAAAAGGATGGTTGTACTTAGGATTTGAAGTTCACCTCAACCATCACTGCAAATCTCATGGCCTAGAGGAGCCAACAGATAAGGACGGTATTACTGAAGTTGTGTGAGATCCGGGAGAAGACCCAAAAATAAATAAATAAATCCCTAAGGGTTTGGTTTAGGGTAGGGGAAACACCCTCTCTCTTTCTTTATATTTAAGACTGCCTTGATGTCTTTCCATTTACATTGCCTCTATTTTCAGTAATTATCACAATAAAGCATCTAGCTAGGTTGTCTTGAGTCATTATCATCGGGGGTCATTTAGATGCCTATAAAATCCATAGTTGTAAGGGGTTTACAGGTAAACACTTCACGCGTAGGTGTTTGGATAGAAAAATCTGCCTGTAAAGGGGGATGGATTCTTATGGAAACTTTCTTGCAGGTCAAGTCTCTTCTCCAATATGTGTATGTCAAATGACTATTTTCAACAAAGGAAATGAATAATTGAGTTAGGAAGCATAGAGCATGGCAGCCCGAACATCTTCTTGACATAGAACCCAAAAACTGCTTTGTGTCATGTGCAGTTTAGCAGTAATGATATCTCCAAGAGCTCTTATGCTCAGATACGAGCTCATGTACCAAATAAAATGCTTCACCTTGTTATATGAGAAATAATTTATGCAATTAAACAGTCAAAACTAATTGTCACATGTCAACACCCAAAAAGAAAAACAAAAGAAAATGATATATTCGAGGGTACACCGACTGATTGATAAAAAACAATCAAATGAGGCACCAAAATCATATTTTACAGGTAAGATGGCTAGTTGGAAAAGCTAAGTGCTACAATTTCCAACTCATCTTGAATGATTGACAAATGCATTCACTTAGATTCTGCTAGGAAAAGCTCCCTAGTTCTGCTATTAAACATATCAACATTTTACCCAGGCAAATGAAAGATGAAAGTTTGTCTAGGATTGATTTCTACAACTATAAGCATCAGTTTAACTTCAGGAATCTAATTTCTGGAGGATTAACCACTGGTACAAATGCATTTCACCAACTCTGTTAGTACAGTGGAAACACTAGCTGTAATGATGTCTCCTTGCTTTAATAGTGATGCAGCAGCCTCGAGTTGATGTACAGTTCCTTTCAAGTCCAACTTTCTTTTTTTTCCTTTTGAAGTTGGGATTTAGACAGGAGATGTTTATGCATGGCACATGTTACAACCTGGTACATGTTTGTAAAAGATCAAGGCCATTCATCATGTGAGGCCTTTGTGAACATTCCTCAGTCCAGAATCAAGCCACCTGTTGATCACATAGGTTGCATGTATTTGAGAGAAGTGGATGATCAGAAACAAAATACCAACAACAGTCTATATTCGACATACATGTGGCCCACTTATCATGTTAATGATTGATGGCCCCTGCCTGATAAATGGCCTGGATCTTGCATGATTGCACCAAGTCTCACATCAGATGCAAACCACATCTTCAGGAATCAAATCTCAATCAACCTTAAAATCAAATCTCAATCAACCTTAAAATCAAGTTCTTCTCATCCAGTTGTGATGAACTAATGCAGCTAACTTCAACAGTCAATCCAGACTTGTTTTTATCTCAATCTCAAGTTACATTGTAGTGGCTGTATCCTAATCTCAAGTTACAGCTAACTTTAAATTGTTATGGATCAACCAGGGCCACTACTCATTGTTGTCATATCATGATCAGACGGTATTAGATTCATCAATAGCAAGATTTTGATACCATTTCCTTGGGTGGAGGCACACAACTGATCGATTTTTAGGGTTCCGAAGAATTGCCTGATTGGAGATTGAACAGTTGGGTTGACAACTGATGAAATTTGGTGGGGTCCACTAAAATGATATAACATGATGGATTGAGATTGAATCCATGAGATGTTTGATGATCAAAATAAATGTACATTAGAATCTCAAAAGAGGTACACATAAAACATGAATTAGAATTTGGACGACAAGCGTGTTTAGAAAATCTGGAATGCTCGAATTGAGGCCCACATTTTGGATGGAGCACAGGTCTAAATCACAATGGCTGAATGATCATAACCACACAATTGATGGCTATCAAATGAATTGTTAAAATTAAAGTGGTCGACGAATCGGATGGTTAACGACAATCTGACCAGTGAGATTTTCAGGTCATGCTCGATCAACGCTCACGATTGGGACTATCCTAGACTGCTCAAATCGTGGAGCACATTTTGGGTAGATCGTAGACGAAATCACACTGACTGAATGATCCTGACCATTGAATTGATGGTTGAAAATGAAGTGATTGATAACCCAATCCAACAGGAAAAATCAGACTATTAAGAACATTTCAATCGGTGTGATTTTTGGGCAATGACCCATCAACAATGAGGCCTTTGATTCGGATGACTTTGATTGCCCATATACATATATGCGACGCGTACTAAATGAGTGGCAGAGAGAATTAAAGATTCAAATATAGTAGTTATCATCATCCATAAGTGCTAATTATCATATTCACAATTGATTAAGAAAAACAAGATGTGAGAAACTGCAAATACGGAGAGAGAGAGAGAGAGAGAGAGAGAGAGAGAGAGAGAGAGACTCACAGCCATGATGATCAATTAAAATGAATTAGATGGTGGGGTTTGTGATGAAACTGAAAGAAACCCAGTTTAAGAAATTATGAAAAAAAATCCCAAAAAATCCTTCTCATCTTCTCGTAATCAATATTTTCATCTTGTTTTTATATTTTAGGTCCTTGGGAAATGTCAATTCTCACAGCTTGCAAACAATCATTCGATGCGTTCAATGCTCCAAACAAGCTTTTCAAACCCACCAACGTCTCTCTCTCTCTTTATCCTGTTTTGTACTTTCTCATGCATTGTTTGGAGGAGAAGAAGAAGAAGAAGAAGATCCAATCGACGAAAAAGAAAACCACGAAATTGCATGAATGAATCGTCCCTAAATCCCCAAATCGTTTCAATCGGTATTGAGATTGAGAGAGATTGAGAGAGAGAGAGAGATACCTGTTTGAGTTGGAGCCCTGATAACGGTCAACCGAGCACGGTGGAGGGAGGGCGGTGGAGAGAGGGCGCGGTGGAGGGAGGGAGGTGGAGAGAGGGCGCGGTGGAGAGAGGGCAGTGGAGAGAGAGAGCACCGAGAGAGACAGAGGCGCGGTGGAGAGACTGGCGGGGTGGAGAGAGGACCGAGAGAGAGAGAGAGAGAGAGAGAGAGAGAGAGAGAGAGAGTGAGAGAGGGCGCGAGAGAGAGTGAGAGTGAGAGAGGTCAGAGAGCGAGAGAGACTAAGTCTCTCTCACTCGCGGGCGGGTTGTGACGTGGTCGGTGCTCTGTGGGCCCCACCATGATGTTTGTGTTTCATCCTTGCCGTCCATCTATTTTTTCATTTCGTTTTATGGTATGAGACAAAAAATGAGGTATATCCCATCTCAACTGGACCACATTATACGAAACAGTGTTGAATGAGCGTCGACCATTAAAAACCTTTTGGGGGCCATATAAAATTTTGGATCAATCTGATATTTTTTTTTCCCTTCATCTGGGCTTGTATGACCTAATCAACAGATTGGATGTCAAATAGAAAGTACAGTGGGCCTTGGGAGGGTTTTAATGGTGGATATCCAATCACTATGGTTTTCATGTGGTGTGTTCCACCTGAGATTTATATCCCTCTCATTTTTGACGTCAAGCCCTAATAAGATTTATAAAAATGGATGGACGACATGGATGAAACACATACATCATGGTGGGACCCATAGAGCACCGACCAACATCCACCAAGTTTTGTGGGCCCCATTATGATGTATTTGTTATATCCACACCGTCCATCCATTTTGAGATATCATTTTACGTCATGAGCCAAAGAATGAGGAAGATAAATATCTGTAGTGGAACCCACCACAGAAATCTCAGGTGCACCACACCACATGAAATCAATAGTAATTGGATATCTATCATTAAAATCCTCCTAAGGCTTACTGTATTGTTTATTTGACATCCAATATTGTGATTAGGTCATATAGGGCCAGATAAAAGGAAAAAATAAAAATCAGCTTGGATGAATGGTACAGGCCATAATATAGATGTTTTGGATGGTACAGGCCATAATCTCAGTTTCGCTTGAGTTTTGACTGAGTTGTGACCAATTTGAATTTCTCTCTTGAGTTTTGACCGAGTGGTGATCAAACTGAGTTTTTCTGAGTCTCCGAAAAAGCTTGTTGAGTTGAGTCGCGTCAACTCGAGTAAGTCGATTCAGAGTTTCTAGACTATTGAGTTATACAAAAATCCACCAACGAAAAATTTCTTTGGGGATTTCCCCCCCAATGTAAGGGCCTAATAGATGAATATTTCTATATCTTATATATTTGTGCCACGTGTATGATATTGAAATCCTTTTTGTTTTCAGGGTTCTAGACAATCTTTCCGGTCATTCGGATCAACGGATGAGATTTACCATCAAGATTCTCATGAAATCCATCTGGGCCTTCCAATCAGCATCTCCAGTCCATCAGTCACCGATTTCATCCGAGATATAAGCAGTCCTTCGGTCACTGACTTCGTTCTAGACTTCGGCCATGATCAGGAAGTGGGCCCCACTGCAGAACCAACGGCATCCGAGAAGCAAACTATCCCACAACCATGGGCTAAAGTAATCATTGTAATGGCCTTCACGTCCGTAGTGGGCCTTCTCAGTGTCATTTACACAATCAACGGAAATGGCAACCTTACCCCAGCTACCCTATTTAGTGGACGGCCTGTATCGTTCGGATTCTTTCTCTTAGTAGTCATGGTCACATTCTATATCTCTATCATAGCAATGATCATCCGGTCAGTCTTGCCATTGATGGCCAAAGTCCTTAACGTCATAGCATTTGTTTGTGCAGTTTTAGGGGTCACGGTCCTGTTATGAGTCATGCTTCCTAAAAGCATCAGCTGGGTCTCGTGGATTTTTTTTGGGGTCACGATCTTGATTGCTTTTGGAGTGATAGCTTATGAGTGGTTTGTTTATGTACAGAAGGTTAAAGAGAAAAGGACTACAATAAGGCCCACTATGTATATAAATGAATGGTACAGGCCATAATATAAATGTTTTGGATGGACTATATCATAATATCAATAGTTTGGATGGTCTCGATCATAATATCCACAGATTACAGTTTAGATCATAAAATTGATAGTTTGGATTGTCTTGATCATAATATCAATTTTTCAGATGGTCCTGACTAGAATATTGATGGTTTGAATGGTCTGGATCATACAATCAACGGTTTAGATGGTTTGCATCACATTATTGATGGTCAAGATGGTTTGGATCATAATACCCACGGTTTCAATGGCCTGAATCATAATATCAGTTGTGCTCTGGATCATAGTATTCATGGTCAAGATGATATTGGTAATAGCATCAACAATCTAGATGGTATGGATAATTGTATTGATGGTCGAAATGGTCAAGATCATAATATCCGTGGTGGTTTAGTTGATCTGGATCATATAATATTGATGATCTAGATAATGGTATTGATGATCATCCGTTATAAAACTCAGGTGGGCCATGCCATCTAAAACTATGTGAAGACATCTAAAAAATATATCTTCACATAGTTTTAGATGGTATGGCCCACCTGAGTTTCGTAATGGATGATTTTTTAGATATCTCATAAGCTAAAGGGGAGACATCAAATGCACGGTGTTGATGTTCGACACACATCATAATGGGCCCATTTTACATGTCTGGTCCATTCACTCTATTCTACTGATCATTACCCTCAATTTGATCAGTTACTCGCCTCGATCATACTGTATATGAGAAAGATATTGGGCAAACAAGATTGATCAACAATTTGAGTGAATTTTGATTTAAACATCTGAAGTTATTTACTCTTCAATCTGGACTGATCAAATTGTCCAAAAATGGATAAAGGTTGTTCATAATATCAAAAATATATGAATGAATAGAAAACACAAACATCAACTTGATCCAAAACTTCTATGGCCTCCAAGAAATTTTAAATGGTATAGGTTCAATCACACTATTTCCTGTGGTGTGGTCCACTTGAGCTTTGGATATGCTTCCTTTTTATTCTTTAGACCTCAAATTATCTGTTAACATAGATGAATGGAGTTAATAAAATAGATAAATAATGGTGGACCCCACAGAGTTTACTCAGGTAAAGGTAACGAGTAACTCAAATGTAGTGGAGAAAGGTTTCCTTACAACATTTGTAATCATATATTGGGCCTGCCCAAATGTGATTCACATATCTAACCCGCTCATTATGTGTGTCCCACTTGGATGAGGGGTCAGACCAAGTTTCAACCGCATCCAAAACTCATGTGGGCCCCACCAAGTGCTTTTATATTTTATAGGATGTTTTCACATACTTTTAAATGGTATGACCCACTTGAGTTTCGTTTACCGATGATTTTTGAGATATCTCATAACCCAAAGGGGAGACATCAAATCCACGGTGTTGATGTTCGACAGACATTATGATGAGGCCCACAAAACTTACTAACATCAATTCTTAGGTTCTCACGAGATTAGTAAGTTGGGTCACAATTTTGACCAGAATATTTGGCCCATTTTACATGTCTAGTGCATTCACCCTATTTTACTGATCAATACTCTTAATTTGACTAGTTACTCGCCTCAATCAAGCTACATATGAAAAAGATATTGGGCATACAAGATTGATCAACAATTTCAGTAAAATTTGATTTCAACATCTGAAGTTATTTACTCTTTTAATTTAAACTAATTAGATTGTCAAAAAACGATTAAAGGTTCAATTAGTGGATGTGCCTAATAATTTAGGAAATTTATTTTTCACAAATAAATTTAATATTTATTTTTTTCAAAAGGTATATTTTTTTTTACTCTTTTAAATAAATATCATTTTTATTATAAAATATTTCAAAAATATTTAAAATACAAATTTTGAATTTTTATTTACAAAATCTAAAATTTTTTCTCATATTTTAATTTTTTCTTAAAATTTTCAAAATGCCTATTTTTCTCTTTAAAAGCATTATTTTATTCTCAAAATTTTTCTTAAACATATTTAAAATTTCTAAATTTTTCAACATTCTTTATCATGTGATATTTTAAATTATTTAAATATTACATTTTAATTTTATATATATATATATATAAATTTTCATTCATATAATATAAAAACTATATATATATATATATATATATATATATACACACACATTTAGGTTATAGACAAAAATTTTAAAAATTAAACATTTTTACATTACTACCGACGGATTTTAGCCGTCAGAAAAAAAATTTAGGAAAAACACTTTTACCGACGAACATTTTCGTCGGTAAAAGTCTTACCACCAACTTTTCAACCACCCCGTGAAAGTTTGCAAAAAGACCCTTTAGCTACGAAGAGTTTCGTAGGTAAATACTGGTTTTACCTACATACTTCTCATTCGTAGGTAAAAATGGGGTTTTCGAATTTTAAAATACAATAGACCTCCAGCTACGAATAATTTCGTAGGTAAAGATAAGTTTTACCTACGAACCTAGAATTCGTAGGTAAAAGTAAGGCTTTGGATTTTCTTTTTTATTTAAAAAATTTCACACACTGTTCATCTATATTCAAAGGACCCTTTAGCTACGAGTGGGTTCGTAGCTAAAGACTTTTTTACCTACAAAATCAGAATTCGTAGGGAAAAGTTAAGTTGTCAATTTTTGTTGATTTCTAAAAATTTAGTAGTCTTTTTAGCTTCGAATCTTTTCATAGGTAAAGAGATGTTTTGCCTACGACATTTGATTTCGTAGGTAAAAGTTTGGTTTTGGATTTTGTATTTATTTGAAAATTTTTGCATACCCTTCAGATACGAATACTTTCGTAGGCAAATATGGGTTTTCCTTCACATTCCTTCAGCTACAAATATTTTCGTAGGCAAATAGATTTTTTCCCTACGAAAACATAATTCATAGGGAAAAGATGGTTTTAAATTTTTGAAATTTACCAACACTTTAGCTACGAACAGTTTCGTAGGTGAAGATAGGTTTTTAGCTACAAAAGTTTATATCGTAGGTAAAACGTGTGGTTTCAATTTTTTTAGGTTTGAAGAGTATTAAGTATCCTTTAGCTACGAACATTTTCGTAGTTGAAGATAGCTTTTTACCTACGAAATTGGATTTCGTAGGTAAAAGAAGTGGATTCAAATTTTTTATTTTTGAAGTGCCAAAAGGCCCTTTAGCTACGAATATGTTCGTAGGCAAATACGCATTTTCCCTACGAAATAATATTTCGTAGGTAAAAGAAAAGTTTTCGACAGTGGTAGTTTGTAGAATTTAACTAACCCTTTAGCTACAAATATTGTCGTAGGTGAAGAAAGAATTTACTTACAAAAATTTATTTTGTAGCTAAAAGGAGTGGTTTCAATTTTCATTAAAAGTTGAAAAGACCCTTTGGCTACGACAATTTTCATAGGTAAATATGGGATTTGCCTACGAAATAGGAAGTTTTTGATTTTTGATACCTTTTAGCTACGAGTACTTTCGTAGGTAAAGATTTGTTTTACCTACTTAATTGGATTTCGTAGATAAAAGTAATGTTTTCGATTTTTGTGAAGATGAAAAATTCAAAAAAACCTTTAGCCACGAATATTTTCATAGGTAAATATGCGTTTTACCTACAAAATAAAAAAAAAAAAACCTTTCGATTTTTGTAACCCTTTACCTACGAAACATTTCGTAGGTAAAGATGGCCTTTACCTACAAAAATTAATTTCGTTGGGAAAAGATACGAACAATTTCGTAGGTAAAGATGTGTTAGAAAATTCAAAACAACCTTTGGCTACGAACAGTTTCGTAGGGAAAGTAAAGTTTTCGATTTTTTAGAATTCAAAACATCATTTAGCTACAAATATTTTCGTAGGTGAAGATGAATACGCAACACCCTTTGGCTACGAACAGTTTCGTAGGTAAAGATGAGTTTTACCTACGAAAATATATTTTGTAGGTAAAAGTAAATTTTTCAATTTTTTAAAATTCAAAACATTATTTAGCTACGAATATTTCGTAGGTAAAGATGGGATTTTTTTTATTACCCATTAGGTAGGAATATTTTCGTAGCTAAAGATTTGTTTTTACCTACGAAAGTGCAGTTCGTTGGTAAAAAATTCAACACATCTATTGGTTACGATTATTTTCGTTGGTAAAGGTTGGTTTTACCTATGAAATTAAATTTCGTAGGTAAAAGCAATGTTTTCAATTTTTTATTAATTAAAAAAGGCAAAAGACCCTTTACCTACAGAAATTTCCGTAGGTAAAGATCGATTTTACCTATGAAATAAAATTTCATTGGTAAAAGTTGGCTTTTACCTACGAAAATAATTTTCGTCGGTAGAAGTTTGGTAGGTAAAAACCATATTTCTTGTAGTGGGCCATCATAGGGGGCCTACCTTCATTTGTCAGTTCCTCTCAAAACTGCTTTGATCAAAGAATTTTAACCATTTGATCACGGTGTGAATTAGTTATTCTAGGAAGGATACGTCATTACTTTGAACTATCAATCATGTGGGCCCCACCTTTGATTGCATATGCACTCAAAAATCATTTTGAATACATGATTCCACCCATATATAAATGGCATCGAAAGTGGATGTTTCAGATTGGAAAATATCCAATCAATGATCTAGATCATCCATCATATGGGCCTGCCTTTCATCACATGTGTCCATCTGAATTCACTTTGGTCAAATGATCCTATTTATTCAATTTAATTAGTTGATAAGAAAATGGATGCACGATATTAATTATACAATAAATCATATGATAACTCATTTGGGACGCAGAATGGTAATATGTGGCCCCACCATGGTGTATGAATTTCACCCACATCATCCCTTCATTTATGTTGGATGTCAAATAAACATTATAACAAACTAATAAACATACAACGTGGTGGGGCCCACATAGCACTGACCACTAGCCACCTGTGTCCATTAATTGGACCCTAAGCATGTGGACCCCACCTTTAATTGCCTATGACCTGTAAGAGTCACCTCGTCAAATACTTCTAGGAATACGATCAAAGCCGGACAAAACAAGGTCTTTACAATCATTCAATTGTTATTTGGACGCTCGGGATTCCCACACGTGCATTTCCATGCACGTGGCCGATGAGCTGCCACTTAAAAATTGTTACTAACGCAGATCGTAGCCTAGTTTATTTCAATTGAAAAACCGTTATAATGTCCGTTACGAACATACCGGCCTTTCTTGAAAATAGATAAAGGCGATACAGTAACGCAACAAAATGATAGCGTCTTAAGCGCGTAACGGCTAGCTTCGGTACCGAACCAAATTTCCGGACCGTTACACCGAACCTAACTTTAAACCTCCACACGATCGCTACCGTCCAAAAAGATTCCCAGAAACTCATCAAGATCGTCCATTCAAAAACTAAAATGGTACCTTCAATACAAAACCCCCATTTCTCTCCCATCCCTTTCGCTCTTACCTGTACCCGTTTCATGCCCTAAAAATTCCCCAAAATGGTCTCCAAAAGTATCAAGAGAACTCCCACAAAACCCACCAAAGATCGCCGCAGTAGCAGCGGATGCCGGAGAAAGACGCCCCTCAAGAGCGTCGCCAAAGCCTCTGCGATCGTCGTCTCGTCGATCAACAGATCGATCTACACATGCCGACGACGTCTTCTCAAAATCTTCACGAAACTCACCATCATCGGCACGCCGAAGTGCCGGAAAGATGGATTTCGGCTCTTGAAGAAGGCCTTCGAGGGGAAAGGGCCGGCCCCGGCTTGTCCGATTCCCCAAAAGCCACTCCCTCCATCGGCATACCCCGAGAAGAAGACGGTCTTTCTAGACCTTGACGAGACGCTCATCCACTCCAAAACCGACCCACCGCCCGAAAAGTACGATTTCGTCGTGCGTCCCATGATCGACGGCGAGATTTTGAATTTCTACGTCTTGAAGCGGCCGGGGGTCGACAAGCTGCTGGAAGAGATCAACAAGAGTTTCGAGATTGTGGTGTTCACGGCAGGATTGGAGGAATACGCGTCTTTGGTGCTCGACCGGCTCGATCCGAAAGGGATGATTTCTCACCGACTGTACCGTGATTCGTGCAAAGAGATGGAAGGGAAATTCGTCAAGGATTTGTCAGAATTGGGGAGGGATTTGAAACGGGCTGTGATTGTCGATGATAATCCAAACGCTTATGTGTTACAGCCGGGAAATGCAGTGCGGGTGAATCCATTCATCGACGATCTTGGAGATCAAGAGCTCGAAAGGGTGATGAAATTCCTCGAAATCGCAGATTGTTTTGAAGATATGAGAGATGCCGTAGCGTATTATCTTTCAGAAGGGGAATCATAAATGTAATGTTTTTTAAATTCCCTGAAACTATTGAATTTCTCTCCTGTGTTGTGCTGGCCTTTCGTTTCCAAAACGCCATGGAATAGGAAGACTATACGCACTCTGTACATTATAAGTGGGGATTACTATAATGCGCATGGGGCGTGATGAGTGGCCTCTCAAAATCAAAACTCTGGACCTGATACGTGACTACACACTGTGCGCATTATAAGAGAAGAACGCTAATACGCTATAATGCATATGAGGCTTGATGTGCATTGCCCTGTTTTGTTCTGAACTCTGTCCACCAAAACGCTCTACTGAAACGAGACTACGCACTGTGCGCATTATAAGGGGAATTCGGTTGTTTTGTTAGGGTCCCCGATCGTCCATCTGGTGGACCCTGTCTCATTGCAAAAAATTGACTGGTGAGACAACCCTGACCGTTTGGTCAGTGTACCATTGATTGTATTATGTGGTCGCTTTATGCTCATTATCGAAGATCTCATTTCTCTATGAATGATCCAAACCGTTGGAACAATGTACTGTTATTAAATGTGGACCATTGACTGTTTAAACTGTTCCTTAGCATGGAACTACGTCTGAGAGGTATGCTTAGCCCCAAAATTTGTGATGGAGATTGAAGCCTTCCTCTCCGTTTGCCACATTGATTGATTGCGCAGGAGGGACGTGATGAGGTCGATCAGGGGGCGTTTGGCACATGGGTTCAAAGGGGATTGGGTGGGAGTGGGTTTTAAGATACTTATGGATCATTGAAAAGTCCTGTGGGGACTCACATCAGGCATGGGCTGTAAGCCCCCTCCTTAGAATCTGCGCTGGAGCAAGGGAGTACTGCAGTCCAGCGTTGGATTTTGTGTGCCTAGTGGTTGGTGCTATGTGGGGCCCACCATGATATATGTGTTTTATCTATGCCGTCTATCCATTTTGAAATATAATTTTAGTGCTTGATCACAAAATTGAGGTAGATATAAATCTCAGGTGGACCACACCATGGGAAAACAGTAGTGATTGAATTACACCATTAAAAATCTCCTAAGGCCAACCGTAATGATTATTTGACATCTAACCTGTTAATTAGGTCATAAAAACTTGGATGAAGGGAAAAAAATAGTTATTAGCTTGATCCAAAACTTCTGTGACTCCCAAAAAATTTTTAATGGTGAGCGTTCAATCAACACTGTGCGGTCCACTTGAGATTTGGATCAAACTCATTTTTGGACTCATACCATAAAATGATCCAAAAAAATGGGTGTAGGTGAACGGCACAGATGAAACACATACATCATAGTGAGGCCCACATGGTACTATCCAGTAGTGGCAAGGTGAGTAGCCAATCCATTTCCATTTCAAAGGCCTACTCTTTCAAACACAAAAGTGAGATAGCTCCAAGCCATGGAATTACAGATAACTCTTATGTAATTATTATGTTCTACTAATCTTATCTCACTTAAACCCATCTAATCCCATGCTCCAAACAGCCTCTCATGGTCTTTCTCAAAGATAACTAACTTCAATACCACTTAGGATCCATTGAGCTCTCTTTACACTACAACAACTCGAAGGATCAAAGTTATACTCAAATTAAAACTTACTAATTATATTAAAAATTAAACTAAATAAGACTCTTGGCACATCGAACTTACTATTTATATTAAAAATTAAACTAAATAAGACTTTTGGCACATCAAACTTACTATTTATATTAAAAATTAAACTAAATAAGACTTTTGGCCATTGATGGGATTGAATCTTGCAAATTTGATGGGGCAGCGTAGCCTATGTTGGTTGGCTTCAATACATTCTTCTACGCCAAAATCATATATAATATGTTGAAAAACTCAACCCAGTTTATGAGAGAACTGATTTAAGGTTTTGGGAGTCTAGAAAATTTCCAACTCTGTTCAAGCTTCTCCGGTTGATCTTTGCCATGAAAGTTTCTGTGATCCGCTATACATCAATTGATCAGGCAATTTCAGAATCCAATGGGCCATAGGATACAAAGCAGGCTATTTCACTAATCAAGTGCCCCACTGTGAAGTGGGACATCTCATCCATTTGTCATTTTCTAAAGGGGAAGAGTCCATTAAACAAAAATACTGCATCGCAGCATTAGCCTTGATTTATGTGAAGTGGGACATCTTCAATGAGGTCCACGAGATGGATAGTTGAGATTCATCGATCATCTGTTCGGTGGTTATTGCCTATTGGAAATACCAGTATTTGTTTTCTATGTTAGGTTCTCTTTGATTGAGCTAATCAAAATTACATTTTAGAATAACCTTTTTAAGTCCTTTGAAATCATTTTATGATAATACTATTCAAAATATTAAATCAATAGCCATCAAATATAATATAAAAATAGTCTAATAATGTATCTAAGCTGTACATCATACATCATGCATATTGCAGCTGATGAGATCATTCTAAACATCCAATCAATGGTTAGGAAAATAGCTGGTGCATATTTATTGTAATAGAGAAATGTTTGATTAAACTTGCCCATCCACCGTGTGGGCCACACCTCTAATATCCCCTCTAAATCCCCTCCAATATGATGATCTTGTCATATAAACAATTAATGGAAATGAACGGTTTAGATTTATTATACTAGCAAAAACTTATCTGTGATCTAGATCGCCTATCAAATGGGTGAACCTTTTGTCGTCAGCGTTTTTTATAAGTTCACTTTCAGGGATGGATGACTCAAACCATCTAATTGATGTTGAGGAAATAGATGATCCATATTTATTATATCATAGAAATGTCTGACCTATGCCCATCAGTGGGCTCACCTTGAATCACCTACCTCTTATACATGATCTGGAATGTCCATCATGTGGGCCCCACCATCATTTGCTCACCACTTTCAAAAGTCACTTTGATCGGATTATTTTTAATTATTCGACCTATGACTCAAGAAATGGACAGTCCATACCAATTATAATAGAGAAGTTCGTATCATTAATCTAAACCTTCGTCATTGCTTATCCTTCTCAAAAACTATTTGATTAGATTGTCCTAATCATTTGAACAATGACTATGAAAAAGAATAATTCACATTGATTATAATAGAAGTCCAGCTGTGATTAGGACCAACTATGACATGGGAAATAGATTCCCATACTTCCCAAAAATCACTTTGATGCAATGATATATGAAATGGACAACCCATAAATTTATACTAAAAAATGTCATATATGTGCTTTGCACCCTCCATCAATGTGGGGCCTGCCTTTCATTGTCAAACTCTTTCAAAAATCATTCCTAACCATTGATCAACGGCTCGGACTGGATCATCCATGTTTACTATACCAGCCAAATGTAATTTGAATTCATGATCTCAACTGAATTAGTAACTTTTATCGCTCGACCAACCACTTCCTAAAAATTTTAAATTGCATACTTTTATATACACATATTCCGAGTGTTTATTATTAGTGTGATTAAATTGCTAGTTTAATTGTTAAATATCGGCTCATATCAAATTGAGCTTTTGAGTCAACCAACCCATCTAGTTATTGACTTGAGTTGAGTTTTCATGTTTCAAAACTACACCATTTGATTAGTATACTACCACTTAAAGATCTGAAGTCTCAGTCTCGAATCTCATTCACCATGCGAAAGCATTACACATGTAGGTGAATAAGGAGAGGAAGAAACAAACTTAGGATGGGGATCATCTTCTTCATCACCCGCGCAATGACCATGGGATTCAACGGTAGCAATGGGTCGGGTAGCCTGGCCCGGCTTTGGGCTTGGACCTACTAGCTTGGCTCATTGGTCGTGTTTGAGCCTCACATGGATGGCACGATCAGTGTCGGCCTTGAGCTCAAGTCATTTTAACTCGACCAAACATAGATCTGTCCCGGCCCTATTTTATATGTACATGTGTTATATCCTACAAATATACCATTTTAATCCTCAGCTAAGCAACTCATACATCTTAAATGTATACCTCGGCTTCATTGCTCTAAAATATTTATTTTTCTGTACATGTATGATCCACGTGATAAGGAATAGATTGCAACATTCAAGTGTGAAATAGGGTTTTCATCAATTTTTCGGGACAAGCCCAGATCGGGTCCACTTAAGTGTTGAGCCAGGCCAAGCCCTGGTCCTGCACAAACCTAGCCCATTGCTGCCCCTAAAAATTAGAAACACCATACCTTATTGATTGGATTACCATCTTCTTCCTAGCCTATGTGTCCATATATGCTTCATGTATTTTTACTTTGATTGATCATTCAACTAATACTCAAGATTGGTACAGTAATCCAAGACTAAACATTTTCATCGACCATACAATCTTAAAGTTGCAGAATCCATTAAAATAGACCTCCTGATGATGGGACCAAAATCCAAACACCACTCGAGCCTCCATTAGTGACCTCCATACGGATGGCTAATCATCATGGAAGTCAATTCATACGGCATTCATGGTCATTTGATCGATTGGAAATTCACCACTACTGCCTTCAACATTGTTTGGCCCACCTAGTGGTGTGATGTGACTAGGCTGAACAAAGTTAAAATTCGAATAGGCCGGGCCCGGTTGAGCCCTATCAGTCGGGTGTGGTCCACTGCTGAAATTGGAAACTAATTGAGATCAATGGCACAATCCCATATAACGTAGATGAGTTTTGGAGATAGTTCTTGTTGATGCAAAAATTTGGTCCACCCTCTTTAGTCCTTCAAATACCTGCACATGAAGAAGACAAAGGAGACCCTGACTAGAGCAGGGGACCCTCTGATGCCAAAGTCAGGCTAGGAATCTAGGTCTTATAGTATTGAGGGATTTTGAGAGAGAGTTTTTGCATACCTTTGTTCCCTGGAGAGCCCTCTTTTTATGGGCGTGAGAAGTCCCGGCGTAAGGGGATTCTCTCCTGATCTTTCGGGAGATTTGATTGAGTTACCACTTATTTATGGATATTTTTCAATCTCGAGATTTTTGGGTTCGGGAATCCTTCTATAAGATTTTCGGAATGGTATTTAAGATTACACCGTCTTTCCTTTCCTTGGCTCGGTTTTGCCTATTGACTCAGTTTTTCCTGTTGACTCGGTTTTGCCTGTTGACTCGGACAACGAGAACAAACTTGGTCCGCTCTATAAACGAGTTCCCAGACTTGTCATTTTTTCCCCCAACAGTAAGCCCCCCTTACTTCTTGGGCTGACCTGTGGAGGTTTGAAAAGTAAGTTGGTCGAATTATGCATGGTTGACTTATGCCTAGTCGGCTTACGCTCAGTTGGCTTATGCTTGGTCGGCTTACGCCTAGTGGGCTTATGCCTAGTCGGCTTATGTCTGGTCGGCTTACGCTCAGTTGGCTTATGCCTGGTTGGCTTACGCTCAGTGGGCTTATGCTTAGTCGGCTTATGTCTGGTCGGCTTACGCTCAGTTAGCTTATGCCTGGTCGGCTTACGCTCAATGGGCTTATGCCTAGTCGGCTTATGCCTGGTCGGCTTACGCTCAGTTGGCTTATGCCTGAATAATGGCTGACTCATGAAATGGGTTGGCATGGATGGATCCCTAGAAATCTTCTGGTCGCTAACGGAAGAATTCTCTCCTTCTTCCCTTTGCTCCATATCCTCAACCGAGTTGTTTCCTTTTCGAATAATACAATTTCAGGTGCGAGATCGAGCACCAAGCTGACTTGTCGAGGTCGGTCTGACCTTTCGAGGCTGACATGAGCTGCTTAAGCCGAGCTTAGCTGTCGAGGCCGAGCTAAGCTGTTGAGGCCAAGTTGAGCTTGTTAAGGCCGAGTTAAGCTATTGAGGCCAAGCTAAGCTGTCGAGACCGAGCTAATCTATTGAGGCCGAGTCGAGCTTGTTAAGGCCAAGTGTTCACTCCCCAAGTGCAGGGTTGTGATGTAGTTATAACTCGGTAAGACCGAGGTCGAATCCCAAGGGACTGAAACTCGTACGTTATCTAAAACTAACTATAATTTGAACTAGAATATGATGAAATCTAAATCAACTAGAATTTAAGGAATAATTGTGAGATTATTATCTAAAACTTAAGAGAAATTAGAGATAGGAAACTAGAGATTCAGAGGATCCACTTGTAGAGATCAGGGAGATCTTATGCATGTTTCATGGAAATTAATTGAACTGTCATTGATATAGTATTCAAGAGATGAAAGATATATGAATTAGAATGGATTCCATCACCAAACCATGCCCAAGAGACTATGGCAAACAACAGAATTAAACTAATTACCAACCAATCACATGTATGAAGGTTAGGAAGGGTACCGACATCTGAACATGCCCATGAGACTATGGTGAACAACAGGACTTCCTGACGTCATAAACACTAAAAGAAAAAGGAAATACTCAAAGCCATTGCAGACCTATTGTAATTTCAGTCATAATAGACCATTAAAGACTAAGAACATTCCATTGATTAAACTAACATCAATATTAATTCAATCTAAACAAAACACAAGCAAAAAGTTCCCATCACGCTACAAGCTTCACCTCTTAGCCCTAGCTAAGAGGTTTAGCCACTCATAGACATGGTGGACTCAAATCTCTTAGAAACATAAAGCAGAAACAAAAAGGAAAAGAAAAAAAAATACAAACTCAACTCCCTATCTCTCTCTCTCTCCACATCTTCCTCCAAGCCAAGCCTCCAATACTTAGATCTCCCCCTTGTGCACGTCCAGCCCCCAAGCTCAGAGATCCCCGTAACTTGCCTTGGTACATCTTGAGCTCTAAAACCATATTTTTAACACTCATTTTCAATTCAAGCTCATAAAGACACCCTGTATCACAAACACGATTAAATCGGAGTATTAAACGGTACCATGCTCGTAAATCTAGACAATAAATGGGGTCAGATATGTAATATTTGACCCTCAACACAACCCCCAACCAGCATCTTGTTAGTCCCGAGCAAAGTATGCGAAAAATAAGTTGAGAATTATGGGATGATTTCTATGAACTCGGGTGATTTTTGGAAAACAATCCTGATACTAAAATTCTAAGACTCATGAATGTTTAAAAGTATTTTCTCATGGACTCAAGCACACGGTAAACTTTATAATCAAGTTCAAAGTATTAATCTATCAATTAGAATAATTCTAAACATTGAGTTTCATGGGTGTATAGTGTAATCTCGGCTCATCGTCATTAAAATTCAATTCATTATTTAATGATAGCATTGGTAACCACAAAAGAATTCATGATAAACAAAACCCGAACCAAACCTGCCTCAAAAATTCCAGCTTTTGATTTTTCTCTTAAAAGTAATGCCTAGGAGGGGAATCGAATCCTTTCCTATAGGGAGCAAACCTATGGTAAAGACCAGTCGCCCAATAAGTTTTGAATGTTAATCTTGGGGAATCAAACCTTCAACTGTAGGGAGCAAACATACAGTGAAGGCCATCTGCCCAACCCTGGGTATTTTCTTTTTCCTCAATTCTATTTTTTTTACTTTTTATATTGATCATAATAGGCAAATTTTCCAAGCTGGTTCCTTTCATGCTTAATGATTACCAAGTCAATCCTTCAATATCAAACTGAAATCTTAATGTGGAAACGAGATATGACATGTGAATTCATGACTCAATCAATGTTTACAACGTCTAATTCTGGATTAACAATTCAAACTTAACTGTAAAATCTAACAAATACTGAATCCAAGATTCATAAATCAAACATTACATATCTTACACTTCTTAATCCAAGATAGTCGTCAAAATCACATTGAATTCCCAAAAATTTTCAAAAAAATTTAAAAAATTTTCACAATTTTTGCTCAAGACCAAGAAAACACTGATTAGGTACCTAATCTCCCACCTCCAACCTAAAATCAACATTGTCCTCAATGTAAAAGGTATGAATATACAATGTACATGAGACAACGAAAGTAAAGTGATAGGAAGATAGTACCTGGATAACGAATCGATAGATAGACTTTCCAAGAGATTGCAATATGAAAACCGGTTAGCAAAACAAAAATAACAAAAATAAAAATCCTACCTATACCACTTTCGCAGGTGCTCTCGATTGCATTTAGCGTATGCAACAAGCCTTTAAACCCCTAGGTTACCCCTAGTGGACGAGTTGTAGTCTCGTGAGGGTTTGTAGTAATGTTACCCACAAACATTGAATCGATCATGCCGTAAGGTTCCTCTTCCGACTAATATCTTGATAAGTTTCTCGGTAAGTTCTTCAACAGGATCATCCAAAAGACCTTTTTGCAATAAGCTTGGGCGCCCTGGAGCATGACTTTCCAGAGAGACTTATGTACCTCATACGAAATCTTCCATTGAATTGCTTGAGGTATCCATAATTTATATGATTCACCTAAGACAGAAGAAGTTTCAACGTTAGTATCGCGTGGTGAATTAGAGACTACAAGTAAATAAAGTTCAGAAAACTTTCTAAGAATTGATGTAGTCTCAACACATTCCGAATCTCCAAACTTCGGTTTAATTTTTAACTCCTCTTCCTTTACTGGTAGACGTTTAAGATCAGGGGAAGAGAGGTTTCAGAGTAAGGGTTCTCTCGGTCAGTGACGACTACCGAGATTTTGTCTCACAGGGCATCCGCTTTGTCCCTTAACATGGGATCGTTTGAAACTACAAAGTGTGTCAAGCAATCCTAAGAGTTGTGAAGTTCAGCTGAGTGTGATTTATTATGGCTTGTGATGATCTGTGCAAAGAATCCATCGTCCTTGACAGTGAATGGAGGTACGCTCTCTTGCTCCAGTTCTGCACAGACAGATTGAAGATCAGTAAGTGAAGCATTGATGTGATCACTCTGTTCATTGAAATTACTCAATTGAGGCGTTGAATTATCAAATATGTGCAGCTCAGATGGTGGCCTCAACTGAGTGGTTTCAAATTCCGAGTCATAGCGGGCAACTCCTCCTTCTCCTGAATCATATTATCATTCAATTCAGGGGAGTGGTCTAAATATGTTTCACAAAAGTTAGAAGGGTCGGTCGTAAGGGACTCATCTTCCACCTTTAAATCAGACATGTCAAGTGATGAGAGTGGCTCATTATGACCGACCACTTCATGTACATCTTGATCATTGCTCTGGACCAAACTTGAGAAGGATTCTAGGGGGACTGTGGCTACACATTCAGGATTGCAATCATGTTCTAGTCCAGTGCAATGCTCATTTGGGATGAGATTACTTTCCTCACATTCTACACTTAGCATGGGTTGAGGTTCGAATAAACTAACCTCCTCATTATTGAAATCATGTGTGTCATGTAAGGAAGGTGTATCATCATCAATGTATTTAAAAGATACCCATGTATCTTCACCATTCTTTCGAACAGTCATCGAGATTGACTCATCAGGAAATTGAACTATATGTTCATTAACGGAATCTAACTCCTCATTCCAAATTCCAGATTCTTTCAAAAGTGAGTGCGGATCACTTTCTTCGCATTGTAATTCTGGATTGGGTTGTGGTTGGGATGAACAAGCTTCCTCTATCTTTTCAAGGCGTGACATGAGCGTTTCCACTACGTTTCGAATTTCCTCAAGACAGGCCATGTCACTCTGATATGAATCCTCTTGGATCGTTTTTGGTTGGATCTCAAAAGTAGGGGATCCAAGAGAATAACCATTATAACATGTTGTTGGTTCATTTTTCCAATTTTGATGTTTTCACTGATTGTAGTCATACGGATCATAGGTGGGAGAATCTGATGGTTGGTAATACTTATTATTACTCATGATATAATCACGCATTGTTTTCTTTTTATCGGATGAGTGATAATAATTCTCACAACCATAGTTATGATAACCCCAACAATCACGTACTGTTTTGTTAATCCGTGGGGTGTAATTGTTCTCCTGCATATAATCACGTAAAGACTTCTTAGCCGGTGGATCTTTATATTCTGATCAATTCTCAATAATAGTTTAAGAAAAGTTTTGAGACATAGGTTGATTTATATCATTATTATCCCAAAATAAGTTATTCTTCTCAGCATACCGACGTTGCCACTCGTGCATATACATGATGAAACCCTTAATTTGAATTTAATCCTAAGAAAAATAAAAGAAGAGATTCTACAGCAGTGTGAAAAGTAAGAGGATGAGAAGTTATAAAGAATGTACCAGATTAAAGATTCCTATATTAAGATCCTGTAAAACAAAACAAAATAAGTTAGTTTTTAAAAATAGAAAGTCTAAGAATAAAAAATTCTTAATTAAAAGTAAACTAATTTCTAGATAAAAAAAAGAAATTCCAAAGAAAGAGAATTTAGAAAGAGCTTATTAAATTAGAAACTTCTTATAAAACAGAAAAATTAGATTAATTCTAAAAAATCAGATAGAAAGAAGAATCCAAAACTAAAAAAAAATAGGAAATATCTAAAGTTAGGAAAAGTTTCTAACAAAGAAAATAACTAAGCCTAGAATTAGAAAATTCTAAAAAGAAAATCTAATCTTAAACTAATCCTAAAATTAATTAATTTCAGAAAAACGTAGCTGACAGTCCCCGGCAACGGCGTCAAAAACTTGTTCACTCCCCAAGTGCAGGGTTGTGATGTAGTTATAACTCGGTAAGACCGAGGTCGAATCCCAAGGGACTGAAACTCGCACGTTATCTAAAACTAACTATAATTTGAACTAGAATATGATGAAATCTAAATCAACTAGAATTTAAGGAATAATTGTGAGATTATTATCTAAAACTTAAGAGAAATTAGAGATAGGAAACTAGGGATTTAGAGGATCCACTTGTAGAGATCAGAGAGATCTTATGCATGTTTCATGGAAATTAATTGAACTGTCATGGATCTAGTATTCAAGAGATGAAAGGTATATGAATTAGAATGGATTCCATCACCAAACCATGCTCAAGAGACTATGGCAAACAACAGAATTAAACTAATTACCAATCAATCACATGTATGAAGGTTAGGAAGGGTACCGACATCCGACCATACCCAGGATACTATGGTGAACAACAGGACTTCCTGACGTCATAAACACTAAAAGAAAAAAGGAAATACTCAAAGCCATTGCAGACCTATTGTAATTTCAGTCACAATAGACCATTAAAGACTAAGAACATTCCATTGATTAAACTAGCATCAATATTAATTCAATTAAACAAAACACAAGCAAAAAGTTCCCATCACGCTACAAGCTTCACCTCTTAGCCCTAGCTAAGAGGTTTAGCCACTCATACACACGGTGGACTCAAATCTCTTAGAAACATAAAGCAGAAACAAAAAGGAAAAGAAAAAAAATACAAACTCAACTCCCTGTCTCTCTCTCTCTCCACATCTTCCTCCAAGCCAAGCCTCCAATACTTAGATCTCCCCCTTGTGCACGTCCAGCCTCCAAGCCCAGAGATCCCCGTAACTTTCCTTGGTACATCTTGAGCTCTAAAACCATATTTTTAACACCCATTTTCAGTTCAAGCTCATAAAGACACCCTGTATCATAAACACGATTAAATCGGGCTATTAAACGATACCATGCTCGTAAATCTAGACAATAAATGGGGTCTGATATGTAATATTTGACCCTCAACACCAAGCTAAGTTGTTGAGGCTGAGCTAAGCTGTTGAGGCCGAGCTAAGCTGCCGAGGCCGAGCTAACTTGTTGAGGCCGAGCTAACCTATTGAGGGTGAGCTAAGCTGTCGAGGTCAAGCTAACCTGTTGAGGCCGAGCTAAGCCTGTTGAGGCCGATCTGGCTTATTAAGGCCGAGTGTCCTGTTGAGGCCGAGATAAGCTGTTGAGGCCGAGTTAAGCTTGTTAAGGTCGAGCTAAGCTATTGAGGTCGAGCTAACCTGTTGAGGCCGAGCTAACCTGTTGAGGCCGAGCTAAGCCTGTTGAGGCCAATCTGGCCTATTAAGGCCGAGTGACCTGTTAAGGCCGAGCTAAGCTGTTGAGGCCGAGTTGAGTTTGTTAAGGTCGAGCTAAGCTGTTGAGGCCGAGCTAAGCTGTTGAGGTCGAGTTAAGTTGTCGAGGCCAAGCTAACCTATTGAGGCCGAGTTAAGCCTGTTGAGGCCGATCTGACCTATTAAAGCCAAGTGACCTGTTGAGGCCGAACTAAGCTGTTGAGGCCGAGTTAAGCCTGTTGAGGCCGATCTGGCTTATTAAGGTCGAGTGACCTGTTGAGGCCGAACTAAGCTGTTGAGGCCGAACTAAGTTGTTGAGGCCGAGCTAAGCTGTCGAGGTTGAGCTAAGCCTCTTAAGGCCGATCTGGCCTATTAAGGCCGAGTGACCTGTTGAGGCCGAGGTTGTTTTGGCAGTTATGCCGCCCAGCGGGCTCAGGGTTATTTAGGAAGAGCTTCGACTTGGCTGCAGCAATGATTTATGAAGAGCTTTCTTCTTTCATTTCGCTATAATAGATTGTTTGGAGTATTTATGGTAGATAAAGAACGACTTAAGATGTCGTTTCCATAGACGACGTCAAACTGTTGATGCAAAAATCTGGTCCACCCTCTTTAGTCCTTCAAGTACCTACATATGAAGAAGACAAAGGATACCCTAGCTAGAGCAGAGGACCCTCCGATGCCAAAGTCAGGCTAGGAATCTGAGTCTTATAGTATTGAGGGGTTTTGGAAGAGTTTTTACATACCTTTGTTCCCTGGAGAGCTCTCTTTTTATAGGCGTGAGAAGTCCCGGCGTAAGGGGATTCTTTCCTAATCTTTCGGGAGATTTGATTGAGTTACCACTTGTTTATGGATATTTCTCAATCTCGAGATTTTCGGGTTCGAGAATACTTCTACAAAATTTTCGGAATGGTATTTAAGATTATACCGTTTTTCCTTTGCTTGGCTCGGTTTTGCCTGTTGACTCGATTTTTCCTTTTAACTCGGACAACGAGAACAAACTCGGTCCGCTTTATAACCGAGTTCCCAGACTTGTCATTTTTTCCCCCAACAGTTCTCAAATTGACAAGTGAGCTCCCGACTGAGCAAGCATGGATAGTTTTTAGTTTGACAAGTAGGGTCCATGGTCCATCAATATAAGCTGTTGATCTGAAGTGAAATCATGGATTGACCATTAACCAAGAATGTCCCAATATTCTAGCTATCGAATTTTCAGCCGGCCTTTATTTGGCTGAACGGGACCATCCGTAAATCCTTTAATTCATTTCCCACTTGTTGATGGTTAAGATTTCCCATCAAAAGTGGTTACCGGAGCATTAGATCACACCACCGTGGCCCCCACTTGTACAAAGCCATCCACAAATTAGGTCGTGGCTGCTGGCTGGTGGGCCCACCCGGCACGTTGCAGACCCAATATCAAACAAGTCATAATGATCAGCAGAAGGGCTGTTAATGGGCTGGGCTTAAAGCCAATCTAAGCCCGGCCCATTGACATCTCTACTATTATTATTACTATTATTATTTACACATGCAATCTACGGTGGAATTTCACTACAATGATACACAATCCACTTTTGTAGGATTATGTTTTACTTGCAACCAACGGTTTGGATCATTGAACCATGACCCACGAACCGTGTACTGTACAAAGTTACGAAGGATGATACACGGGGCATTTGCTTTTGTAGACGTGGCAAGTGTGACTTAAATTAGACGGTCCAAAATCATGAAAGCCACTATTGATGGAAACGGATTGGCTACTCCCCCTGACACCACCCCCGGCTGGTGGTCGGTGCTCTGTGGGCCCCACCATGATGTAAGTGTTTCATCCATTCCGTTCATCAATTTTTGCAGATAGTTTTAGGGCTCAATACCAAAAATGAGAGGTATATACAACTCAGGTGGACCACACCACATGAAAACAATAGTGATTAGACATCCACCATTAAAATCCTCCTAAGGCCCACTGTACTGTTTATTTGACATCCAATCTGTTGATTAGATCATAAATTCCCAGATGAAGGGAAAAAACAAATATCAACTTGATCCAAAACTTTTATGGCCCCCAAAAGGTTTCTAATGGTTGAAACTCATTAAACACTATTCTTTTAATGTGGTCCACTTGAGAATTGTATAGAAATCATTTTTGGATTCGTACCGTAAAATTATCTATAAAAATAGATGAACGGCATGGATGAAACAAATACATCATGTTGGGGCAGAGCACCAACCACCAGCCATTGGCTGGTGTCGGAGGGAGTAGCCAATCCGTTTCCACTATTGATAGTTTATAAGCCTACAATTATATTAATTCATTGATTTTATCTTTGCTTTATGAAGATCTGTTTGTTGAATTTGAACCGTTGATGTTCACCGTCCATTAATTATTATTATTATTCGAGCATCCAAACCATTAGTTCAGTATAATTATTGTTTTATAAATCATCTAAAGTGGGATCACCGTTTAGACGTTTTAATCTGAGTTTCTCACAGGCCATATGTACAATTTATTAGTGCCCGCGTATCATTCTTCAAATTCTGCCCGAGTATTATATCACAGGCCGATTGTCCTTTTTCGTAAATTACTTTCCTTACAAAAACCCTAACGCATTGAGAGACGCCTGCTTTCTCCCTCTTCTTGGACGTCTGCAGGAGGAGCCGCGAATCCAATCTCAGCAGGCGTAGCTAAAATGGTAGGCAGCAGCTAATGTGCTGGATTTCCTCATATTTTGATATTTTCCCCCCTCAAATCTGATACTGACCACTCCATTTCTTTTCTTGCATTCGTAATTCGTTCTACTCTTATTAAGACATTCAAAAGGAGAAACGGAGGAAGAAATAAGCACGGCAGAGGCCATGTCAACTTCATCCGCTGCTCCAACTGCGGCAAATGCTGCCCTAAGGTACTCTTCTCCTACAATCGGCTGTACGTTGCACCTAATCTCTTTCATGCTTTCAGGATTTATTTTTTTCTTCCGATTTTGCTTGAAAATGTCATTTATTTACATATGGGAAATGATTGCTTAGAGGCATGCATCAGAATGTAAGCTGTTGCCTGATGGACGATTGTATATCTAGGGTTTTGCTAACCTCACCACTTTCATGGAGTGACCGCTTGTCGATTCTAACCGTTCATTCATTCATATAACTAGGAGCAAGCCATGGTGCAAAAATAATGCGAATCGGTTGATCCTAAGTTTTTTTTAATCAATGGCATGAAAATGTACAGTCAAGATTGACGGGAGAAACGAAATATGTCCAATCATCATCTTGAAACATCTAGTAGATAGATCCCACTTTGTATATCTTACGATTCTAAAGTAACACTTTGATTTGATGATTCTAACCATTTGATATATGTCTTGTAAACAACAGAAGGTTGTAACAAATTGGCCCCATTCAAAGAGGGTACAATGGAAGGTTGTAACAAATTGGCCCCATTCAAAGAGGGTTAGAATTTTCTGATTGGTGTGATTCTTGCACCATGGCGTGCTCGTAGTGAATGAATGAATGGTTCAGATTGACAATAGGTCACTCCATGTGCCATTTAAAAGATTTGGGAACGTTGCTATTGATTGTCCCCATGAAGGTGGGGATGTTGGCAAAACCTATATATAAATGGGATCCATGTTTTGGTCCTAGACCATTGATCTTACGGGTTGTTTGGATGTTGGTAAATGGGGCAAGTGGTAAATGATTTACTAACAAATCATTTACTACTTGTGTTTGGATGCTCTAATTTACTAGTAAATCATTTACAATCATTTATTACTTGTAAATGATTTACTAGCAAAGCCTCCTTCTCATTTACTAGCAAAAAGCCAGGATTTCATTTAATAGTAAATGAGGAGATGGCAATGGCTCTATTTTTTTTAGTGGAAGCCTAAAAAGAAGATTTCATTTACCATTTACAGGCTATCCAAACACTAATGTTCTACTAGTAAATCATTTACAACTTAAAGCCAAACAGATGGGCTGTAAATCGTTTACAGCCTTTAAGTGATTTACTAGTAAATCATTTATGACGTAAACCATTTACCACCATCCAAACGACCCCTTATGCTCTTTACTGCATAGGGGGGACTGTTCATTAAGATTCCCAGTTGAGAAGTTCCTAACCCCTGACTAGATGCCCACAGGCACAGATAGATGGGTAGGGGTGTACATCGAGTCGAGCTGAGCTGGCCTCAGCTCGACTCAGCTCTGCCACTTGCTGACCTCAGCTCGAACTCGGCTCGGCTTGGCTCGGTCCTCGAGCCTAACTGGCCAGCTCAACTCGGTTCAGTCAACAGCTCGGGCCAGTTCGAGCCGAGTTTGAGCCAAGATCGAGCCGAGTTCGCCATTGCAGCATTTTCACAAACACCTGCACTGCACCTTCAAAATCTCACTGTATTTGAGACAGTAGCAATGGTTTTACAAGTATTTTATCAAACACCTTCTAAGCAACATAAAAATCAAGCAAAAAAGGGTGTTGGTTTCATATACATACCTTCCTTGCCATCAGCCACACTTCTTTGAGTCATTTCATCAAACACTTGGTGAGCAACATCAATATCAAAGTAACCAAGTCACCGAACTGGTTCAATCCGAGTTGGATTTGAGCTGGGTTCGATCCGAGTCGAGTCGTGCTGGGGCCAGCTTGAACTCGGTTCGAGCTCAAAAAATCAGCTTGACTCGGCTTGAACTCAGCTTTGAACCGAGTCAAATCGAGCTTTTTCGAGTCGAGTCGAGCGAGCTAACCGAGCTAGCTCAGTTCATGTACACCTCTATAGATGGGTAAGAAAGACACATGGCAACAGTCCGGGAAAAGGCTAAAGATTTGATGGCTAGGATATTCTGATCTGGGATGGTTTTGGGTTAATCTCCCATTTGCAGTGATCCCCATGATGTCAATGGTCTGGATGAATAAACCATGGGTTTCCTCTCCTAGAATGGGTGCATCAGGACACTATTCACTTTCCAATGCATCACGACTTTATAATACTGCTTCCATCAGGTTGTCATGTGTCTAGAATACCCCAAACTTGTAGAAGATGGGCCTCTTCATGAAGATTGCCCAACCTGAAAATCAGGCCAATCCACTCATATGTTGGGTCTCACCGTTCAATTAGAATATCTGCCTTTGATTGATTTCGATTGTAGCCTGATAGATGAGTGGAGCAGGCCTGATTTTCACCCCAGCTGTTCTTTGTGGTGTGGCTCACCTTTGGCAAGGCTCTGATGCTCTATACAAGTTACAGGTTGGTGTGGCTGTATGTTATAGTTCACATACAGTATGGCTTTTGTACACACCGGGCAAGTGTGTATTTCAACCAAGCATCCTAACCAGGGTATTCAGTAGTGGTAACAGCTTGCTTAATGGCTGCCATAACACTGTTAAGATATGCCCCCCTAACGGCCATTACTGCCCTGTAACGATCTTTTTTTTTTTTAAGGGAAAAAAAAGAAGAAGCATTGGCCCCATATCAGCCCATTTTGGGCCCTTAGCGGCCTGTTTTGGCCTTGTATTGCTGAGTTAAGGGCACATAATGGAGGTCACAGGTCCGTTACAGTCTTCTTCTTCTTTTTTTTTTTTTTTTTTTCCCTCTTTCAGATCAGGCATTACACTCCTATATTGCATAATGGGTTCCACCATTACCATCGTAGCCACTACATAACTGTTTTTGAATACTTTGGTCCTAACTAATAACCACCCTGCCACAAGCAGAGTGCTTGACAAGTCCTCTTTTAATTATTTTAAGTTAATTAGATTTCCAGGCTGCGACAGGTCTCTTTGATTGGTCGGGACTGGACTACCCACATAGACCAATGCATTGGGACGCATATGATCTCTTAAAAATGTATTTAGTTTCTTCTCCATTTGTTTTTATTTTTCCATGTGATTAGGATAAGGCAATCAAGCGATTTCTAGTCCGGAACATTGTCGAACAGGCTGCTGTTAGGGATGTTCAAGAAGCCTGCGTCTACGATGGTATGTTTACTATTAAATTCTATAGCTTTTCTTATTCATTTCTTATTCCTTTTCTTAATTTATGTTTTATTCAGTTTCATTTTACATTTTGGAATCTGGTTTAGGCTACATGCTTCCAAAGCTGTATGCAAAAGTGCAGTATTGTGTGTCGTGCGCCATCCATTCCCATGTGGTCCGTGTCAGGTCCCGTACTGCACGCCGAAACCGCGAGCCACCTCAACGTTTCAGACGCAGGGTATATGTACAATATTTTTTTAATTTCATTTTGTTATATGATCGCTTTGGTATTGATTTCAGCTTCTACGTGTTTGTTTCTTGTTTAGGATGACATGGCTAAGCCAGGACAAGCTCCTCGCCCGGGTCAGACCGCAAACCCAATCCGCCAGGGATGATCTTCCTTTGGTCTGCTTGAACTTATAATTGTATTGCATTGGGATTAGTAAGTCTGGTAAAGGCTTAAGTTTTGAATTTTTGGTTGAATAGACAGTTTTCTCTTTATAGTTGCTGAAATTGATTTCAAGAAATTGAACATTGATGATGTTCTTCAGAATTTGCTTATGTTTCATTTAGATTTTCTCAAGATATTGTTGAGGTTTATGGTTATCACAATTTGATGTTATTAGTATTGTAGTTCTGGTGATTATTGAATCTAATTATGGGGCCCATTTGGATGCACCCTTTGAAGGGATTTTTGAGCCCTAAACACCGTATTAATCCAAACAGCAGTTGATGCTGTGCGTTTGGATGCACTTTCCTAACCCCTTTCTCATCTCCTGCCCGGCAAAGTGCTAAAATGCTGACTCAGCAATCAGCAAAGTCAACTGAAAAAGCTGGATTCAAAATCCCCTTTTCACAAACTCCCCTTATTGGAAGTGCGACCGAACAGGCTCTTGATGTATGATTCAATTAGGACTTCACATTCTGTTTTTTTATTATTATTATTATTTATAGCGGAATCATGACAACGGATTGTTAGTCTCTATGTTGAAACTACTGCCATGTATCTCTTAGTAAAAAAAAAAAAGATTTTCTCAGTCAGTTTGAGCTGTTCTTTTGGTGGAATTTTCTTTAGAACTATGAAATGCTGTGTTTGTCTCGAGAGTAGCTAGATTGGGAAAATGCTGAAACCATTAGCTTTCATTTATTGTCAAGAAAATAATGTAAACCTGACCTTTTGCTTTCATTGGAGACATAATTTAATCCATAAGCCTTTTAATTCCTTTATATTCAATCACCACTTCGAGCATTGGATTTTGTGATTGTCAATATGGCTCTGAACCATGTCTTCTACCCATTTGTTATGCCACTTGTCATGACTATTCTAGAAGATGTCTTGAGTGGAAGCACAGTGAATCACTTGAGATGCAAGTCACGTGTCATTACTAGACTTCATTGTACCAAAAGTGCTATGCTTGGTACCAGGGGAATGATAAGATGCTAGGCATTGTACCAAAGCTGTCGTGCTCGGTAGGGCTGCAACTTGGGTTGGTTGACCTGAAGCCGACTGACCCAACCCAAGTTTGGGTCGGATGGGTCGGGTTGTTAGGTCCTCCAGTCAGCTTAGGGTTGGAAAACCCTAGCCCAATTTGAAATCGGGTTGGGTTTGGGTTGAGCAGATCCAGGTTGGGTTGGGAATAATCACATGTATTTGGGTCAGGTTGGGTAGGTTTAGGGTTGAGCATATAGGATTTCAGGTTGGAATTTGGTTTAGGTCAGTTGTGAGTTGGGTCTTCTTTAGGTTGGGTCACGCTTGGGGGTTACGCTCGGGTTGACCCTACCTGCCCGAGTTGCAGCTTTGGTCCTTGGTGACTTCCCTACTATGTTTGTGGCATGCACCTCACATCCGAACCAACCAAAATAGTAGGGCCTGCTATAATACAAATTGTACTCCGGAAAATTACATTGAAATTATGATCCTAACTGGCCAGTTGGTGGACATCTGATGAATGATAAAAGTGGGATTGTAAACAGTCCAAGGGTTCAGATTTGAGGAGCATGCATGCCATATTTACAGCAGAGGAACTGCTAAGCAGCATACTTGTACTAAAATGCATAAAATCCTGTCGTTCCTCTAATAGTTGATAGGCATCCTCCAAATGGATGTGGCGATTGGGGTTCGAAGTGAAGAGGGGAAGCTTTGGAGGGAAATAATAGCTAACAAATATGGGGTTAAGGAAGGCGGTTGGTTTGTGAAAATATCATCTCTATACAGAGCTTCTCATGTTTGGAGAATGACAGGCTCGATAACATCTGATTTTTCAGAGATAAGCTTTCACCTTGGGTAATGGGCAGCATATCCGATTTTGGGTAGTGGTGTGGAGATCATTCGCTTCCCAACTTATTTCTGAGAGTGGCAAGGCTTGTGCCGGATCAGTTTGTTTTGGTGGGGGATTTTGCCGATCTTACCTTCTCCATCTCTCCCGGGTTCTTTGGTTTGGATGAGTCATCCTTCAAGCAAGTTCTCCGTTCGATCTCTGGTTGTGTGGTCGGGTAAGGAGCGATCATGTTCAACACCTTCACATCCTTTCATTCCTGGTTCTACGGTGCTCCTCCGAGGGTGGCGGTGTTTGCATGGCTTCTACGGCGAAAGATAATTCTCACCAGTGATAATCTTCAAAGGAGAGCGATGATATTACTTAATGTGTGTTTGATCATTGATGTGTGAGGAGAATACGGAATCTATTGATCATCTATTTTTACATTGTTCCTGTGCCTACAAAGTATGGGTTCATTTCCTTTTATGCTCCACGTGGAATGGGTCATGCCTTCTTCAGTAGAGAACTTTATGGAGGCTTGGCACGGAGGCAGAATAGGGAAATTGTAAAAAGCAAAGTGGAGGCTGATTTTAATGAGTGTTTTTTGGGAAATTTGGGGGGTGAGAAATGGTCATTGCTTTCGAAATGAGTCGGTGGGGGTAGATGGCATTATTAGGAGGATCGAAAGGATTGTGAAATCTTGCTCCACGTGGAATGGGTCATGCCTTCTTCAGTAGAGAACTTTATGGAGGCTTTGCACGGAGGCAAAATAGGGAAATTGTAAAAAGCAAAGTGGAGGCTGATTTTAATGAGTGTTTTTTGGGAAATTTGGGGGGCAAGAAATGGTCATTGCTTTCGAAATGAGTCGGTGGGGGTAGATGGCATTATTAGGAGGATCGAAAGGATTGTGAAATCTAGCTCCACGTGGAATGGGTCATGCCTTCTTCAGTAGAGAACTTTATGGAGGCTTGGCACGGAGGCAGAATAGGGAAATTGTCAAAAGCAAAGTGGAGGCTGATTTTAATGAGTGTTTTTTGGGAAATTTGGGGGGCGAGAAATGGTCATTGCTTTCGAAATGAGTCGGTGGGGGTAGATGGCATTATTAGGAGGATCGAAAGGATTGTGAAATCTTGCTCCACGTGGAATGGGTCATGCCTTCTTCAGTAGAGAACTTTATGGAGGCTTGGCACGGAGGCAGAATAGGGAAATTGTAAAAAGCAAAGTGGAGGCTGATTTTAATGAGTGTTTTTTGGGAAATTTGGGGGGCGAGAAATGGTCATTGCTTTCGAAATGAGTCGGTGGGGGTAGATGGCATTATTAGGAGGATCGAAAGGATTGTGAAATCTTGGGCAGTGCACGTAAAGGTCGGTGCTGCCTCTGATCTTTCTTGTTCCTTTGTGTAGTGTTGGGTTGTATTCTTTCCCCGCTTTGATTTTGGTGGGGAAACAAAACGATGAAGCATGCAATTCATGCAATGCAGTTAGCGTTGGAAGGAATGGGCCGGGTGTAGGTGAAGTTGCACTTGGTCAGGTGAAGTTGAGCCACCATCGGATCAATTTCTAGATATTTGGCCCCCTCATGCTTGAAACAATGGCACACCACTTGCCCATGGGCTGATGTGTGGACCCCATTTACAATCATGGCAAGCCCATTGCAAGAGCTCTCTGAGGGGGTGCCTGTGCCAGTTTTACTGATGAGGTGGGGCCCACAAGGCACAATTTCTTCGATGTGGAACTACATTCTGGTATGCTAGTTAGATGTGCGAGGAGGATGAGGAAGAGCATGCACACATTCAAGAAAATGGTAGAACGGGAGTGAGACATGGTGTTTTGTTTGTAAAGTATCGGTGATGGGTGTGAGTGTGGTAGCATAGGCTTACCTTACCAATGGATGGTGTTTATGTACCAAGGGAATTTGTAGATCTATTTAAACGTCTCACACACTAATCATGTGGGAAAGATGTGGCATCCCCGATATGCTTTCCCATTTCACGTGGAGTGGTGGTGTCCATTTAAATGCGTAGATTCCCAATGGGCTAGTGTTGTGATACATCAGAACCATGCAGCGATGCAGACCTGTCTGAATTGTGAGCCCCATCTTTGATCGAGTACATCATTGGATCACTACTTGAATTTGAACTGTTGAGAATATTGTCTTATATACTTGGGATTTTGAAAATGTCACAATATTATTGTTGATGATTGATCAAGTAATATCACAGGATTTTCAAGATCTCAATGTTTACAATATATCGTGATTTTAACATAAAATTACTATGTTTTTTCAAGTAAAAATGTTTAAGCCCTGTTTGCTAGATGCCTAAAAATGAGTTCATCTCATTTTAATTAACAATTAAATATGATCTCTAACACACAAATTCTGTTAACGTGAACTCCTTGTGTCTAAGAGATGAAGATATCTAATATAGAATTATTGTCCACTAAAATGAGATACACTTATTTTTAGGAGTCTACCAAATATGGCCTTAGAAGATGATTATAACTATGTATTTATATTTTAATTTTTTGGGTTTTGCTAAAGTGTGCACTTTCATGGGATGTTAGCAATCATCCTTAAAGCTTTTAATTGACACATGGGATGCCTAATCATCAATATGAACCACCCACTCTTTTGTACAACTAGGAACAAGTCATGGTGCAAAAATCACACCAATCAGGTGACCCTAAACATCCAACCAATAGCATGAAAAATGGACAGTCAAGATTAAGCAGAGAAACAAAATAGATCTAATCATTGTTTCGAAACAACTATTTGATAGATCCCACTCTCTATTGCTTATGATTCCAAAGTAGCACTTTGGTTTAATGATTCTAACAATGTGATCTTTGGCTCTCAACTAACATACAGCTCTAACAAATTGGCCCTGTTCAGAGAGTTTGGATCATCTGATTGGCATGATTCTTTTACCATGACTTGCTTTCAATGGTACTATTGGGGAAACCTTTAGTGATTGAGTGCCCCACAGGGCATTCAAAAGGTTAGGAGATGTTAGCAAAACCCTAAAATTATTTATTAATTTATAATAAATATTTTAATAGTTTATTTTCAGCAAGATCTGCCTGATGATATTGTGAGGAAAACTGAGGAAAATGTCAAAATCCGAAAATCTCCTAAGAAATTCCCATGCCAAGAAATAGCTGGCTGAGAATGAGATCTATCGCGATGCCTTTCATTTGATAGTCACCAACTTGATCATAGTTTAAAAAATTTATCCGACTTGGGTGAGCTGACTCAGCTTATCAGATATTATGAGGCCCAAGACAAGCTCAATCAGATATTACGAGGCCCAAATTCAAACTCTCTCTCTCTCTCTCTCTCTCTCAATCTTTGCCACTTTCCCTGTAGTAAGCCTAATTAAGTAAGACTTTCCAAAGTAGTGGAATGGGGGTAGATTTTGCCATTTTTTATTTTCATATATTTATAAGACTTTTATTACATTGGTTTTAGAGTCCTTTATCCATAGCTATGTATGGAATCCAATGAAACGGTGACACATGGTAACTAGTTTTTAAAGTAGAGACAGTTTTGAATTGTTTCATATAACACCTAAGAAAGATGAGAATATGAGTTTTCGCTTAAAAGAGTACTCAATATGATTTAGGTTCTCTTCTGGTAACAATTTTTTATCTAAATATCAGGTCCAAAAGGCCTATAAGTGTATTAGAGATATTGTGAGGGAATTTCCTGATGGAAAAGAGCTGAGACGGAAGAAAGAGTTTTGCAGTTATTTAATATGGTGGCTTTGGTAGATAGATATTCATGGCAATTTAGCGTAGATTTATTTTTATGATGGTTTTTTTTTTTTAATGCCTTAAGACTTGTAAATTGGTAGATTGAAAGCTTCAAAATTCAGATTTGATAGCAGTTGGTGCTAAGATAGAGATATTTGATAGTGTTTCTTTTGAATTTGTTGATGATATTTATCACCATACTGATGGAAAATTTGGCATCGTCAAATTGCACATCTTGGAGACGTGAATATCTCAAAAGTTGCGGCCTTTAGAAATTTAATGGTGGAAATGAGGTTAAGATGTCAAAAATGATCCACCAAGGATAATTTAGAAAAGAAAATTGGAAAAGACATTGGTGGCTTCAAAGAGATTGTGTGTCATGTTTGGATACATTTAAGGAGTTTGGTTTATCCATCTGAGATTTGGAATAAATAGAAGAACTTCCTTTAAAAGGTGGCGGCTCAAGTGCCAATGGATTATTGGGTCGATGATTTTGAAAAAGATGAGTTTCTAAAGATAACTGACAATTTCTAGTCCATAAAACATAAGTAGGATGTGCATATTGAAAATTCTTACGTTGAATTATTTAAGAAGCCAATAAAAGAAAATATTGAATAAAAAAATGTGAGTTCTAGGAACCTAAAATCTGAGAAATTAATTTCACCAAACGTAGGTAGGGTGACAAAAGAAATGCATGGCCTAACTTGAAAAGTTCCATGGATAGTGTTCTGAAATATCAAGATGTGATGAAGTTTGAGAAATTCTAAATTCAGAATTCATTGATGAAGATGTGAAAATATGAATACAAGAAAGTCAACATTTAAAGATGAAGAGAATCAAGGATATAAATATAATCCTAAACCGAAGGTCACAATGTAGTGTATAAAGTTTGAATTTTTGGTACAATGTGAGTTTAACACATGATGATGTAGTCATCAAATATAATTCTTGCATCAGTCCAAATGTCAATGACGACTGTGGCAATTGATAGGATCTAGTGGAGCCTGTGTTTTGCAAGTCCAAAGACGATCTTATAGATCGAAGATGAGAAATCAAGTATTACATTTGAGAAGTCCAATTTTAAGAGATTTTGGAAGTCCCAAGTGAATAGGATTTTTTAAAGTATTAGATGTGCGTGGGTAGATTTTGTTCGTTTATGTTTTCCTATGCTTAGAAGTTTTTATTGCATGGATTGTGGAGTTTTATGTTTGGAATCCAATGATAACTGAGTTTCCTCTTAAAAGAATACACATGTGATTTAGGTTCTCTTCTAGTAGTCAATGTTGATCAATGAGAACTATTGCCTTCTTTTTTAATTGCTATCTACTTAGCCAGCAATAAGGCACCATAACGGTCCCACCATGGATACTTTCAAGGGATGGCCCATCATTTGAACAGTGAGGCCAGTGGGCCCACCCTGTAAGCACTAGGGTTACATTGCTGGACACGATCAAGTACCATGCAGTGTCGCAGAACAAGTTGGTTTTTTTTTTTTTTTTTTTTCCTTCTTTTTTTCTTTCTGAAATCAAAGCAGTGGACGGTTGAAGTGGCAGATTTGTACAGGATTCAAACAAAGTGGCCCAAATGATTGATCCTTTTGATTCAACTATCTTTGGAAAAACTGGATGCTCAAAGAAGCTCCCTTGGAATGGTTACGAACAGTGTCATTTTTGGGGTATCACACTCCTGGTGGCCTAAACAATGGGACCCACTGGGCCACTTTGACAACCCAACTATTGGAACTTTTTAAAAAAAAAAAAAAAATTCTTTTTGCTCTTTTAATTTTAAATTGACCATCTGATGACCGCCAATTTAGTAGCCAGGACCTTCTGATCAACGTGAACCTCAGCCAATGCTACATTCCCAATGAGATCCATGAATGTGACGATCTGGATTGACATGTATGAATTTCCAATGGCTGACAAAATGAGTTATTTTGGACCCACACCAGAAACTAGGATAGCCCATCATTTCATAGGTCACAGAACTCGCAGCTCCATTTGATCTATTAAAATCCACTCGCCAAAAGCAATCAACGGCGATTGATGTGAAGGCACCTAATCCATTTTACGCAAGAGAGTAGAAAAGTTCGTTTGAGTAAACTCGTCTTCAGCCCCACAGATCCTGAAGTTGAGTTTGAGTTAAAAACATGATTTGGATGGCTATGGTCACTGGTCTGCAATGGGTTTGATATACTTAGCCTGGCCATACATGCCTTACAAAATGGACGGTCCAAAAACATTCAGGCAGCGTAGCGGTTATTGATCCATTTTCAAAAGTAAAATTACACCCCTTCTAACGGCTTGAAGTAATTTTCAGCTATAGACCATCCATAAGGCGGTCCACCAAGATGGTCCTACTGAGCCTTAAGCATGTGCCCAACGTGCAGGGTAGATGGTAGGGAGGGGCGTCTGGTAGGACCAGGTACTGTTCCTCTTTGCGGAGCCAGCGGAAACTAAATTTCGCAGACCTCTCTCTCTCTCCTTCACAGTAAATGTGGTCATGACCGTTCATCTGTTTGGTTCCACCATCGATGGCTTATCTATCAAAAATCAGGCCTATCAAACAGTCGTATACATCACTTCACTTTCCCACACTTATATCTGATCTGAATTTAGGACCATATTCTATCCATGGTAGGGAAAACTAAATGAACGTTCCCAAATCACAGGTCTAAGCCTCCATTCATCTCTGCAAAGAGGGTGTGGCATGGCTTCGGTGGATCCCGGGATCCGCGTAGCTGGGTGGATTCCTGACTGTGGAGCCCACCGTGATGTATGTGCCTTACATCCACGCTGCTGTTTTAATAGCTCATTTTAGGGCATGATCCCCAAAAAGAGGCAGATCCAAATCTTAGGTGACCATCATTAAAAACTTCTCGAGGGCTACCAGAACGTTATTCGCCATCCAACCTGTTGATAAGGTCACAAAGACCTAGATGAAGGGACCACACAAATATCATATTAATCAGAAACTTACGGCCCACGATAAGCTTTTAAAGGTCAGTCACCACTGTTTCCTGCGGTGTGGCCTACTTGAGATTTGGATCTGCTTTAATTCTAGGATCCAGCTTTTAAAACGGATGGACAGCATGGATGTAAGGCCACAAACATCACAGTGGGCCCCACAATCGTCCCTGCGGAGAGATGGCCGTATCATACAACTCCATCGTTCAAAAATTCAGTGACTAAAAGTCTGGAAATTCAACCAAGACGAGACACTAGGAAACTCATAGGTGGCATCCCAGTCTCCACCCGTCAAGTCAGTTTGATGACTCAGTTAAGTCAAGATGACTCGTAGCGACTCAAGCTGAGTCACATACCTGGTCATCACTACCTCTTTTAATAAAAACTAACTAGAACCGGATCAAACGCAAATATCCAGTATCAGACATTTTAGATGGTCTAGTCATGGTATTTTCGTCCTGTGGCCCATCCATTTAGTGGCATCCCAGATTAAATATCCTCATCACTCTTCACACAACGGATGCAGTTGAGGCCAGGTGCTTCTGTATGCATAATGACATCTATGTTTTAGCATTACAAGCTAGATATAAAAGAAAAATGTTCACAAGCTTAGTAATATAGAACATCACTCAAAACCAACAACAACACTGCATGTAACACTGTGTACATAGTTCAAAAACCCGATAGCTCAATTCAATGTTCAAACAGGTTGGGTTGAATAGAAGACTCTGCCTGACCCTTTCAACTCTTTTTCTTAAAAGACCAACCCAACTCAACTCAATATTTAAGTATTGTAAATTGTAAATATTAGGAGTTTCAATAGAGATATGAGATTTATTATAGATTTAAAATAGTTCAATTAAGTAATATAGAACATAACTCAAAACCGATAACCTCACCGATTAAGGGCGTAGCTTACCTCTGCGGATGCTGGGGGTTCAAATCCCACTTGCACATATTTATTTTTGGTAAAATCCCCATTCAGAAGGGGAGTGACTCAGTTCAAGTCATGTTGGGTCGACTGAGCCATGACTTGACCCAACGAGTCGCCCAGTCGAGGCCAAATCAGGCCCAGCATCACACATGTTACACTCCCTTCATGCTAGCAGCAGAGTATACCTAAGATAAAATTGCACTCCAAACCATACCGTATCAAACTTAAGAGACAAAAGCATTGCCAGTGCTTCCGAGTAGAAAGAGGCTATTACACATCCACAAACAATACACATTTTCATACCATGTGCATCTTAATCTCTCTTTTATATCTGTTCATAACCTGAGTTTCGTGTTCCCATGCAATTATAATAGAGGGCCTTTCAAAAGGTTCTTTATTACGTACAGAGACTTGCAGACATCACCATAACTTATATAGTTGCTGGAAATAGAATACTCATATATATGCATCCGCCACTGCCTTTCATATGATCATAGTTTAGGAAGGGTGATTTGAAGAAACCCATCTCTGCACCCACCACACCAAGTTCATTCGATCAATCAGGCCACCTTTAAAAATCATGAGTATCCAATATATGTGCATGTATAAATAACACATGGATGACTAGTTGATGTTGTATGCAGATGACACGGGATATCAAACAATGAAGTATGTGTCCAGAGAGGAAAAATAGGACACGTCCTCTTTCTTGGGCTTCTTGACCATTTCCTCTACGTAATAGACTTTAGTAGTATGCTAGCTTAATAACCTCAAAATAATAGGATGGTTGAAAGAATGGATCAAACAAGCTTAAATTGCACCTTATCTTCTTCTCCTAGACCGATAGGTCTTTCAATCCAATTGTCACCCACATCTTCACCCAAGTCTTCGGCAACAATTTCCTTCTAGTATATGGATCTATGGTTGTGAAACAATCAGACCTATCATGGATGTAATGCAGCATGAACAAGCTACCTTATCTACTGTCCCGTAGCCATAACCAATTAGCACATATCGGCTGGGTTTGGAACTGCAAGTGAATTGAATTGTGGCCATTCAGTTCCATCAAGAGGAAATGACAAGAATTAGTTGTTTCCTAGTATTCCTATTATGTAGTCCTCAAATTTATGGGTGTTGATGGGTCCATCCAGACAGTTGAGGTTGGCGCCTGTAACATCACTGGCTCAGGCATGGACACCAAGAACATTGGATCAGGTTGGATCTGAAAGTACAGAACTGATTAGTAATGGACCTGAGCTCAGGTCATGGTCATTGGTCCATCAGGTTGATTTGTCCTGACCAAGCCCGGGCCTTGATAAAAATGCAAAAAGAGATCGGGCTTGACAATATCTTAATGGGGTTGAGCTTGGGCCTAGAAAACATGGCATGTTTCAGGCTTGGACTTGGGTTTGGGCCTTGTATTATCAAGTCAGTCTGGGGCTGAACCTGACCAAACAGGCTCTTTTTTTTTTTTTTTACACACGCACACGCACCCCTTTCAAATTGCAGTCACATTTCTCTCAGGTCCAACTTGGGAAGTAATGTAAATGCAATTTGAGGCCCAAATGCTTCCAATGTTAATGAAACCACAATTTCGTAATTTCCATTTTATCAGAGAAATAATCACAATTCAATTCGACAGTGCATCCAAACACACTCATCAACTATCAATGCTAGAATAACTTGGGAATCTTAAGATATTCTACAATCAAAAAGCACGTTTCAACAGTGACGAATTTGTTGTCAATACAGAAATTAGACAAAAGCAAGCTAGTTCTTGAAATTAAAAGAGAAAAAGTTTGATATTCTGCGAAAGTATGATGTTCGATATACAGGCACAAAGAAATTGAACACATGGCATACAAGCAACTCAAGTTAAATCATCCAAATTTCATTTATCATTATTATCAAGGCCTTGTCCCAACTAATTGGGGTCAGCTGCAAGAATCCTGTTACGCCATTGTGAACCATAACTAGTCAGTTGATGGAGATCAAATGGATGGTTGAAATGAATAATAGCCAAAATGGTCCCAATTCAGCAAACAAAGTGTCCACTAATCTACTTGGCATAAGGCACAACAGATTTCAAAAGCCAAATCATTGCACGTTTATGCTATATTGTACAATAATAAGAAAAAAGATTTCTATGTAAATCAATGCAAACAAATATGGTGACAGATCAGTCCACACAAAATGCATTAACGGTCGGTACACCCCTATCTCCCACTGTCTGAAAATGGTGTCCGGGAATCAATGAGTATTTGAATAGAAACTTTAAATCCTGTTCTGTAATTTGCCGGGATTCCCACCCACCATCTTGAGATATGTGTGGGCAGCAAATCCTACTGAGCATGCATCGAAGTTAGGCCCAACGAACCTTCTGAAAAATAGCACATAAAAATATGCCCAATGATAAAGCGGATGAATTCACATGCATACAATAAAACACACACATTAGTAAATTCAGGTCTTCTTTTACCGATTGATGTCTCTGACACTTGTCCATTTGACATAACAAATCTTTTTAAAAAATGGGGGGATAAGACTGCATTTGGTTGAACCAAATATCATGAAATTTCATGATATTTTTCTCATGAAAGTCCTCGTTATTTTGGTGCAACCAAACGCAGCCTAAGTAATCATGCTTATCACATGTTGTATATCAAAACACACTGCAATCATGTTTTGCACTATTCAAGTTTCCACTTTCCAGTCCTGTAAACTACCACGACCGAGGATGCAAATCAAATCCATCATAGACTATTGAAACTTACAGCATATCCAAAGCAACCCACATAAGGAATCGGCAGGAAGGATATTGATAACAAGGAGAGATGACTTACACAAACTCTGCAGAGACACTATCCTTGTTCACATCATCAGGAAGTGGCCAAACAACCTGGTATGGACCTTGTAAAATCTCCCTTCGATGATAAGTCGGGTTTGAATTGACTGAAACATTTGCAACTCTCCACCACTGAATCGAACGTTTACCCGTGACAGTTAGGCTATCAAAAAGCAATGTAGCTTAATCAGATAATAAGTTTAAATACGGTCAAAGATTAATATTGTCAAAAGAGGGCTTGGGTTATAGTAAATTCCAAAGCTGATCTTACTTGCGGCTGTCCACCTCCACTCTTATGCTGTCCATACTGACACCAGGAATTTCTACTGTCACAACATAATTACGCCCTGACTCTGCAACATCCATTCGTGGTGACCATTCGAAACCTGCATTCAACTTCATTAAATCATTGAACAATGACACAAAATATTCTATCCATGTGAGCTCTCTCAAGGCTCGACTCCATCATACACAAGTACCTTCTCATTCAAAAACTACATAGAAACAAAAGCTTTTGTATAGAGCATTTGTCTTACAAAATGATAATCTCAATAATCAACTACATGAATTTGTATCAATAACCACTTTGAAAGTGCTTGTGAGCATGATTACAAGGTTTAGATTTGGGAAAAATAAGTGAGGTAATTAATTGCAATCGAGGCCAATTTTGCCACAAGGGGGCGGGGGGACTCACAGTAGAAAAGCAGTATTGTGATCAATCATGGTGGGTGTAAATATCAATTTGCTATTTTTAACTACTTGAGGATATGTGAATACGAAGTAATCTATAAATCATTCACAAATTCTCAGAAAAAAAAAAAGAAGACATTTTCCAAGAAGTTCACAATTTTTTCTAGAAACTGGAGAATTTTGTAACTATGTTTATTTGTGAAATACCCAAGGCAATACATGCGACATGGAATTTTTAAAGAGAATAAGAGCCCATTTGAACACACCCTCAAAAGGGGCATTTGATGCAAAAACACCATTTTATGCCAACCCCAGTTTGTTTGTGGGTTTGGATGCACTTTCGCAAATGTCCTCTGACCCCACACTCGATGAAATAAGCACTGAAAAGCCCAGTAGCCGAAAACCATCAACCAACAAATTTGCGGAAAACCCTGTTTTGCAGGATTTTTGTCCAAGAGAGTCATAACTTTCATACTCAGGCAGAGCGTGATGGTTGACATGCAAAACTAAGAAATTGCACGTGGCATATAAGTAACTCAAATGTAAATCACCAAATAGGGAGCCCAATTTTAGATGATAATAAACAGAAAGTTACACAAATTTGATTACTTAACCTGTTGATTGGAGAACACTTATTGAATGGCTGAGATAGAAATAGCCAACAGTCAGAATTTTGGCAAACAAGTGTCCACAAATCAAAGTTTAAGATTGTTCAACCAATCTGATTTTAGGTCGACAACCTATCTGTAGTGGTTCCACAATTTGGACAGTTATTTCAGTTAATCTCCACCACTGCACAAATCTACGTGCCTGTGTATGAACCATCACCACTCTCATGAGTATCAAACTCCCAATTCTAAAATTTGAATTCAAAAGTATATTTATATGCTCATCACTGCAACATTATCCAAACAATAACATTATCCAAACAAAACAAACAAGACAAGGGGGGAGGAGAAGAGCATAAAATGTGAAGAATCACAAATAATGACAGTTTACAAGTTCAAAAAATCACGTACCATCACAACAGGCAGCATGTCTTATCAGCTTGACAGAAGGCTGTTTTTGTCCAACGATCCCTTTACTCGCCCTAGCAAACACAGGAGGCTCAATCGAAGGTAATTCGCATTCTTGTTTCACAGGTTGGTGATCTCCCGCGTGCGAGATTTTCACGTCTGTTTGTGCCGGCCTAGCAAATAAGGGCACCCCAGGAAGTTCATAAGAGTATTTTTCATTTTCTAGGCCAGAGGACTTGAGAGGCGTACCCTCCTGAAGTGAGCTACTGTGCCCGAATTCCTGATACTCATAGCACTTAAAGAGTTAGTCTTTGCAAGAATATCAAATGCTGAATTATCATCATCATAGCATTGTCCCAACTACTTCAGTCCTGGTTTACAAGTAATGTAATAAAAGGTTTACACACCTGTTTGATCGAAACCTCTCGCATAAAACAACCCTGAGAGATGGACCCCTGGCGAGCGAAAAGCATTCTATTATCGCACCTTCGGATGATGGAGTTTAGACTGCTGCTGCAGTTCTGAGGCAAGCAGAAGAAGTCCGTATAATTGGTTTAAGCATGCGATAAAGATAAAGGAAAATATAAATACACACACACACACACCAATGTTTATTCAGTTTCGATTATCGAATTAATAAAACCATACGATAAATCAGAGAAAATGCGATAAACTTTGGGATAAAAATTTGATCTGATGGTTAAAAGAGGATTCAGTGATATCCATTTATCCAAGTTAAAACATTTGCACATGAGGTACACATGTATGAGATCTGGACCTTTCATCCATTGAGGCTACTGTGGATGGGGTGTAATCCAAAAATCACAGTGGGGTGATCCTCGCTAATGATTAAAGGACTCCTGATGATTGCAAATGAATGGTTAGGAAAAAAAAAAAAAAAAAAGGTCTAACCATCAGTCGACATACAATGGACAAGAATCCACCAAATGATGGCTAGGATCATCTGATAATGTGGTTTTGCGGCATTTGGGCCATTGATGTAGGGTAAAATGGACAAACATTCCAAATCTTGTACACATGTTCCATGTCTGGGGAGAATGAGTGCTTAGCAATAAACTTCAATAACATCATTTAAAGTTGGATGCTTTCTGAAGGAAAATTGCCTAACATTGATAATCCTTTTTCAAGGTGAAGTATGCGAAATAATAGAAATGGTAAGGTTCCCAACTTCCACCTTAGGACTTGCCTGTGAGATGTGGGCCATTCATCGGGCGGGCGGGCCCCATTGAGAACATGGGCAAGACCAAAAGTACGGCTAGTCCAAATATCAGATGAGCCACATGAGTTTCAAGAAAATGGGCATTCATCATCATCTAAGCCTTAACCCAACTAATTGGGGCCAGCAGCTTTACGAATCATATTCCGCGGTTCCATTCAACCATGGGCCATAACTTCAGTCAAGACTAATGAATCAACCAAATTGAATTTTGGGACAAGGCATGTTCATGGTCAGTTGGTCCAGAACTCGCACAGGTTGGCACGTGTGCCAGGAATCACTCCTTCAATCTGTCCCTAAATCATTTCTGGTCACACTTGGGGCTGTTTGGATGCAGTAATAATTTGGATCTGCTTTATAAAAAATTAAAAAATAATAATAAAAAATAAAAATCCCATATTAAGTGTTAGGAATCTCATCGAATTGAGTTCCGATAATGTGTGTGTCACCATCTTTTCAAAATTCAGGCAACGAATTATTACTTGGGAAGAGCAATTAGCTCCCTTGATTAAATCGTTTTATCACTATCAAGAGCTTTCTCAAATGGATAAGAGTTTTTCTAAGCCATTCTTTATTTTGTAGAAGCGTGGCCAGTTTTGGCCTGATGGATGGATTGGATCTGACATGCATGTAAAAATGACTTAGCAGAGCTATCAAATTAAAAAGGGAAAACTGAAGGGAAAAAAAGAAAACGAAATTAAAGAGAGGAGCTCACCAAAGGAAAGATATGGTTGGGGGATAATGCTTCCTCGTTCGTTGCTGTAAAATGACTGGCGATGATGTTCATCCTCCGTCTCGCGATTTGATCTTCCATGACTCGGATTCTGACTCGAAATCGGCTTCTCCGCCACCACAATCCAACTAAATGCTCTCACTGATATGAAGTGGAAGGAAATAGATTCTTTTAAAAGAAGCGGTTGAATGGTGAGAAGACAGCGAGGGAATGAGGCCACACTAGTAGATTTTTATTTTTATTTTTATTTTTATTTTCTTTTTTCACTGAGAGGGTAAGACTGTGGGAGACAGACTCGTTTGTTAGTTTTGCACCATTTCAAAATGGTGGTGACTCATTAAATACGTGATGGGTTCCATTGAGCGGATTAGGTTGCCCGGGTTACACATTAGTGGGTGTGACCCTTACCGTGTGGGGCCCACCTTGATGAATTTTCATTATTATTATTATTATTATTGCATATCCATGCCGTCTATCCGTTTTTTCAGATCATTTTATAGATGATCCCAAAAGTGAAGCAGATCCAAATTCTGAGGTGGACCCTACTGTAAGAAAAAGTGGTGATTGAGCATTAGTGAGCCGTAGAAGTTTTGGATCGATCTGATATTCGTGTTTTCCTTTCATCCAGGTTTACGTGACCTTTTCAATAGGTTGGATGGCAAATAAACATTACAAAGACATTATGATGGGCTTACGAAGTTTTAAATGGCAGAACATTCAACCACCACTGTTTCCATGATATGGCCCACTTGAGAATTCAAACCGCTTCATTTTTGGGCTCATGCCCCTAAAATGATATGTAAAAAACGGATGGACAACGTGCATTTGGAAAACATACATTAAGGTGGGCCCCACGGTAGGGCAACATCCACAACGTGGTGCCAGGTTACTCCTAATCCACTCCCGTGCTAAGGAGACTTATAAGATGCTATTTTGACGTGTTTTCTCTCGACCATTGAAATCTTTCATGGGCCACTTGGGTATCCAGTAACACGTGCCCTCTCCCATCCATTGAAATCTCTTATGGGCCACTGAGATATCCAAACCAGTCATCAGGTGAGTAAAATACAAAACCCAATGTCTAATTTCTTGGAGACCTAAACAGTGGTCCTAGGAAGACATTCTTAAGTTTTTTAATTCCTGTTTGGGAGCATGGATCTGGGACTATTTCATTTAAAATTCCCTATATTTGAAATCTTCTCATTATGTTTGGCATCTTAGATGGAAAGTCAACCTTAAATCAAAAGTAGTTATGGTATATTTATAGGGGTTTGAATTTTATTACTAAATTAACTTTAACATCTTTAAGCAGTAAACATGTATAATGTTTAACACAGTGCTTATAATAAGCCCACTAAAATATGTTTTGCCGAGAATGATGAAATTCTCAATCTTAGATGTGTCACGAGCACAAGAACAAGTCTAAATAACAAACCAACAAATTTAACTATTGATTTACATGGAAAATGTTTGCATGGAGTTGATCATCACATTAAAGTAATTATACTGATGCAATTGATAATCTAATTGTTTTAGAATATCTTGAGTGAGCCATGTACCTAATAAAATAATAACCTAATGATACACATATTACATAAGCAACTCTTAGAAAGATTTTAGATGTAATCCAAGCTTTCACGGTGGGTTTTGAATCCTCAGTTTCTATATGGTACCGGATTTGTAATCGTCCAAATCTATGATGCCAAGCAACCCTTGAGATAATTATTATAATAAAATCTTGTGAATGATAAAAATTTATTACCTCACTCGAAAGAAGTACGGCTGCTATGATAGAATACTCTGGAAATCTTTTTTGTAAACTACTTATATCTAAATTTTACCAAATAATGCCTCCACGGATAGCATTTGGTAGATGTATTTTGTGGAAAATGAAAATACAGAATTACCTTCATTTAAATCTTTTTTTCTTTAATATGTCTTGAAACTCAAGACTTGTGGGCCTACATATTAAGTGTATATATATGTATGTACTGTAATTTTATATTATTTTAGATGATGTATATTATTTTTTATTAATCAGAACACCTTAGGATTGCCTCACAATAATACTAATCTACCTTTATTGAGCGGTTGAATATAAGGCACCTTGTCGGCCCCATGGCTTTCTATTTTCTACATTATTGTAAAGAAAAGGCAAAGGAGAGAAGTAATTAATTTCTCTTCTTAAAAAATACTGAAGGAATTTCAGTTATAGGAAGTATTTATATGGTAAAAATCCCAACATTCAAATGGTTAATATTATATTACCTGGGAAATTGTTCGATTGTGCTCCCATCTCAGTTGAACCAGATTTGGTCGGTAACGTTGAAATGCGCTAGTCCAAGGAGTTACGGTTATTATTAAATGGTGGAGAACTAACATGGATTGTGCTGTAACATTTGCAGGGGAGAAATTTGGGAATGTGGACCTACCTTTTATTCAGCTGTTTTTATGAAACAATACAAGCTTAGTTTGGGAGCTTAGACCTGATCGTACGGACAGCGAATTTGAGGACGGCCATAACCCTCCCTTCCTTTCGAACACGAGCGCGGACGCTCCTCCAACCGAGAGTTGTACGAACGGCTCAAAAGAGATCGAAGTTACATGGCCCCACGGCTATGTATTTATTATATCCACAACCTTCATCCATATTTTGAGATCATTTCCGAGTATTATCCAAAAAAAAAAAATCACATCCAAAGATCAACTAGACCACACCACAAAGAGCAGCAGGAAAACTGCTTTTCACCGTTAAAAATTTTGTAGGGCCCACCATAACATTTATTTTCCATCCAACCTATTCATAAGATCACAAAGGCCTAGATGAAGAAGAAAAAAAAATTTCATAATGATCCAAAACTTTTTTAACCCCTAAAAAGGGTTTCAATGGTAGACATTTAACTCCCTATTGCCTTTTACAGTGTGGTCCACTTGATGGTTACATCCGTCTTATTTTATGTTTCAAGCTTAATATGAGCTCGCCAAATATATGGACAGTTTGAATATAACACAGACCTTATGATGGGACCCACAAAAGGCAGTGGGCATTACAACAGCAAAAAAATAAATTAAAAAATACTAAGAACTTATGGCTAAAGTGTTTTCTACAGACACATGTTATAACCGTAGCTTTGCTTTTTAAATACGTATTGAAGATCTTTTGATATATCAAAAGAGGTCCAGAACTAACAAGCGAGTTGGCTTTAAAAATCCGGCAATTTTTCTTTTGGCTATGGATTATAACCGTAGCCATAACTGTAATCTGTTATAATGCATTTCTTTTAGTTTTTTGGTAAAAAAATTTTTTGCATAGAGAACTTTATCCTACCTATATTTTTGTCTAATACATATTTATATAAATATGTATATATAAGCATATAAATTTTTTTTTATCTCTTTTAATTCATTTCTTTGTCTATTTATTCAACAAACATATCTCCTAAACTAGTATGATTTACTTAACGTACCACATATGATTTTGGGGTAGGAAAAGCTAATTTAGCCAACAAACTTAGTTATTTTCTAAGATTCTATCGGATCGATGGTCTAAAATCCATTTCATTCACTTCGTGATCAATTTCAATCACTTCGCGGTTAAACTGAAAATTGAGCGAGGCAAAAATGAAATTGAGTAGGGCGAACTAAAAATTCAACGGGCAAACATTAAATTGAGCGAGGCAAACCAGAAATTGAGTGGAGCAAATATAAAATTGAGCGGGGCTAACGAGAAATTCAGTGGGGCAAACATGAAATTGAGTGGGGCAAACATGAATTTCAGTGGTGCAAACATGAAATTGAGCAGGACAAATACGAAATTCAACAAGGCAAACTAGAAATTCAACCGAGCAAACATGAAATTGAGCAGGGCAAATTAGAAATTCGACGGGGCGAACATGAAATTGAATGGGGCAAACTAGAAATTTAACGGGGCAAACTAGAAATTTAGCAGGGCAAACATAAAATTGAGCGGGGCCAATCAGAAATTCAGCGGGGCAAACATGAAATTCAACAGAGAAAACATGAAATTGAGCGGGGCAAACTATAAATTAAGCAGGGCAAACATAAAATTTAGTAAGACAAATATAAAAATGAGCGGGGACAAACGGTGGAAAATAAAATATATTTGTGTTTTCCCTTTATTAATGTTTAAGAGACTTTATGAACCAGTTAGATGGCAAATAAACATGTTAGGCCTAGGAGCACTAGTCTGTCTGGAGCTCAGAACTGGCAGGGCAGTACCTAATACACTGTTAGGCTTTCTTAACATGTCAACGCCTTACATGATCATGTGTTGTGCCAGAGAGGGAAGCTGATTGGCTGGTGTAAAGCTGTTGTAGGTACGTGTTGTTGGAAGAGGAGCACTGACGCTCCTCAATTTCCAAATTGTATGAATGGTTCAAAGGAGATCAAAGTTACAAAGCTACATAGTAATGTATTTATTATATCTAGATTATTTTAGAACATTATTCAAAAACTAAATCAAATCTAAAGATCATCTAGACCACACCATAAATAGTAGTAGCAATAATGATTTTCACCATTAAACAATTTGTAGGGCCCACTGTAATGTTTATTTTACATCCAATCTTTTCATAAGGTCACAAACACTTGATTGAAGAGTAAAAACAAATTTCATATTGATCTAAAACTTCTATGACCCTAAAAAGGGTTTCAATGGTAGACGTTCAATCCTCTACTGGTTTTTACAGTGGTCCACTTGATAGTTAGATCTGTCTTATTTTTCATCTCAAGCCTTAAGACAAGCTCCCCAAATGGATGTACGATTTGTATATAACACATACCCCGTGATAAGACCCACATAACTCTCTCCCATAGCCACTCTCCTATATAAAATGCATTCGGTCCCTAACAGAAACCTTATGTTTGCCCCACTCAATTTCATGTTTGCCCCACTGAAATTCATGTTTGCCCCCGCTCAATTTCATGTTTGCCCCGCTCAAATTCTAGTTTGCCCCGCTGATTCTCGATCATCGACTTAATGGAATCTTGAAAAATAACTAAGTTGGTTGGCTAAAGTAGCTTCTCCTACCCCAAAATCATATGGATACGTCAAGTAACTAATTTGGGTTTAGAAGCTATTCTTGTTAAATGAATAAAGAAAGAAATGAAAAAAAAAAAGAATTTTTTTTTATATGTTTATATATACATATTTATATAAATATGTATAAGAGAAAATTGTAGGTATAATAAAGTTTTCCTTGTAAAAAAAAATAAAAAATAAAATTGCATAGATTAGTTATGGCTACTGTTATAATCCGTAGCTATAGGTAAAATCACTTTCGATACATACTAAATATTCTTTGATATGTCTCGAAAATTACAGGATTTTTGAGACAAACTCACTGTACAATTTTTGATTGTACATATCGAAATACCTTCGAAATATATTGAAGGACATATTGAAAAAGCAGGGGCTACGGTTATGGCAACGGTTATAATCCGTGGCAATAGGGAAACCTAGCTTTTTCAAATCACATTTCTTTTGTGGGTCCCATCATGAGGTCTGTGTTATATCTAAACCGTTCATCCATTTGATGAGCTCATATTAAGGCTTGAGACGAAAATTTGGATAGATCTAACTATCAAGTAGACCACACTGTAAAAGGCAATAGGGAATGAACGTATACCATTGAAACCCTTTTAGGGGTTATAGAAGTTTTGGATCATTATGAAATTTGTTTTTACTCTTCATCTAGGTCTTTGTAACCCTATGAATAAACTTAGATGGGGAGGATTTCTCACAAACATCACAGTGGGCCCCCAAAAAATTTTATGCCCCCACAAATTTTTTAACGGTTGACGCTCATTCAACACTGTTTCCTGTAATGTAGCACACTTAAGATTTAGATATACCTCATTTTTGGTCTCATACCATAAAATGATGTGGAAAAATATATGGACCGCATGGATGAAAAGTATACATCATGGTATAGCCCACGGACCAAAATATATGGACCGCATGGATGAAAAGTGTTGGGGAAAAATGTGTCGGGCTCGGGTAAAGTCCCGAGATTCATATAAGAGTAGGTCGGCTTCGCCGACACTGCCTGAAGAATCCGAGACAACACCGACAGGACAGAAGGTAGGCCGTTAGGCGTAAGCAAGGACGAGTAAAGTCGCTCTGTCAGAGTGATAACCTCGCCTGCATAACCCCACTGAAGGCCGGGCGTGTGAAAGTCATTCAACCGATAGAGTAAAGATCCCCTCAGGGAGTTAATTCTGTCGGGCACGGCTGAGAACCCGTCCTCTTGCATCGGCCGAGACTCCCCCGGTGTCGGTCATGACCTGGCCGAGACTCCTCCGGAGTCGGTCGAGATCCAACCGAGACAAGTAGTGGCGGAACGAGGACAGATGCTGATCTACGAAAATCCAGGGATACTGGTAGCGGATCACGAGATTCTCGGGATCCTGAGCGATCCCAGGAGAAGAATCCTCTGAAGATAAGGATTGGCAGACTGTATAAATCTCTAAGCTTGGAACAGTAAAAGGTACGCAATACTAACTGAGACAAGCTCTTGGCTATTGACCAGATAACTGACTTAAGCATCGGAGGTTCCCGGCTCTAGCCAGGGTTCCCTTGACATTGTTTCTGTGCAGGTGAAGGAGGGTCCGTCGCCAAGGGAAGCCGTCCCATAAAAACACTGCAACAGCTTGGCGCCGTCTGTGGGAAACGAACAAAAAGCCGCTTTCTCCAACCATTCCAATGGCAAGAACAAGAAGGACGGACCCAGATGAAGCAAGGGAGGCCGCCGCTAGCGTCGCTCAGGGAGTTCCCCCGGCAGCACCACCTGCGACTACAAGCCAGCCCAACCAAGGGAACGTATACCTGGATCGTGAGGTTCAGGAAATACGTTCCGAGATGGCTGCCATGAAACACATGCTGGAACAACTGTGCAACCAGCAGATGCAGCGCCAAGAGTCGACGCCAGCTCATCCACCAGCGTCTGTAGCGCAATCACCCGCGCCACGGTCTCCTAGACGACCGAGTCAGCCTCGAGAACCAAGTCACCCGGCACCTGCTCGTTCGGCAACAGCCATTCTGCCTCCCTCTGACCTGAGGCATAGAATAGATCAGAGGAGGCGCAGTCGGCTACCTGCAGACGCTGAAGAAACGGCAGAGAGCGCCGAACCCTAGAAGGCTGACATGCAAGACTTCAAAAATGAAGTCCGAGCGAAGATGGCAAAGGAAATGGCAGATATAAAGCACGGTCGGAACTCAGATCCGACCAAACACGAAGAAAAAGCTTCTCTGTTCGTGGATGAGGTAATGCGGGCCCGGTTGCCGGAAAGGTTCCGCTTACCCCAGATTACTCCATTTTTCGGGAAGACCGATCCGACAGAGCATCTTGAATGTTTCAGGACTTACATGAAATTGCACGACTCCTCGGATGCCGTTATGTGCCGAGCATTTTCTCTGACCTTGACGGACGTTGCCCGACTTTGGTTTAAGCAACTGAAACCCGGGTCGATAAAGTCGTTCGCCGAACTCAGCGACGCCTTCCTCAGCAATTTCATTGGCGGAAAGAAGAAACTGAAGCCTCCCGCGCATCTGAACAACATAGTTCAGAGGGAATGAGAGCTATTAAAAGACTACATTAAACGCTTTAATTTCGAATCCCTGCAAGTTCGAAAGCATTCTGAGGAGACAGCTCTCAACGCTCTCATGCAGGGAGTCAGAGACAAGCCTTTTTTGGCGTCACTGGACAAAAACCCGCCCGATACTCTGGGCGAGTTTATGGTTCGGTTGGACAAGTACGCCGATGCGGAGGAGACGCGACTCCTAAGAGAGAAAATCCAGAATACGAAACCATCGGCAAAAGAGTCGGCCAAAAAGGAAGCCGACTCGGCCGGAGGGAAAAAGCGAAAAGACGACCGGGGCCGAGACGACAGCAGGCCAGGGAAGCGACCCGACAAAAAATTCTCTGCATATACCCCCCTGAACAAATCTCCTGAACAAGTACTGATGGAGATCAAAACCGAGGGCTTCGTCAACTGGCCTCGGAAAATGCGAGGGAATCCTGGTCGTCGGAACAAGGACAAATATTGCCACTACCATCGCGATCACGGGCACAAAACGAGTGACTGTTATCATTTGAAGGATGAGATTGAGCGACTGATTAAGGAAAGCCGACTAAGAGAACATACTGCTGGGACGGACGCCGTCGTGGGACCGAGTGGAGAGCGGCCCCAGGAAGAAATTCGAACGATCGTCGGGGGTCATCGAGGGGCGGGGACTCGAATAACGCCCGAAGAAACCACGCCAGAAGCCTCGACCGCCCAGAGTCCGAGATTCTCCTGCTATCCCGGCCTCCCAAGGATAAAAAACGAGAGAAATATTGTATCTCGTTCACTGAAGAAGATGCTCGAGGCATTCATCATCCCCACGATGATGCACTCGTAGTCACCCTCACCATCGCAAATAGGAAAGTGTTCCGGATACTGGTGGACACAGGATCATCAGCGGACGTCCTATTCGCCCAAGCGTTCGATAAAATGGGGGTAGGTCAGTCAGTACTACGGCCTGTCCGAACCCCGCTCATCGGCTTCTCTGGCGGGCAAGTACTCCCAGAGGGAATCATCTCGCTGCCACTCACCGCGGGAACCGCGCCTCATCAAAAGACCGGGATAGTCGACTTCCTGGTCGTGGACCAACCATCAGTGTATAACGCTATCCTCGGCCGACCGTCTCTTAGCCTCCTTCAAGCCGTGGTGTCTACCTACCACCTTTTCATGAAATTCCCGACCGAGTCGGGAGTAGGGATAGTGAAAGGAGACCAGCAAGAGTCCCGGAAGTGCTACGCCATCGCAGTAAAAGCCCCGGCAGAGATTTCAATGATTGAATCGCTGGACCCCCGTATCGGGCTGCACGAGCGGGGAGAACCAATGGAAGAACTCATCTCGGTGACGTTAACCGAGACGGACGTCTCAAAAGTAGTCCGAATCGGCTCATCCTTGAGCCAGCCTCTTAGAGAACGGATAATCACCTTGCTTCGACGGTATGCCGACGTCTTCGTCTGGAGTCATGAAGACATGCCTGGGATCGATTCCTCGGTCATAACACACCGACTCAACATCGACCCAACCTACAGGCCCATCCGACAAAAACGTCGCCCTCTCGGCCCGGAAAGGTACACTATCATAGGAGAGGAGGTCGGCAAGCTTCTCAAAGCAAAGTTTATCGAAGAGATATACTATCCGGAATGGATCGCTAATGTCGTGCTAGTGAAGAAAGCCAATGGGAAGTGGCGAGTCTGCATAGACTATACGGACCTAAACAAAGCCTGCCCCAAGGATAGCTTCCCTCATCCTCCCATCGATCAATTGGTTGATAGTACAGCGGGTCATGAACTGCTAAGCTTTATGGACGCCTATTCAGGCTATAATCAAATTGTAATGCATGAAAATGATAAATCAAAAACCGCCTTTGTCACTGACAAAGACCTTTATTGTTACCGAGTGATGCCGTTTGGGTTAAAGAATGCCGGAGCGACATATCAGCGGTTGGTGAACAAAATGTTCTCCCGGCAAATTGGCCGAACGATGGAAGTTTATATTGATGATATGCTCGTCAAAAGTAAACAGGCGTCCGATCATGAGAAGGACTTAGAAGAAATGTTTTTAATTCTGCGTAAGTATAAGATGAAGCTGAACCCCAGCAAGTGCGCATTTGGCGTGAGCTCGGGAAAGTTCCTCGGTTTCCTCGTTAGTCAGCGAGGAATCGAAGCAAATCCCTAGAAGATCAAAGCCTTACTCGAAATGGAGTCTCCCAAAACGATCAAAGATGTTCAAAGGTTAACAGGAAGAGTGGCCGCGCTCAATCACTTCCTTTCACGAGCCACAGACAAGTGTCTCCTGTTCTTCAAGCAATTGAAGGGACGACAGACTATGATGTGGACGGAGGAATGTGAGAGAGCGTTTCGAGAACTGAAGGTTTACCTCGGATCTCCATCGCTGTTATCCAAGCCCGAGCCTGGTGAAGTGTTATTGTTGTATTTGGCCGTGTCTGAAGCCGCGGTAAGCTCAGCGTTAATACGCGAGAGTCAAGGGAAGCAGCTGTCAGTCTACTACGTTAGCAAAGCCTTGCTGCCCGCCGAGACAAGGTATCCTCAGCTTGAGAAAGTAGCTTTCACTCTAGTAGTTTCATCACGACGCCTTCGGCCATATTTTCAGGCCCACACCATCGCCGTTGTGACCGACTTACCACTCCGCCAGATTCTCCAAAAGCCGGAAGCCTCTGGCCAACTTACAAAATGGGCAGTCGAATTAAGTGAATTTGACATACATTACCGGCCCAGGGCTGCTCTAAAAGGACAGGCCGTCGCCGACTTCCTTGTCGAAGTGGTTCCTAATCCCGATAAGATTCCTAAACCAGAGGGAATTAATGTACCCGAGGCTTCCTCCTCTCTCGAGCCGATACCCTGGAAGCTCTTTATGGACGGATCATCCAACTCAAAGGCAAGCGGGGCAGGGGTAGTATTAGAAACTCCCGACCAAACTTGTATGCAATATGCCTTGCGACTCGACTTTCAAGCGTCCAACAATACAGCAGAATACGAAGCTTTATTACTAGGCCTCAGACTCGCCGCGAGTCTGGGCGTGACCCATTTGAACGTTTTCAGCGACTCACAATTGGTTGTTAACCAAGTTTCCGGCGTCTATCAGACTCGGAAAGAACAGTTAAAGGCGTACATGGAGAAGGCTAAAGAATTGATCAGCGGATTCCAGAAGTGTGAAACAATTCGAATACCCAGAACCGACAACGCCAAAGCTGACCTACTAGCAAAGCTTACCTCAGCAGACGAGAAAGACATACCTCGGTCAGTTCTAATTGAACATGTCCCTGAACCAAGCGTAAACGAGCCGACGGTCTCGGTCCTATTTCCAATCGATCCAGCGGCCGCTTGGTTCGACCCACTCGTCCGCTACCTTAACAGTGGTGAACTGCCAGAAGATCGCACCGAGGCACGGCGATTAAAAACTCGAGCCTCGGGCTACACTATCTTGAATGGGATTCTGTACAAAAAAGGCTTTCATACTCCTCTACTAAGGTGCGTCGACTCCCAAGAAGCCGATTATATCTTACGAGAGATACACGAAGGAATATATGGAAACCATTCGGGAGGACGCTCGCTCGCCAACAAAGTGTTGCGGCAGGGATATTACTGGCCGACCATACAGCATGACTCCAAACGATTCGTCCAAAGGTGCGACAAGTGTTAGCGGTTCGCAGTGATCTCGAGACAACCCCCCGAGGAGCTGACTCCGATGTCAGGACCGTGGCCTTTTGCGCAGTGGGGAATAGACATAATCGGGCCCTTTCCATTGGGGAAGGGCCAGACTAAATTTGCCGTGGTAGCGGTGGACTACTTCACGAAGTGGACCGAAGCAGAACCGTTGGCGAAAATTACCGAGCAAAGGGTCACGAGTTTCGTATGGAAGAATATCATATGTCGATTCGGAATACCCCGGACGATAGTGAAAGACAATGTCAGGCAGTTCGATAACAAACAATTCCGGGAGATGTGCGGTAACCTCGGGATTCGTAATGTATACGCCTCGCCTCATCACCCTCAGACGAACGGACAGGTCGAGGCGATCAACAAAATCATAAAGCAGCATCTCCGGACAAGACTTGACGAGGCAAAGGGAGCATGGGCCGAAGAACTTCCGAATATACTGTGGGCTTATCGGACCACGGCACGGACCGCGACGGGAGAAACCCCCTTCTCTCTATGTTATGGTGCGGAAGCAGTCGCACCGGTCGAGATCGGTATTGATTCAGCCCGAGTCAACCTGTATGATGAACGAGAGAACGGTGAACTCCTCTCATTCGCACTTGATTCGTTAGAAGAAAGAAGAGAAAGTGCTCGACTGAAGGTGATGGCTCGACAAAGACAGGTGTCTCGGTTTTACAATCGTCGAGTCAAAGTACGACGATTTCGAACCGAGGACATGGTCCTCCGAAGGACCTTCCCAAATACTAAGGAAATTGGGTCGGGTACATTAGGGCCGAATTGGGAAGGCCCCTATGTCGTCTCAGGCACCATCCGACCTGGAACCTACCGGCTGGAAGACCTGAACGGGCAGCTGTTGCCTCATCCTTGGAACGTCGAGAATCTCAAAATTTATTACCCGTAAGATACAATCAAACACGCTGTACTTGAAGTCGACTCAATAAAAGTTCCATTTCATTTTATCACCCAATGTCGGGTCAGATACAAAATTTTACAAAAAAAAAAGGGGTACAATGTCCGACTCTCGCATTTAGTCGAAATGTGAATCCTAGGCAACGCCCGAGGGTCCAGCCTCGTCAGCAGCGGCATTTTCTTCAGCGGCTCCGCCCTCGGCAGCCTCGGCAGACGGACTGTTGACCTCGAAAGCGGAGAGATCGAGTTCAGGAAAGGCCGCCCTCATTTCCAAAACGCAGGCCTTGTAGCCACCTTGGTAAAGGTGGTCCCTCTCCTCCTCAAATTCGATAGATTCGAGGAAGGCCTCTACCGCTCGGTCTCGCTCCTCCTTGGCTCGACGCGTCTCTTCCTGAGCTTCCTGAACAAGCTCGGCAGCCTCGGCCTTCGCGCGAGCAAGGGCGCCCTCGCACTCGCCGTGAACCTGGAGAAGCCGCCGCTCCCTCTCCTCGGCCTCTTGAAGGAGCAAAGTAAGGCGAGCATTGTCGGCCTTCGTGCCTTCGAGAGCTGCACGGGCATCGGCGGCCATCTTCCGGACGATAAAAAGATCACCGGTCATGATGCCGATTCGGCCCTCGGCGATCTCCCTATGGCCCTCAGCCTCAGCCGCGATCTTCTTCGCAGTCTCTGCCTCGGAGGCAACCAGCTCCGAGCTTGCCTTAACGAGGCAAGGAGCCAGCTGCAATACAGAGACGGTGAGTTGTGTTGGAAAACCTAGACAGAAAGCGACACAAGAATGAAGAAAATTCTACCTCAAAAAGCAGCCTCGCTGCATGCCCGAGGGTCTGCGCCGTCGGAGCATTGTAGTAGTTGGCGAAGTCTCTCTTGCTCCCGTGGGCAAGCGCCCAAGGAACCATCCCCGCAATGATCTTCGAGAAGGGGGACTCCGCTTGAGTCATCTCCCTTCTCAGGGAATCTTCACGCAGGGCCTCCCTCGGCCCCGAGACCTCCTCGACGGCGGGCCCTAACTCAGGTGTCGCCTGAGTCATTGGATGGATTGGCCCCGCTTCCTCGGCCCTCTCATCAGGGTCGGAGAAAACGACCACCTGGGGAACGGCGGGCGCAGCAGCAGGTAGAGCGACCGTTTCCTTCCCCTTGCCCGCGATCTTCTACTGCTTCGAAGGTCGGGACCCAGACAGCAGAGTCGCTCTTGGGGGGGCCTTCACTTTGGAAACAGGCTTCAAGGCGGGTCGGGGCTCGGTCATGCTCTCTGGTGCAGGTCTCAAAATATGACGAGCTTCGGAGAGGTCTGCAAGGACGAGTGATAAGGTTAAGAGAGCAAACCAAAAATCAAGGAGACAAATATAAGGAAGAGCGAAATACCCGAGACGAACGAGTCAAGGCCGGCGAGGTGAAGACGCTCAGGTTGCAGGAGCAACTTCTAAGATCGCTCTGCCGCGCTCAGCTTCCTCAACTCTCTTATCCAAGTCAAAGCCCCGGACTCGAGCTTCCCTCTACTCTTCGAGATGTCTGCGAGACATGGTAGAGTCAAGATCAGCGAAAGAGAATATATAAATGGAGAATAAGAAAAGGGAAGATCAGTGAGCCGAGGCGCCGAGTCACCTGCTCTACGGAATGTGCGGGATACTTGAGGCTCGTACGGCCACGAGTCGGCCGACTCCCACCGACCGCACGCCCAAAACCACCTCTCCTTCCAAAACTTGTTCGAAGTAGGTGGGTCGGTTATTAAAGATCCCCCCTTGCCTCTCCACGCGCTTAGAAAGTAGAGGCCAGGGAAGTTGGGGTTTGGTCGGACTTGATACAGGTAGAGGAATTCGTCGACCGTAAGAGAAGGTTGCTCTAGCTCGGACCAAAGCACGGCACACCCGAACAAGTTCCTCCACGCATTTGGGACGATTTGGCCGGGGGCTATTTTGACTCGAGAAAGGAAGTCACGGGCAATGGGCTGGAGTGGCAGGCGCAAGCCGCACTGCATCGAGACTTGAAAAATTGCTACCATCCCTGCGGGGGATGGTCGGGCAAATCACCCGGATGAGGGAGATGAAGGATGACCGAATCAGGTACATGGTAACCAGCCCTGATTCGGTTTAAATCGGATTTGGTGAGAATAGAAGCTACGAGACCGCTGGGCTCGTCTCCTTCCCCTTTCGAAGACGACCCAGAAGCCTCCGCAGTTCGAGTCACAGGGTATGGAACGGTCATTCCTTCGCCCGTGACTAAATCGTCCTCTCCCTCTCCCTCCTCGTCCTCCATCTGATCCGCCCATGGGTTAGGTCTCCCTGGACGAGTCACCAGAGATGTCCCACCGCTGGATGGACCTGTCTGGGCGGGATGCTCAGCCGAAGGGCTGCCGGATTCTCTGACAAGCCGAAATGCGGCGTCAGCTCCGACGGCGAACTCCGTCAACAGGGATGGTGGGTCTGTAACGTCCCAGAGGTGTTGGGACACGCCCTCATCTACTGACATTTCCTCCCGAGGGCTTTGAGAGCCGTGTGCGGCCATTAAAGCTGATTAAAGGAGAAGGAAAAGACTCACCAAAGGAATCGACGGTGACTGCAAGGAAAGGTTGACGGAGAAAGAGGCGACAGCGGAGGAGAGGGAGAAGAGAGCGAAAATGCGCTCGGAATCAGACACGGACGGGAGGAAGGAGGGCGAAAACAAAGTTCGAACCGTCCTCCCGCCCGGACTTTTTATAGCCTTGCCACGTAGACGGGTCATTATGGCAGAAGCGAAGCGACGTTCGCCTCGGCTCCCCCGTCCGACGCGTGGCGACTGTTGATTGACTACGCCGAAGTCGTGGCCACGCGTCCGCCACTTATACGCGGACGGAGCGAGTTGACGGCTGGCCGCACGTGCGACCTTGGGAGGCGCAACGACGCACGCTAAGAACGACTCAAAGAACATTAAATGCCTCATCATTGTCTTGGATGCTAATGCCAACCGACCTATAAAATCGTGATCCTTGTTGCCATAGACGACACAAGGAGCAGGGGGGCTCACTGTTGGGGAAAAATGTGTCGGGCTCGGGTAAAGTCCCGAGATTCGTATAAGAGTAGGTCGGCTTCGCCGACACTGCCTGAAGAATCCGAGACAACACCGACAGGACAGAAGGTAGGCCGTTAGGCGTAAGCAAGGACGAGTAAAGTCGCTCTGTCAGAGTGATAACCTCGCCTGCATAACCCCACTGAAGGCCGGGCGTGTGAAAGTCATTCAACCGATAGAGTAAAGATCCCCTCAGGGAGTTAATTCTGTCGGGCACGGCTGAGAAACCGTCCTCCTGCATCGGCCGAGACTCCCCCGATGTCGGTCATGACCTGGCCGAGACTCCCCCGGAGTCGGTCGAGATCCAACCGAGACAGGTAGTGGCGGAACGAGGACAGATGCTGATCTACGGAAATCCAGGGATACTGGTAGCGGATCCCGAGATTCTCGGAATCCTGAGCGATCCCAGGAGAAGAATCCTCTGAAGATAAGGATTGGAAGACTGTATAAATCTCTAAGCTTGGAACAGTAAAAGGTATGCAATATTAACTGAGACAAGCTCTTGGCTATTGACCAGATAACTGACTTAAGCATCGGAGGTTCCCCGGCTCTAGCCAGGGTTTCCTTGACATTATTTCTGTGCAGGTGAAGGAGAGTCTGTCGCCAAGGAAGCCGTCCCATAAAAATACTGCAACAAAAAGTATACATCATGGTGCAGCCCACGGACCACCGACCCTCCGCCATTGGCTGGTGGCAAGGGAGTACCCAATCCGTTTCCGTGGAAGGAGTCCTCAAATTCGCCGTCCGTACGAGCAGGTCTAGGTTCCCACGCGACGTTTGCATTGCTTCATAAAACCTGCTGCTGCATAAAAGGTTGGGTGCACAGTCCCAAATTTATCTTTCCGGGGAAAGATCTGCATATCCTCGGCGAGGTATTAATGAATCATGGCTGTGCATATTTTTCCAGTATACACGCGTTTACAGTTTGAACAGTGGGACTCTTTTTTGTTAATCCATACCATTAGTTTGTGGTATCTAACTGTGAATGAAATATAAACTAAGAATATATTTGATAGAAAAATCTTAAACTTTGATTTTGTAGCCCGCAGTTTAAGAGTAAAGGAGAGAAATATAACAACGGTCCAAAGTCAACTGAAAATGTCATAATATCATCTTTATTTTTCCTAGAAAAAATTCAAAAAATTCAAAAAAAAAAAAGATCCATCAGAGATGTGATTCAACAGATCAATGGTCTAGATTACCAATCCATGGGCCTTACTTTTCAGCTTCAAGACCAACGTTTAATGTGCCAAGATCGTCCCGCGTCTCCTCTTCGTAGTCTCAGCAAGTTATTTGGTACTCCGGCGGACTATGAATAATGCGCACGATCTTAGTCCAACTGAAACTAAACCTACCACATCCTGTAATTCAACGTAGATAGGCCATTACCTCAAGCAACATTGATTGAAAGATCCTAACCTTTGATTTTCTAGATATTTTTATTGAATGCAGACCATTGAATTCTTACCCTTACATCAGATGATCCAATGGAATCTTCTCAATTTTCATAAATTGGTCCACCAAAGGTGGGCGATGTAATTTGGACGGTTGACTTTAGTTACGACTAACACATGTGGATTAGTGAACGCGTGCGTACTATGAACTACCATGCTCCGCCAGAGTATCAAAAAGTACTCACAAATCAAACCGAAATCTTGCGCCACGTCTATGAAACGAGGCAGGTATACGTGTTCGTGTCTGTAGCGAGAGATGGGCGTAGGGAGTAGACGAGGTTCGCCGCGCAAATGCCAAGAGTGACACGCGAGATATAGATCATCCAAACCCCGCGCCGTAAGTCTCTCTGGCCCAAATCAATACGGTCCTGATGGGTGGACCATCCTGATTTTCATCTAGAGTATGATCAATGTTTACTACCCGATGAATGGTTCGGATCTATGACAGACATTCCGTATTGGCACGTGTGCTGAAAGTTTCTTCCTTGATCTGACGCGAGCGAGTACACTTGCGACTTTACCTGTTCCCGTCGCTATCCCATCAAGATTGCATGGGACACTGACCCGAGATAACGTTTTGCTAATTTTTTTTTTGGGGAGTAGTTGATACTCTGGCAGAGAACGACGGTGATATGCGGGCATTCAGAAATTGTACACGTGGCCTACGTTAACTCAAATCAAACCGGCTAAGTCTTCCAAAAATAACCTGGTTAAGTAAAACAAACCGCTAACTCGTGGGGTGAACTCTGGTTTGTTGAATAGGACCATTTGGATCATTTTTTTTTTTCTTTTAACCGTTCAATAGATGTCCACAGATGGGATGGATAATAACAAATGCATCTTCTCGATTCGTGATTCATCTAAGTGGGACTTCTAATTTGGGCAGCTTAATACGAACTCAGATTCAATTTTTAGGCAACATAGCGAATCGGTGCAAACATTTATAGGATAAGCTTTAGGTATGAATTGAAAATGTGGGACCATCATGGTGTATTAATGACATCCAATCCGTCCATCAGCTGAGCCCTCCTAAGTTTCCGATAGGCATCCAAAATCATGCTGATCCAAAGCTTAGGTAGGCCACAAATGATGGGGATGCACAACATTAAAAACCTTTCAGAATGTATGAGGGGCCCACTATGTCTTGTATATACCATCTAATCCATTCAGAAGATGCATCCTATAAAGATGAATGGACACTAAAAAATCAGGCCATCTAAAAACTCAAGTTGACACAACATGTGATTTTAGAAGTTTTAGGCATGATTTTATATGTAGATTTATAGCTTATCTTATAATAAATAATTTTTAGAATCCTTGGTGTCATCCATCACACTGCTTTATTTCTTTTCTTTTTAATTTTTTAAAGACGGTTTATTTGATACAGATGCATGGATTATGTATATGGAAAACAAGACAATTTAAACCGTCTAAATTGTGGGGCCACTGAAGATGGGTGATAACCAAAGCTAGCTCATGCTCTGATACATGGAATCCAAGGTAAAAGAAAGGAAATAATGAAGATTTTTCTTTAATGTGATAACAACATAGTGATTGATTGGACTGCACGTGACAATCATTGTATTATAGACACATGAAGTTTTTACTCAGCATCTAAATGAGACCCCTAATAACCTTTCGAAGAGTATGCCACTCCAACCCCCGGAACGGTTCATGTTCTGCAGTCTATGCTACTGGGCCATCATAAGAAGCATTTTAAAGGGTCGATTATTTTAATATCAATGATTTAAAATTTTAAATTAGTTGGTTGGAAGATAGTTAATGGATAAAAAATAATTAACAGTCCAAATTAAACTAATAAATGCTTATTAATAAAAGGTTAATCTAAAGTTTAAAAACTAACCTAAAAATGTTGAGTTCTTACTCTTGTCCGGATGGTAGGCTCTCAGGAGTTTCAACTCCAGGTCAAGGGTTTGAGTACCCATAGGTGGTGAAATTCCACCGCGTGAGTGTGTGGGGTGTGTGTGTGATATATATATATATATGGAAATGTCAAGATGCTGGTAGAGCATTGCGAGTTATAGTGCTCCTAATTGCATTGACAATTACATAATTCAATTCATTGTTCTAGGCTATTCATTAGGTCGAACACACATTTCATTGTCTACCATGAAAGCATAACAGCAATCTGACAAATCTTAATCATTTTGATTAATGGCCTCTAGCATGGATGGACCATTTACACAAAATATGTATAATGAACAATTTGGTACACCTATTTGTTAGTCATAATCAAGGGTTGCTCTATGAGTATAGAGAATCACTTTTATTCGGCTATTGTAACCATCCTACCTTTAAAAAAAGGATGGTCATAGAAACCAAGCCCAAATCAAGGTTGAACCGGATCATCGAATCAGTGCTACTTTTGCATGGTAGTGTATAAACTGTGATGTGGTCTCAATGTATGGTTCAGATTAGCTGATTGGACCGTCAAAGTGAACCAATGCATCCAAGAGCACTGCATGTTTGATTTTCTAAATCATAAGGTAAATACAGTGCAAATTGGCTAATAATTATTTCATTCGATAATTGGGCATTTTTACCATGCTTGATCTGGCGGTTAAATTTTTTAGCTCAAAAACTGAGTACATTGCAAAATATATTTGGGGTCCACCTTGATTTTGTGGCTTATCCACACCGTCCATTTGTTATGCTAGTTAAATTTAGGGCTTGATCAAAACAATGAGGTTGATAGAAAGCTCAAGTGGACCACACCACAGTAATTAGGGAATGGAACTTTTACCATTAAAAACTCACCGGTACCTCTATTTCTTTTAGCATGGGTCACTTGAGTTTTGGATCAGCCTCATTTTTTGGCTCATGCCTCTAATATGGGAGTAGTTGGTAACTAGTTCCAGGTACATGTGAGGCCTAGCATGGTGCGTTTATGTCATCCAAATCATGGAAGTGGATGACCACACCATAAAATTTAGGTGTCCCAAAAATCAATCTGACCCAACTATCAGGTATGCCAGTGCCTGAATTTAGAAACTTTTTGGTGACAATTGTTTTCTATGGTGTGATGACCTGATATTAGATGGGTCAGATTTATTGGACGTATGGTTTTAGCCCAAAATATCGAGGTGGGCCACACCGTAGAAAATAAGGGATGCCACCGAAACGCCGCCAAGTTTAGTCCAGGGTAAACCCGAGGGTTGGGTCAACTTGATTTTTGGGGGTGTTTCACTTTTACAGCAGAGAATTCCTTATGGATAAGTTGGATGCTGTGCCTGTGCTTACACCATAGTGGGCCACTAACCATTGAATATTTTCTTTCTCGCTGAGGGAGGGTAACTTGGTAACATGCAAAGTGATGCCTGTAACCCTCTCAGCGTAAGGCAACAAAAGGAAAGGTATTCTGATTTTTTAAAAACAAAAAGTAGAGAAGTGAGAAAAAATACAAACAAACAAAAAGTTAGGTATGAAAAATTGCCTTACAACTAAGGGATTAGCTGTAACAAAACCTTTATCCCTACTTTATATCACGTCAGTAGCATTTGGCTAATTTTACCCCTACAATCAATCATGGGTGGGGCTCGGAAAATAAGAGGCGCATGGCTGTATACTTTATCAATTCATTAACTTCATTTATCATACGAATAGCTTCTGCTTCAGTAAAGTAACAAAGGTGTTAAGAAGCTTACCTTGATAACCTAATGACATTCACTTCATAAATTTATTAACTTCATGTTAAGATGGCCTTACAAAAATGAGTGGATATAAACCATTTTGTACTCTCTTTTACTTTATGGATGTACTCTACACGCGTAGCTGCTCTCTCTCTCTCTCTCTCTCTCTCTCTCTCTCTCCTTTAAGTGTGGCAATAGACATAGGAGGACCAAATCAAGCGAGGTTCTAGTCTAAATGCTTAAGACCCAAGGCCTAAACCTATCATAAGCTTAGCATAGCAGGTCCAAGCTCAGGCTAAGTCCAAGCCTAGCCTAATGCGTTAGACTCAAGGCCTAAGCCTATCATAAGCTCTCTTTTTTCTCTCCCATGAATACTTGTAATTTATTGGTTGATCAGGGGACCCACACATGCACAAAGAGATGAGCATTTTAGAAGATGAAAACATCTATGTTTAAAATGGATGGGTTACATAACCAAGCTTAGAATTATATATATGTAGGATATAACACATGCATTTTATTTTATGTTGGTTGGGCTAAAATGATGAGCCAAGACCAACACAAAAATTGTCCTAGAGCATGTTAAGGCCCAAAACAAGACCATTTTCCATATTAATAGGTCTAAGCTTGGCCCAAAGCTCAGTCAGATCCATCGATTTGTGAGGGCCACAAGGCTTATTATCAACCTTACTTCCATATCTTTCCTTTTTCTCTCTCCACGTGCATTGCAAATGCCATACCCCCATTATTTATGATAATTTCTTAATTATTGTGTACCACTGCATAAAAATTTCCGACCAAAAAACATGAATATATGAAAACATGGGTTCATGGACCCTACTTAACATAGTAGCTGAGGAGAAATGCATTTATATTTCCGATCACTTAATCAATGGGCCAGTTCATACACATTTCCTACTTACCAACATGGTAAATGAAAAAATAAAAAGGGCATTAATTTGGACTACTTAAGATGAGAAAAATATAAGTTGGAGAGAAAACAGAGTAATCACATCCTTGCAAAACCAAATCCGCCATTTTCAAGCTCCCATACCGTGCTCTTGAACATCTCCATCTGCAATCCCCACATTAATCTAAGTAAACAAGAAAACATAGGAACATCATTGATAATGTGCAGAGTATCCTCTCGCCTTGAATTTGGCCAAGTAGGACCATTCATTCACATGCATCCATGTGATTTATCCATCCGATTGATCTGATCCAATCCGTACAGACCATGTCCCAAAATACTCAACAGTCTGGATCACTGGTCCACGGCCCCGTTCCTACCAATTCAGTCTTTGAGGATGCTGGCAATGGGTTGGGTTGCGGTCAAGTTCAATCCAACCCACTTACTAAACAGTCCCAAGAATTTTCAGCCCAAACCAGACCCTCAGCCCACTTAAAATTCATTGGACCTAGACGTGACCCATTTAATCGAGCCCGGCTTAACTAACCACTTACAGTCTATTAATTTGTTTTAAGGCGTTCTGCACCGGTCAAGCGCATTCAGTGGATGCATACAAACATAACATCATGCCTGTTAATTTGTTTCAGGTGTTTGGACCGGGTCGAGTCATCCAGCCCAGCGCATTGATAAGCGAATGGGCAGTTTGGGTTGGGTACGGTTCAACTCAAACCCAACCCATTTACTCAATAGACCACGTTCTCTAACCCAAGCCCAACCCATTTACTCAATGGACCACGTTCTCTAACCCAAGCCCAACCCATTTACTCAATGGACCACGTTCTCTAACCCAAGCCCAACCCATTTACTCAATGGACCACGTTCTCTAACCCACCCATTTACTCAATGGACCACGTTCTCTAACCCAAGCCCAACCCATTTACTCAATGGACCACGTTCTCTAACCCAAGCCCAACCCATTGCACATGGCCTAAATGTAGGTCACAAGCATGTTGAGCCACTTGGCTGTGGGCCCAACTGACCCAATGACATCTCTAATCAAGTGGCCACTGAGAGTTGGTGAACGTACCTTCGCTTTTGTCCAGATCATCGAATGGTGTGTCCCACCTGAGGTTTTGATAGGGTACGTTGCCCCCCTACAGAGTACGTACGATACGGAAGCCAGTTTCCACCGGCAGAGTTCGATATTAACCGTTCATCATCTGGATTCTATGCTACCGGGAGAATAGTAAGAAACGTTTGTTGAACGAGTATTGTGTATGAAGGTGAATATTTAATGGACCATTTTCAAATCCAAGATTCGAAGGTCAGGATCATCAATGAAATATGAATATAAGATCATAGCTTCTATATGGTAATATTTGGAACATGAACGGTCTAGATCAATCTGAGGATGCACTACGGGGTGGAAACCGGCCCTACTGTTTGCGCCGTTGCGCTACCATGTTGGAAAAGTTTGCACTAGACCATCACCACCCTGCCTATAGCTACTCGAACCTGTAACCGGGTGTTGAAACTCCTGAGAGTCTACTACCCGAGTAAGGGTAAGGACCCCACTACACCATCACCCCCACTAACGAAGATTTCAATGGGATTTAGTTTACATTTTACAATTATTTCTGGACGCGGATTGCCTACTACCCCCGAACGTCCCTAGCTCCGAACGGGCAGTTATACGGGCAGACCCACCGTGATGTATCTGTACATCCAGGTCGTCAAATCTCTTTTATCAGATTATTTTAAGACATGAGCACAAAAATGAGATAGATCCAACGCTCAAGCAGACCACACCAAATAATAAGCTGGGTTGCATTAAAATGCATAGAACATTAAATGTCAGTTGCATTAAATGCAAGAGTCATCTGTGGTGTGGTCCATTTGACCGGTGAATGTGCTTCATTTTTGTTTTGATGCCTTAAAATAATCTGAGAAAAGGGATAGACGGCCTGGATGTACAGATACATAACGTGGAGCTAAGTAGGACGCGGATAAGCTGCTGACATGTTGAGCAGGGAGACCGGACACTGAAGTGACGTCATCAAGTTCTATGGACCCACCACGATGTATGTATTATATTCATACTGTCCATTCATTTAGAGAGATCATTTTAGGGTGTCAAAGAAAGAATGAAGCAGATCCAAAGTTGGAGTGGTCCCCACACCACAAAAATACAGTGAGAAAGTAACACCCACCGTCAAAACGTTCCTAAGGTCCACCATGATGTTTATTTAAGATCTAACCTGTTCATGCGTTAACGCAGACATGAAAGAAGGGAAAATACAAATATAAGCTTGATCGAAAACTGTTGGGACCCTTGTAAGTTTTGAATGGTGGGCGTCACACTTCACACTGTTTTCTGTCGTGGAGTCCACTCGAGCTTTGGATCAGACTAACTCATTAGGTCATACCTTAATATGATCTCTCTAAATGAATGGACGGTGTGGATACAAAACATATATAATGGTGGACCCACAACTTGGTGACGTCAACCTGTCAGTAGCTAATCCGCGCCCACTAGGGTAAGGCGCAATAACAAGTGGAAAGATGGCACATGTGAAGGAGATCTAGCCACTCATCAGGCGAGTACAATTAGTGAGATTCCTTGGGCCAAAGATCAGGCTGATCTACTCTCTACATGGTCCAACATCAACATGTACAAAAGAAATGAGAGATTAGAAGAAATAGACCAACCGTCGTCATAGTCGACCTATGCGTGTGACCCACCTGATTCTTGTAAACGACTGACCTTTTTTGTATCCCTGCCATGTTCATCGAGGGAGAGCGTGATTAATGTCCCGGATAACATAACACTGGCACATGACCTGTAAAGCCCTTGATTAATGTCATGAAGCCAGGCATTCCTTAGTGCTTAGAAAAACTTTGATACTCAGGCAGAGGATGGTGAATGATACGCAGGCACTTTGAATTTGTATACATAACAAGTCTTTAACTCAAATCAAACTGTCAATATAGCGGTAGCTACTTTAGATGGTTCATAAAACAACAATCATAATGAGACATACCTTTGCCTTTACTGGTTGATTAGTTAATACAAAATGAACGGCTGATATGAATATTAATCAACTGTTCTAATTCAAAAAACATTTTATATATATATATATATATATATATATATATATATTCAAAATTAGTATCGTCCAAGTAATATTATTTTAGGTTTACTGCATATCTACAGTTTGATTTGAGTTACGTTATGCCATATGTACAAATGAAAATGCGTGAGTATCATCCATCACATTCGGCCAGACTATCCAGTAACTAGTCTTGTTTTAGAAGGCAGATGGTTATTTATGGTTGATAAAAAGATGACTATCGTGGCCTTAAATAAGTATTTGTACTGTAATTTTTACGTATGGGCTAATTGCATGGGAATCTTCTTATGCACGGTTGCATTTTTACCTGTGTAGGCAGGCACCCATATCACCTGCCAGGACCGTGCATTATTGTCTGGTCCACTGGCATGCAAAAAATGGATTGACAAGATTATCCGGAGAAGATAGGTCCAGTACTCATGAATGCTTAGGACCATCCAATTGCTGTGATTTCTGCACAATAGCTGAAGAAGGGTGGACTGAATCTCATGGGCCATCGACATGGACGAGGTGGATGACAAAGAGCCCAAATACAACTATAATGATTAAGCCTTTTGGGAAAATATTTCTGGCGGGGGTTGTTTTAAGTAAATAGTTGCAGAGTTGAAAGACATGTTGCATGGGTTATACCATCTTTCTTTGATTTTGGGATCCAAGTTGGGTGATGAAGACAATTACGATTATTCTATAACATAAACAAAGTTTAAAACTGCTCGAATTTTAGAATTTTCCAATTTGTGATTTTGTGAGTCGCACAAATCATAAAGATGGTACAAAATCAACCCTAATCGCTAGATGCCATTATAGTTTATATGCGTGGATGATTCGATGCAAGTAGACGGAGTAGTCCAAAGAAAATGCATGTACGATGCTAGCGACATCCATTCAGGCGCGTTATTTAAAAAGCTATCGTTAAACCTGAGAATACGACTTTTTTGGCTCCTGATACATGGAAATGGACATCGTATCATCTTTGATCCTTTCAGTTCATTTGCAGAGGCCCATGGTGGGATGTCAGTCATGGATCATGGCACCTGGGTTGATAAATGTGGCATGAGATTGCAAAGCTTATGTGATGATAACGTGACCGTACAACATCAACAGCCCACCCCACGGTGCAGTGTACATGTTAATCATCCACTTATTTTTCTCAAATATCAGTCTAAGAGTGAAAAATAAGGCCAAAAGAGCATGAATGATCGAATGTCTTTCGAATACTCTCTCTAATCATTAATATGTTCTTTATAACTAATTTAAAAAAAAAATAATTGTTCATGAGTCGTAAGAACCATTTTCACTTTCTGACAGGAACTACTTGTAATGATATTTATTTCATGTTTTTATGTTAGCTTTAACCCAATCCAACCCAACCCAAATTATGCTAGGGTTGAGCATTCAATACTTTCTTGGGTTGAGTTGGGCTTGGATTCACATGGCAAGTGACAAATTTTGTTCTCAGCAATTTCTCTGCCCCCAGAATTTCTCCGGAGGATTTCAGGTTTTGACATCCTTCACACAGCACTAACGGAGAGTTTTTAACAAAATTAAAATATAAAATATTTACTAAAAATTAACAAATAATTTTTATTTTTATTTTAGATATAAAAGTATAAAATGAAACATTTTAACCTATATGTTTTTGCATTAACTGATAATTTTGTGATAAAATCTCAAAAGTTTAATACTGCTGAGATTTTGAGAATATCACGATCTTGGCAAAATATGGATTAAAATTATATACAACCTAAAATTAGCTCGAGCTAAACCATTCAAATCACGATACCCAATTCAGATGGATCATAATCAGTGGATTACACTGATTTTCGCATACAGCTAACCCATCAGTGGATGATGACCTACCTACAGTTGGTCCCCACAATTTGGATGGTTCACTTGAGTCAAATGTACCCTGGGTATACAATTCACTACAGCTGCATATCAACCATCACACTTTGCTGAGTATGAAATAACTCCTCTAAGGTAACCAACATGTATCATGCAGACTAAAGGAATCCCTTTCAATGACATGTTCATACCAGTTAAAACGCCCATACCAGCTTTCATTAAACCCAATATAATCAACAGCTTTACAGAAACAGTGGCAAACAGGCAGCAGATGAAACATCCTTTTCATGCTGAATAGCCAAGTGGAATTAGCAAAGATTTCCAAGAGATGGCCCCAACAACAAACAAGGGGAATAGCATTATGTCATAGATATATATTGAAAATTTTATCTATATTTTTGAAAGATATGGGAGAGTATATACACTTGCATATGTACAGGGGGGGGGGGGGGGGGGGTGTGGGAAGGGGAGGTCGGAGATCAAAACTCAACACCAGTATTCAACTGAACAGAGAAAGAAGTCCTGCCAACATTGCTGAGAGGTGTTTCAACTCTAATCACAAACCCTGAGCTTCCGACATTCCCATTCCACTTTGACCTGCCAAGCTGCAGTTCACCAATTTTTTATTATTATTATTTAAATGTAAAACATGAATTTTATAACATGTAAATTGCTCAGTACAATTTACGGAGTAGACCCACAAATTTGGGAAAATGGGAATATTGCCCCAAGCAAAGATAAAAGACATAATTATACTAGTAGTGCAATCGAATGTAGAGAGTCGTTGAGAGAAATCAGGAAGGGAAGAGTGATGCCAATAACCCCTGCTGCATACATGAAAGGCACAAGTTCTGTAGGACACACTGTCATGTCCACGTGACCCCACTCCATCCATCAGTTACGCCAGCTGATTTTAGGACTTGCCCCAAGCATGAGATAGATCCAAAACTCAAGTGGGCCACGCTACAGCAAACGGTAGTAATGGAAACACTTAGTGTTGGAACCTATCTGGACGCACCGTGAGGTTTTCATGCCATCCAACCCGTTCATAAGGTTATTCAAACTGCGAAGCATGGAAAACACAAATATCAGCCTGATCCAAAACTTCTGTGGTCTCTGAGAAGGTTTCCATGGGGAACATTCAATCCAACTGTTTCCTGTATTGTAGTCCACTTGAGTTTTCGATCTGCCTCACTTTTTGTCTCATGTCCTGATATGAGCTGCCACAACTAACGGAGGGAGTGGATGTCAATGGACATCCGAGGTGGGCCCCCACAGAGCTAGCATAGCAGAGTACCATGTAATTCGCATTCAAGAGGGAGAGATATAATGAGAGAGCCAGGCTGGCTTTTTGCAGCTAAAATCTTAGCCTTTTCCTCTCTTTTTGCGGGTGAAATCCTAACCATGAGTTGGATAACAACCCTAGATAACCGTATTTTCCTTTAAAATGTCTCCCCATGTCCTTGAAATCATAAAGTTCTCCACCTAAGGAAACTAATTATGGAGGCAAAAATGTCTAAACACTACTCATGTAATGAATATTATAGATGTAGCAGATCCTTAGCCTATGGAGGCATGGCATTTTTGTGCCTCCACATCATTTTGAACACATGGCATGCATGGATAAGATTGAAACTGTCCATTTCTTGCTTAATGGGCTGTGGTACAAAAAAAAAAAAAAAAAAACACAATCTTAAGATAAATCTAGCCCTTTGCTTGATGGCATAAAAATGGACACTAAGAGACAAGAAACTGGCAACGGCTCCCACCAATCAAAGACAACTTTGGTTAAGAGTCAATCTATGGCTGACCCCACAGGATGTATGGTTTGGATCATCACATACATGTTCCACATGCGTGGTACACAATCTAGAGGCACAAAAATGTCATGCATTTAGATGGGGAGAATCTGCTCCCTAATTATAATTGCATACCATCACCAGAAAATAATAGGTGCTGACAAGCATAAACTAGCATAGACGTCCAAATCTAGAACAAACATGTCTATAAGCACATCAAGGCGGTCAAGCACATTATCTGAGAAACTTACAGATATTGATGCGAATGCAGAAGGATGAGCTGTGTAGGCACAACCACAAATTAGATTTAATTTCTCCTTCACAGAATGGATGAGTTCTGTCCGCAGCCCAGGATTGCTTCCACCAAACGTGGGGCATATGCTGACCAGTGTAACAAAAACAGAAAATGTAAGCCTAATTGGCATGCAAGTTCTTAATTTCTTCCAAGACGAAGGCAGGACAGTAGCAACATGTGGAAATCTAACAAGGAATTCAGTGTTTTATAAAACACGGTACTCCAGCCCTTTTGTGGATGAATGATGTCAACAACTAGATCAGAGAAACCACCTGACCAACAAGATTGAATATCTTGGCTCGAACGGTTTCTTTCCCTGGATGGGTCTCTTTTAGTGGCGCAACAAATTTTGTCAGGAGGGCCTGGTCCAACCATCTGGTCCAGTCTAGATCTTAAAACACTGGAAGAAACTAGAATTTACTAATACAAGAGAAGGGTGTAAAAGGGCTTAGATCAATACAGAAATGATGGTTTCAGCATGCATTGCTTATCACAGATGCAGGGAAAGGAGGCCCGACTGGACGGTAGTTCAGTAAATTTCTAAAACTAAGAGGTGTTTTGCAGTTTCACAACAAACTGGAGTGGTTGGGTCTATAAGTTGAGTTGATACTCTTATCTATGCTCATGCTCTCTCGAAAATGCAACAAGGTATGGGCAAATGAGATCTATGGGAATCAGGAAGCAGATGAAAAGTACTGTTCACATTGCTACTGAGCAAATGGAGTAACTGCAACCCGTATTTTATGCATCTGAGTGATTATTATGTTCAAAGGAATGGATACCTAATTGACATCAATGTTTTAAAAACTGGATCAGAACAGCTTGTTGGAGCAGTACGGACCAGAACCATTGGCACATCCAGCCGGGTCTCTATAGGAGCTGATTTTGGATTTGTACCACCTAGGTCATATGCGTTTTCTGAACCAACCACCAAATTGTTCGACCCAGGGAATTTCATTTAGAACTTGCAGACTTTTTCTTTCTAATTCTTTAAGCAATTTTATTATTTATTTTTTTTTAGCTTGTTAGTACATCCACTTTAAGCAATTGTAACTAATTCAATTACACCACATCGTGATGCCACGTGTTGACCTGGTGGGACCAGCAGTCAAACTGGTTGGGACCAGCCTGTCCCACAAAAACAGGTGGGCATCCTGCCCAGGTATCAAAGCATCGGTTGAAATAAATAATTGATAAATGTGAGCAAATGGAAAGATGGATGGTTGGGTTAGGGTGTGTTTCAATACTGGGGTCTCAGGTTTGAGCCAGCTTACCTATCCCCACAAGAAAAAGAAGTAGAAGAAGAAGAAGAAGAAGATGGATGCTTGGTTACCTGAATTGGATGGTTGGTCGCACCATGAGGCCTGATCTTTGCCAACATAACGCTTGCACAAGTCCCAGCGAAAAGGATTTGTCAGGCCACTGCACCATTGGTGTAATGCGTGTGCCCCGCTTATTCTGCAAGAGAAGTAAACACTAAAACCTGCTTGTGATATATAAAAGAACAAGCATGGGACATAACAGTGAGAGATTTGCAGAATAGTCCTCATCATATTTATTGAACATAAAATATCCTGTCATGTTAACTTGGTGAATATGGTATCTTTACAAATCACTAACCTTGCATGAGAAGCTAAATCTCATTTCTCCTGGATATTGACCTTGAGCTTGAAGCAGACCACCAAAAACAGGTAGGAAAGCACTGGTCGTCAAACCCTCACCAGATACATATGTAAATTGCCCATTTGGAAACTGCAAGTCCATGAATGACTGAAACAAGAGATCAAGTTAGAACCACTAAAAGGCCCAGAGACACCAAGAGCTTTTGCAGGAGCATTGTATATTTGTTTCCATAAAAGAAAGACCAACTAAAAACTCAATAGCAGGGTCCTTTTCATTCAATACAGACATCCAATAACTTTTTATTGTATTTAAAAATATAAAAAAATGTGTTTGGTGACACTGTTTATCCTGATCATGAGTCTAGAAGCTTTGGAATTGAAATGAAAAGAATAACACAAAACTTAAATTAAGGAGCCATAAAATAATAGCCCTACATGACAATTGTATCTCACACAGTGAGACCCTAACCCTTCAACTGGAGGATTTTTTATAAAAGAACTGGATGGTTGGTTGTACAAAACAAAGAGCAGCTGTATCTCACATTATGAAACCCTAACCTTTCAACTGGAGGATATTTTGTAAAAGAAATGGACAGTTGGTTGACCGACCAAGAAATCGACGACCAAATTTATTGACACCATTCAACAAAAAAATTACTAAATTTACTGATAGAATTGAGATAGGGGGAGAAATTTCCCAATATGAAGGGCCAAGTGACCCACCCCTTCTTTTGCCAATACGGCAGCTATATTGTTAGCCTCTCCCCATGTGAGTAAACAATATATTTAGCCAAGAGGTGAGGAATGTAATTTTTCGATAGAATTGAGATAAGGGGGAAGAATTCCCAATATGATGGCCCAAGTGGCCCACCCCTTCTTTTGCCAATACATCAGCTATATCGTTAGCCTCTCCCCACGTGAGTAAACAATATTTTTAGCCAAGAGGTGAGAAATCTATTTCATTGAAAACATAATGATATCCCAAAGTTCTGAACTTGCCGTTTTCACCCATTGAATGACATTGGAGTCATACTCCATGATGACCTTTCTATGAGGCCTTCCTCTCCTGAATGCCAAGAACTTCCCAAAGAGATAAAGCTTCCGCTATGTGAGCTGAGGATGGGGCCTGAATAGGCAGTCGGTTTACTTAACGATCTCATACCTTCTTCCAAAGTCCTCCAAACGAATGGTTAGGATTGTCCAATCCATGTGATTGGGCTGATTGGGCTCTAGCCCATCTTAACAGGGGCCTGTCAAGTGATCAGCTTGGATTTTGTAGACAGGTGCAGCATGCCCTGTGTACAAAATCCAGTCAGCAATAAATAAATTGAGGTATGCATATTTAACACCATGATCTGTCTATTTATGTTAGTCGCCCCTCGTACCTGCTGCCTAGGCAACATCTTCAGTCTTAATGGGATGACGTAAAAAATAAAATAAAAATCTTCCTATGAAGATCATCTCATGAGCAGGTCACATGCCAGATCCAAAGTTCATGTGTATTCAGAATGAGGAAATGCAGGACCCATCTGATCCTACACAGGAAATTTTCTAGTCATTTTATGCAAATTCTGCAATCCTTTACCATTGATTAGGTGATGCCTAGGTGGATCCAAGGTTTTCATGGCATTGCATCTGACAGTGGAGGAGGAGGTGCTTATGGTGCCTTTCCCTGATGCCGGACTATGGTCGGTTTGGAAGAAACTCAGCAACAGAACATCCTATAATATAACTGATCGGAACGAGGTGGTATTGCAAAGGCTAGAGGCAGGGTTCTAAGTTAGCGGTCAGGGTTCAAAACCTTGCAAGGTTGAAATAGGTAGCAAGAAGATTGTGGTGTGGGTCTAGCTTCATCTTAGAGATGATTTCTCATCATATTTGCTTGCAATTTCAGCTTTTTGAGCTTTTCTTTCTTAATATAATTTACGTTGCTCTCAAGGAGGAAAAAAAGCAGGTCACATCAATCCAAGAAAGGCCATTGCTTGCTTCACAAGAAGCGTTGTTTTTTCTTTTATTGAAACATGGGTCACAAGAAGACTTGCATAAAATTCAGATCGACCAGAGCAGTATCTCCATGCAGTTAATACCAATCTCTTGCTGCTCGAGGAACCTTAAAGAAAACAGTACTGAAAGAGTGGGCAACCTGGAGCACCCAAGGATACCACATTATTAGTAAATGCATTTAAATGGAAGAACAACAAATAGATATATGGCAAGATAACCATGCGAACCAGCATTCTTGGACATGCCAACCCATTCTCTTAAATCTCATGAAATTCAATACCCATTTTCTGTGCACGTGCGTGAACACGCACACGCGACCGCACACGAGCACATGCGCACACACATATATGGGTTTTTCTAACGTCCCCACATTCATGGGGACGTAAGCAATGTCCCCTATCCTTTTGAATGACATGTGGTATGCCCAGTCATCGATCATTCAGTACTAACAATGGGAGCAAGACATGGTGCAAAAATCATGTCAATCAGATGATCCTAACCCGTTGAACAAGGCCAATTTGTTACAACCTTCCATTGTTCACAAGCCATACATCATACAGTTAGAATAATCAAACCAAACTGCTACTTTGGAATCACAAGCAATTCGAAGTGGGATCTATCTAGTAGATGTTTCAAGACGATGATTGGAGCTATTTTGTTTCTCCATTCAAACTTGGATGTCCATTTTCCATGCCATTGATCGGACGCTTAGCACCATCCAATTGGCATGATTTTACACCATGGCTTGTTCCTAGTTGTATAAATGAATGAATGGTTCAGGTCGATGATAGGTCATCCCATGTGCCATTGAAAAAGATAGGGGAAATTGGCAAAACCCTATGCATGTGTGTGTGTGAGTGTGTGTGAGAGAGAGAAGATAACAAAAAATTTATTGATCAGCAGTGATCAGAAAGAACAACAAAAAGATACATGGCAGGATAGCCATGGCAAACCAGCTTTCTAGGACATTGTGCCAAAATTATTTCAACTTACAACTGCAGGTGAAGCTGCTGCTCATTCTCTTAAATCAAATGAAATTCAATACCATTGTGTGTGTGTGTGTGTGTGTGTGAGAGAGAGAGAGAGAGAGAGAGAGAGAGATACGATAACAAAAAATTTATCAGACTGAGGGATACGGGATACCCATGCTGAAATTCAGCAACTCCGACTGAGATGATCACCATAATTGAAACCATCTATTAGTAGGAGGGTTGGAAATTCCGTGGATGAACTTTCCTTGGTCTCTCTACCATGCTCTTGCAAGTACACCCACTATGGTTTACTTTTTGAGAATTCTAGAAAATGAGCAGAAAAAGAAATTCTTTCAAGTACTTGCTTGTGCCAATTTACTATGCCATGTTCGAAGCATCGGTATCACTACAAGTTTTGCTGGTCGGGGATACGGAAACAATATCGATATTTCCAATAATATCGCTGATAATTGGAAATGTGGAGAAACATGGGGGAAAATGGTGGAATTTTTAATGAAACATCATGAGACGCTAAAATACACATATTTGTTTATTTATGAATAAAAAAATTGCAAAAAGAATGCTTACATAATAAGTTTTCATTTAATGCGGCCTAAAAACATGAACCGTCATAAGAGATTAGTCCAACACCATCCCATTTAACCATCCAAACATCCATTGATATTTCAGAATATCGACAATGCATGATATTTTGCCAAGAAATCATCAACAGCTAGAAAGGAAACAAATATTGTGGTCTCGATATCGAGCATGTTGCAATAACAATAATATCAAAATATCATCAATATTATCATGACAAATTGAACACTACATACAACCATGTGCCCATAAAAATTTTGAAATGGAATTTTTTTAATAAATAGATTTTTGGTGATATCAATACATTGGTGATATTATCTAAATATCACCGATACACTTGTCATACAAGCGACACCTAGAATTTACACAGCCAAAAATATTGATGATACATTGGCAATATCAATACAATAACAATACAAGCAACACTTGGAATTTATACAGTTGCAAATATTGGCGATACATTGGTGATATCGATACATTGGCAATAATTAGCAATACATTGATGATACCTGAAATTTCTGATACTACTAGTGTTATCGGTATCGCTACCAGTGTTATCGGTATCGTCGGGCTGGAGATAAAGATAAATTGGGGATATTTTGATGATATTGGGGATATTTTAAACAAAGTGTGGCTCTTATTTCAGAATAAATCAAATATACAGTCAAATCAGACCCCCGGGACATGATTTTGTAAATATAAACATCAAGCTAAACATTTTGGAATAAAATGTCTTTTGAATCAAACACATGAAAGTGGGTTCTATTTGCTTTCAAATAACCAAACCCAAATTTATGATGCCTCAACCTCTTGACCTATTTGATTATTACATGTTCTACACATCGTGAAAACCAAATAACATGCTTGAATTCAGCTATAAACCACATGATAGTGACAGATACATTGTAATAACACTATTTTGAAACAAATGCGCAACACAAAATCCTGTTCAAACTTCAGATTTACCAACTTCGAAAGAGAACCATGTTATAAATGAATCTAGAACCAATGTCCAATTTGTGGTTTCAGAAAATCAATGTGCATTACGTTCCCAATTTTCAGAAATTTAAGCCTTTCTTGTCAAGTATACTTTCGCATTTTAGCCACTTGCATGCCAAAACAAAAAACAAAATTTAGCTCCATAACTACCACCAGTATCAATATTTAAAAATATGTAGCTATGGCATTGGATTTTCCCAGTTGAAGACAATAAAAGTAACTTGATGACAAGAATTATTATAGATGTAGACTCAAGTCATTCAAACTTTCTATGGCTCTGAGGACTCATCTAATCGCATGCTTCCTTGAGAGCATATTTGATGCAGGACAATTAACAACTTGCTCTAAAAGCTCGAACTAATAGAGCATGGTGAATTAATCCTTTTATCTCATAGCCCAGGCCCCAAATTCATGGATTAGGTCCTCGGCGGAACCCTCCTCGTAGGCCCAAAATCCATGGGTTCAGCCTCACACGGGCAGCAAATCACATGGATTCCGCATGCCGCCCACCCCGAGTGTGCCCCCTCATTAATTACCCCCGGTGAGGAGTCTTGAACATGAGGCCTCCCTCTCTGATAGCAATCAAGACAATTAACCACTTGCTCTAAAAGCTCGAACTGATAGAGCATGGCAAATTAATCCCTTTATCGCATAGCCCAGGCCCCAAATACATGGATTAGGTCCTCGGCCAAACCCTCTCGTGGGCCCCAAATCACATAGGTTCCACAGGCTACCTACCCCGAGTGTGCCCCCACATCCCACAAGCCACCCCACTCGAGCCCGGTGTGAAAATGCCCCCGCATTAATATTCCTACAGTCAAGCACATGGAATCACATTGATGGTGTAACATGGCATACTTCTGACATCGATTTCGAGTATTCAAGCAATAGCCCACATTAAAGAGAGAGAGAGAGAGAGAGAGAGAGAGAGAGAGAGAGAGAGAGAGTCCAGCAGATTAACAATCTTGAAACAGAAATTATGAGAATAGAAACACTTCTCCTTCAAGAGATATTAGACCAATGGATGAATCTAAAGTGGTCATCATTGAAGAGTGAAGCTATTTTATCCCCTTAGGTTGCTAATGCATCTATATCATCTCCAGAGTAATTGTAATATGATCCATTAAATCATCAAAGCAATTATAGCATAATAAATTCCAAGCAAGCGACTCAGTTCAATAACAGCCCTACGACAACAGCAACTTGGCAAGCTAGTTAACGATGAAACACCATGTCCTTCAAAGGCTTCAACTATCTTGAGAGCTATTCTCATTTTTCTTCTTTCTTAGAGTGTAATGACTTCGTCAGTCAGTTTCCATCACTGGAGCAGGAGCAGTTCCTACTAATTTTTCTCCTTGTACTAAAGATGCTAGCAACAGATAGAAACGGAGGATGTAGCTAAAATACATTGACCTTAGAACAAATAATGTGATTCAAAGTCTGCTGAACTTCTTAGTGAACACAATAAAATATAACTTTCAGTGTGTTCCATTATACTAATAAAACATCTGAACTTACACAAGCTAATGGGTTGAGACAGATCATCGACATCAACAGCCATCTTCTGTGCTTTGACCATACAGCTGGACAGAGAGAATGCATTCCATTCTGTAAAGAAAGATCAAGATGATATCTCATCGAGTCAAAGAAAAGAAAATAATTCAAGGTAAAGCAACTTTGAACAAAAGTCCTCTTTGTTTAATTTTGTGAGAGGCATTAGAGCAAAAGTCAATTTACAATAAGTAATTACAAGTCAAGACATGATCAATAATTAAGCAATGCAGTTCAAATATTTTGGCATGGTCTTATTCAAGTAACAGATTTTGATGGGAAGATGATAAATCTTTTCCAAAATGTTCATCCTATTGTAAAGATTAAGATCCCGGAAAATTAAGGGCATTGGCACAGGCAGAAAAAGAAGGTCAGACTTGAATCATGTGTTACTTCTTATTTTCAGTAGGTAAGTTGGCATCAAACTCTTAACTTCAAGGGTGAAACGCAAAGCACCCTCCAATGAGCAGTGCGTGATGCAGAACCAATCCAATCATTGAAAGGGTCAAGAAGCGGACTCCATTGCTAGCCAATTGAAGATCAGGGCCAATTCAATGGTCCAATTCGTTTGAGGGGCATACAGATCCAATCGGTTGGCCAACAATATGAAGCAATTGGACTGCAGGGCCCATGAGTCCAATTGGAGGTCTTCTCTAGGGTTTATATACAAACCACGTGATGTATTTTGGGGTGTTCTATAAACCATACAGCCCTTAATCCATACAGTTGTATACACAGTCTTTTAGTATCATTTGGAGTCTCTAGGATCATCATCACCACCACCGCCAAATCCCAACTAATTGGGGTCAGGTACGCGAATCTTATTCTGCCATCCCACTCTATCAAGGACCACATCTCAGTTAAACCATAGGCCCTTAAGCCAATTGGAGGTCTTCCCTAGGGTTTATATACAAACCACATGATGTATTTTGGGGTGTTCTATAAACCATACAGCCCTTAAGCCATACAGTTGTATACACAGTCTTTTAGTATCATTGGAGTCTCTAGGATCATCATCATCACCACCACCACCACCACCACCACCACCATATCCCAACTAATTGGGGTCAGGTACGCAAATCTTATTCTGCCATCCCACTCTATCAAAGGACCACATCTCAGTTAAACCATAGGCCACCAAGTCTTTTCTTACTTTTGGGCCTTCCCCTCACCCTTTAAGAGCCTTGAATTTGAAACAACTCACTTCTTCTAACTGGTTTGATCCCCTTTGCACATGGTCAAACATCTGAGTTTACATGTCTCATCTTATAACCACTTGATGCTACTCCTAAGTTCCCTCAATGCATACCATTCTAATTCTATCCTTCCTTATCCTGCCAGTTATCCATCTCAAGATCCTTATTTCAGCTACACCCATCCTATGAATATGTTGTTCCCTAATTGCCCAAAATTTTGTCCCATAAGCATTGGCTAATAGCCACCCAATAAAAATTCCACATCAGCTTGATTGGTATGCGGCAATTACATACAACTCCAGAGGCACGTCTCCACTTCATCCACTCAACTCTAATTCTATAAGATGTGTCCCTCTCAATCTCTCCATGCTCATCAATTATCAACCCTAGATATCAAAAATGGTCATTATAGGGCACTTCGTGTTCATAAATCTCAACTAATTCCTCATTTTCAATCCTATTGTTACTAAAATTGCATTCCATATATGCCTTTTTAGTCCGACTAATTTTAAAAAGTTTAGATTCTAAAGCATCCCTCGCATCCATCCATAATTCTTGTTGTGTTTATCCCCTCCCTCATATTGTCAATTAAAACTATGTCACATGCAAATAACATATACCATGGGACCTCTTCCTATAAGTACCTCGTTAACCCATCCATAACCAATGCAAAAAGACATGGGCTCAATGCCGACCTGGTGTAAAACTGGTATTTTGAAACTCACTTAACCCTCCACTAGTAGTCCTCAAGTTTGTTACTGCTCCCTCAGGCATCTCCTTAGATATGTCAATATATCCTCTTGAAACTCATCTCCAACACCCACCAAATTAACTCTCTAGGGACCCTATTGCATGATTTTTTCGAAATCAATAAAGACCATACGGAGATCCTCCTCTCAATTTCTCCATCGGCTGTCTAAGAAGGAATGTACCCTCAAGACCTTCCAACCATCAATTCATATTGATTTTCTAATACACCTATCTCATGCCTTAATCTTTGTTCAATCACTCTCGCAAAGTTCTATAGTATGACTCATATGTTTAATACCTCAATAGTTACTGCAACTCCATTCGTCTCCTTTTTCTTATAAACAGGTATGACACTATTTTCCCCCATTCATCTAGCTGTCATTCAATCGTACAATCTACATTTAATTATTTAATTATTTCCTTTAATATAGGAGTATATTTAGGAAAGGTTGTGTGCACCAATATGATTTAAGTATAGGCTGTATTTAACTGTGTTTTCATTGTAAAGAAAGCTATATATAGCCATACGTATGGATCTAAGACAGCAAATTTATACACTATTCAATTGATGAAAAAGCTTTCTCTTGTTTCCTGTGTCTGGAAACAACCTCTAGAGGTGAGACTCTTCTAGAAAACCCAGGGATAAGACTCATTTGTAGGTAATTTTGTGGTGGGATTCCACACAGTTATCCTTCTTTTTTTATTTTTCTTCTCTACTTTCTGCTGCAATTGAATTGGAAATCAAGTTGGTAGCATCTAGAGGAAGATTTGATCCGCTAAACTGGTACGTTGTCAAGTTCTCTTCAACCAATTTCGATGCAATCTTACTACATTGATGAGCATGACTACTAAATACTTTTTTTTATGAAAGATGAGCGACTTTATTAGAAGGGGGCAAAAAAACCCATGAAAGAAGACAAGCAGGAAGAGAGAGAGAGAGAGAGAGAGAGAGAGAGAGAGAGAGAACAAAACAAAAGGGGTAAAAGGAGAAAAGAAAAGAGGGAGCCAACACACAAAAGTAGCTGACGAGAGTGAAAGAAAACAAAGGCTACACCCCAACCCCAACCCAGGCAGCAGACCCAATTACAGCACCCAATCTCTGAATAGAATAAAGACTTTGGAGAAAATCACGGCAAAAGACAGAAAGATTCCTGAAGACCATTGTTTCTCTCTGCCCAAACTGCCCAAAAGACAGCAAGCAACAAAACCCACCACTTCCTCTTGCCAAATTTCCCTCCGCCCTCCACATGCCAAGAGCAGAAAAGGGGATCTACTTTGGATGGCATTACCCAAGATACACATGCCAAACGCAAGACGCTCCACCAAATGTCTAAAATAAAAGGACAGTGGATAAAAAGATGGTCCACTGTCGCTACCAGATATCTCAGAAGCAAAGAAAACATCACATGCCTAGGCAAAAATTTAGCCAAGACAAGTGTAGTGCGGCAGACAATGTCAAGGGCTAAGAAACATCAAGGTTATCTGAGACAAATATCATACACAGAATTGATCTGCTGTCAGATTGGAGAGAAGCAATTAAATACTTGATGATGCATGCATCTCTGATATAGAACTAATAATCCATCATAGAATAAAGCTACAGATTGCCTCTTCCTTTGCTGAATGCCTTCAAGTCATCAGAGATCTGCTAATTGCACATTCAATGCAGTTAGCACTCTGAAGTGTAGGTGTTAGGTTCAATCCAAGAACTCATACCGATGTTGATCCTCATGCCGGGCATAGACAAAGCCCCTTATTGGAAGCATGCCTCCAACTCAACAGCAATGTGTCAAAATAAAAAGAAAAAACAAAAGGAAAGGAAAAAACAAAAGAATTATCAATTATTAATGATGGCAAAACATTTTACTCATTCAAAAGTTACATATATGCCCTTGTCTCCAGAAAACATTGAACATCAGAGATTACATCAAATATATACGGCGAAAAAAGGCATCAATACACAACTTAGTCGAATGTTACAAATAAAAACTACTGAGCATTTCTCTTGAATTTCATAGCATAGGATTGAAGTTCAATAGTGAGCCAAAACTAACTTCTGCTAACATGCAACTACAACAATGTATGGTCAATTTTATGTAGTTTCCCTTTGACACAAGCAAATTAATCAGCAAAAAAATAAAAAATCTATGCACATAGAAACCCCTACATGCACCATCTGATAAAACAAAGCAATGTTATTACCTTCCGATCAAAACCATACCAAAGCAAATGTTGCTTTGATAAATGAATTGGCAAAAGAAGTGTTGTGTCTCGAACAAACAGCAGTGGTCCGAGCTGAAGAAGGAAGAGAGGGGAATTCTCATTTCCCGAAGTGGAACCTCCATGCGACGCCTCTGCTCGCCACAAGTCCCCCTTTGCAACTAATGAACTCTCGATGTCATTCGTTCTACTATCATATGTTGATGTAATATTAATGCTCCCCTGCACAATTTAGAATTATCTTATTGCCCAAATTAATACGTAACATTCCTAGATATTGTCCAAAGCATAGAAGACCAATTACTTTCACACTAATGAAACAATAATAATGCATAATCTCCAAAAAAAAATCACTTATGGGAAGTCTGCATCCAAAAATACAAGAAAAGAAATTCAAGAATGCAAAGAAGCAATTTGAAACCGGAAACGGCCAATGCTTTAAAACCCTGATCGTACAGACAGTTGGATCAGTTTGGGCTGGAAGTCCAGAACCAACCACAGAAACAGGTTGTGATACCTAGAGAACAACTTTGGGCAAGATACTGTTTGAACCATCCAGTCCAACTGGTCCACAGATCTGGGTTCGGGATTTCACCTGGTTGAACAGTCCAATTCAACCATTTGTTAGTAAATCTTTTAAGATAAATTTTGTGGGGTTTGATTCAAAACCACGATCAACAATATACGAACAAAACACACTAACAACTAAAGAAGAAGATTTTAACAACTAAAGAAGAGGATTTTATTGCTTAGCTTCTATTATTTTTATTTATTTATACATGTGATGGGTTGGGGTATTATTTATACATGTCACAAGCCCAGTCCAGGTTTTAGAACATTGAGAAAAGTTGAGGAACGAGAATCCATTCAACAGAGAATTGATGCCAACAATAATAAGCCACCAAGAAACAAATCTTACAGTCCCATCAGATGAAAATCACACTGCTCTACGTGATAGGGCTGACAGCATGACACCGTCTACTTTTGTAGAATTTGACCCCATTCAATCTATATCTTGTCAATAACAATTAAGAGCCTTGCATTATATTCAATGTCACATTTATCAAAACTACTATCGACTTGCAGGGCAAATTCTATTTTTATTATGTCTGTGGAACCAGAAATGACCCAACCCTGGTCTTCTTTCACCTCAGCTAGAGACCATGGACTAGAATAAGACATTTTTCCCCTACCTGAAAGAATGAGTGCAGAAAAAATGCCCTGGGCAATCTAAGGCTCTAGGCAGCCAGGCTGGTAACCAGGCACCTACTGAATTGGGTGGTTCCAAGAAAGGCACAAGGCCACTGATCCTGCCTTGAAAGAACCCTTTAGCTGACAGGTTGGCCACTTCTGATGACTCACCCACAGCATGTTCAATGTTGAGAAGGCTGTCTTATTATAAAAGCGCAATAGAGGTTTGACATTAATTCTAACTATCGCATGCATAATGACTGGTTAGAAAACCGATATTTTGTATGCATAGCTTGTGGGTGAACAAGGTGAATTAGAATAGATAACTATTTTTATTTAGGGATATTTGTATATTCCCCCCTCACCTTTCTGAAATTTTTAGATTCCTCCCTCACCTTTTGATATTGAATTTACTTACCTTGAGGTTTCTAACAAGTGTAAATGCCTCCCTACTGTCACTCGTCGTTAGCAGTGTCACTGTTGAAGCAGCTTTTGTGGTTAAAGAGATGAAAAATTACCAAATATTGAGAAGAAACAATGCCCTCTTCGTTCGCACTCACTTCATTTGAAACTGAAAATGATCACACACATGAGCGGTTGACGCACATGTCATTCTCCATGCGTACAACATGGGTGTTTCAGATCCGGGCCTTCCATGCCTGAGGGAGGTCAAAATTATGAAGATCAATTGGATGGCGTATAAACACCATGGTGGGTTCTACACAAAACTGATGGTTGGCATTCCATCTTAATTGTTTGCTGTGGTGCAACCCACCTGAGTATAGGATGATCATGATTTTTGGGTTCAATGGTTAACATAAGGCAGCGTACCAGATAGACGGGGAGGATCTCATGAAAGTTCCACCCAATGGCTCTCAATAATCCCGGAAGATACCTAGCACTAGTTAACACAGGACAGCTCCTCATGAAAACGTCTTTGACATGAGCCTCACAAGTCATACCAGCTGTCTTCACAGAAAGCGACTGTGTAATGATAATGTAAGTTCAAATGTACAGTATTTACCATACATTCTGGGATGTTTGGAGCTCACTCATTATTTGGATATGGAATCCAAACCATGAATCAGGTCCAGCTCCTCGAGTTCGCCAAACAAACCAAGGATAAACCCAATTCAAAAGCTGGGTGGGACACCCAACAGCAAGCAATATACGATCGCCCCTAAAATCTAATTCATGTGGTGTGGCCCACCTGAGTTTTGGATTGGCCTGAGTTTTGGTGTGTCACGTCATCCTTCTGGGGTCCACCTGATGAATAGTTTGGGTGTTAGATAAAGCATGTAAGACCCGTATCCTAGCCTGTACTGTTCCATAGGCTTCCGCGGTCCCCCGGTCGAATTCCGGCAACTCGCAATTTATAATCAGCAGTCACGCACGACCTTGATTCATATTCCGTATTTTAAAGTCGGCTCGACCCGAGACTTATACCCTAGCGACCGCACCGTCGCCGCGGTTCCGATACCGAGTCTCGCGCGCCGAGGCGATACCCAGGCCAGAAGAAGTGGGCCTGCGTTCAGTTCGGGAAAAAATGCCGCACAAGAGAATCTCTACCAAATGTCAAATCAATCCCATCAATCAATCAATGTCAAGTACAACCATACCTCAAGTACAACAACCCATCCCTCCCTTTTTAAAAAGTCAACTCTCTCTCTACCCTCACCATCCCTCTTTTACCCCATTTTCAACCACAACCATACCTCCCCATCACTCTATCACTCACATCACTTCTCTCTCTCCTCTCTCTCATTTTTTTTTTCTCTCCCAAGCTCCATGAGAGCAATCCAACGTCCACCCCCATGAGAGAAAGCTTGGTGGGCCCACCTTCCAATCTCCCATCCCCACCCTCCAAAGTGCATCTTGACCGTTGAAATCGTCCCTTTAGAGCACTAGGTCATGTTGGCGGAAGAAGGATGATGAGATCAAAGGTGGGTGTCTTCTATGGTTAGATCCTTCTTTCTTCCTCTTTCCTCTCTTTTTTTTTCTTTTCATGATATGATGATAGTTGTGTATGGCCCACCTGATCGATAATCTGGACTGTCCAGATTTGGTGGACGCCCAACAAATGGGGCCCCTCTTGCTGCCCGTTTTGGGCCAGCTAGGGTGGAGGGAAATAAAAATAAAAATAAAAAATAAAAAATTATCAGCTTGGTAGATGTGGACCCCATTGTCATTGATGCATTTCATCCCTGCTGGGTGGGGTGGCCACGTCCACATGGGACCCACCTTGATTAATGTGGGTATGCGAACGTTGGACGTCGCTGGACGTCTTTGCTGAAGAGTGTGCAGACAGCGAGGTGCACCGTCTGCAAGAAAAAGAAAAAAAAAAAAAAAAAGAGAAAAAGGAAGGGTTTTAAGGCTTTTTGGGAAGGGGCACCCATGCAGGCCCCACCCTGACATATGTTTCTGATCCAAGTCGTCCATTTCGTTTGCTAGCTCATTTTAGGCGTTGAGCCAAAAAAAGGAGCCAATCTGGCTCTCAGGCGGGCCATAGCATTGAAAACAACAATTTTCACTGTTTAGATTGATTTGAAATCTTCTACATATCCAATATTGGGCTTGATGTATTGGTTATAGACTATAGAATCCATTGGGTGGGTCGGATTCACCTGATGTGGACCCCACCATGGAAAAACCGTGGAAAAAGTCATTTAAAAAAAAAAAAAAAAAAAAATTAGTTGCAGCAGCTGCTGCTGCTACTGGTTACCGTCAGAGGACGCCAGCGGCGTCCTGCTGCGTAGGCGGACGGACCAGGGACCACAGTCCCAGCCGTGGGCCCCACCGTGATGTATTTTTTTTTGTCATCCAAACTGTTCATTGGGTGGACCCCTTCTTGAAGTGGGCCCCCTACAAAAACGGGCACTATCTAAAGCTCAGGTAGTCCACATCGCAGGGAACAGTGTGAGTGAACGGTTGTCATCGAAACCCATTTTGGGTGTCACGGGAGTTTTGGTTCCCTGTGAAATTTGTTTTTCCGCTTCATTCAGGTTCGCGTGACCTTATTAATGGGTTGGATCTAAGATGAGCATTATGGTGGGCCCCACGTGGGACCCACAGGATGTATGTTTTTCATTCACACCGTCCAGGCGGACGGTGGAACCCAACACGATGTACGTGTTGTATGCATGCCGTCCACCCATTTTTTGTAGAGGACGCTGGGTCACACCATGAGGTATTGTTATATCCAAACTGTCCATTTACGTGTGGAGCATCGTCCGTACAGAGGACCACACCATGATTTATGTGCTTGGTCTCCACCGTCCACATTGCTGGACGGTGGGACTACACGATGATGTAAGTGTTCTATTCGTGCAGTTATTCGTGCCACCCACCTGCACGTGTGTTGCATCCATGCAGCGTGGGACCCACCTTGACTGTATGTAAATCATCCAGACCATTTGTCCATTTACCTCGGGACGGTGGGATTGCTCCCACTCTGACGCAGGTGATATATATTCACACCGTCCACATGCTTTTCTATGGAAGGGGGCACACCCTGATGTGTGTGCTGTATAGCCACACCGTCCATCCATTAGCAGGGTGGGCCCACCTTAATGTACGTGGTTTATGTCCACACCGTCCATGGGTGGAACGTTGGGGTTCCACCATGATATACGCGGCATCCACTCCAACCGTCCATCACGCGGGGCTCCACGGTGTATCTTGCATCCACACCGTCCAGGATCAAACTGGCTAGTGTACCGCACCAACTACATAGTTGTTGCATTGGGTCAACAAGTTCTGTAGGTCCCACGTGTGGAATGTGGGGCATATCCACACTGTCCATGTGCTAGACGGGTGGGGCCCACCTTATTGTATGCATTGTATATGCTGTCCATGCACGGCATGTGGGGCCCATCTTGATAATATGCTGCCCATGTAGCAGCAGCTCGGGGCCACTGTGATATATATGTTTCATTCACATCCATCTATTTGACACCTAAGCCGTCCATCTGTTTCGCATTTGGACCATTCATCAAGGACGGTGGACCACCCTGATACAAGTGTTGTCCAGCACGTGGACCACCTTGATTCTATGTATTTTATATTCCCACCGTCCATCACATCAGGTGGACGCATCCTGACGTATGAGGAGGCCTTACCAGATGAATGTGTTGTATTCTATTCACACCGTCTGTCCATTTTGATGGATGTATGGCTCACCGTGATGTATGTATTTTAGCCACGCCATCCTTTTGTCGATCCCACCTTGATGGATGTGATTCATCCACGACGCCTGGCCATGTGATAGGGCCCACTTGTGATGTATACTTGAGGCCCATCTGTAATGTATATTTGAGGCCCACGGGATTGGGTCCATTATGGTGGAATTGCGGCCCACATGGAGAGGCCCATTGTGATGTATTCGTGGTTCATGGGCAAGGCCTATTACCATGTATTTTGGCCCATGGGTGGGGCCCACCCGTTTGCATTGTTAGGCCTATGTAATGTGACCCACTTGTTATATGAGGTATAGTATTGAGGCCCGTGCAATAGGGCCCATATGATATATTTGAGGTCCAGGTACAAGACCCACCTATTATGTATTCAAGGCCCGATGTGATGTGTGATTTTGCCATGATGATTGTGTGGGCCACTCCTTGGGAGCAATGTTGGTTAAAGATCCACATTGATGGGCAATGATGGTTTACTGTCCACATTGTGACCTTCCCTTAGGCCTTGTTCATCCAAGTGTTGAGTCGATTACCGATCGTGGCCGATTATCGATTGACGTGGCCGATTGCCGACTCTGCGTGTCGTGGCCGATTGACCTATTACCGATTGAGGCCGATTATCGAGACTGATTATCGATTGTGGCCAATTATCGATTAACGTGGCCGATTGCCGATTCTGTTTATCGTGACCGATTGACCGATTGACGTGATCAATTTATTGATTATCGATCGATTCCGATTGACCGATTACCGATCTCGATTGACGTGATCAATTTATTGATTTTGATTACCGATCGACTTCGATTGACCGATTGCCGATCCCGCTTGACGTGAACGATTTTCCGATTCTGATTATTAATCGATTCCGATTGACCGATTGCCGATCCTGATTGACGTGATCGATTTGTTGATTCTGATTATTGATCGACTCCTATTGACCGATTGCCGATCCCGATTGTCGTGGCCGATCGCCGATTCCGATTGACGTGACCGATTTGCCGACCCTGATTATCGATCGATCCCGATTATCGTAACTGATTTTCCGATTCTGATTATTGATCGATCCGATTGTTGTGACCGATTTTTCGATCCTGATTATCGATCGATCCCGATTGTCGAGGCCAAGTATCGAGGCCGACTCCGATTGTTGAAGCCGAGTCCGAGTGTCGATTTCGATTGTCGAGGTCGATTTCAATTATCAAGGCCGATTGTCGAGAGCTATATGGTGTATATGCGACTCATAATTGAGGCCCATTATGATATATGTTAGGCCCATGTGAAAGGCTCATCGTGATGTGTATTAAGCTCTTGAGTGAGACTCATGGTGTTGTATATTTGGCCCTTGTGTGAGGTCAGGGGTCCACTATAAGTTAGGCTCTATGAGGGTCTTTCCTCGGCGGCAGTGTTGGTTAAATATCCACATTGTCGAGGTCGATTGTCGATGCCGGTTATTGATACCGATTATGAGTATGTGACAGCATATCATCATGATACATGCCCATACACATCATCTGCATGTTTGTTATGATATATGATTGACCATTGCATATGCTATAGTGCCGGTTATTATGAGACTCCCTGATAAGCGGAGATTGTAGCACATGAGTGCACTGTGTGTGCAGGATTGATGCATGACTGGATTGTATGACTCACGCATCTTGCATTGTGTGCTGTGATTACTGTACGCCCTAGCGACATCAGGGTCGTAGCCTCCACAGGCATATCGTGGATGGCCAGACGGAACACCAGAAATCTGTTCTATATGGGGTGCTATAGATATCCCTGGGTGAAAGTCTCTAAACCCTCTTGGTTCCAGAGGTTGCTCCAACGTCTAGACCGAGTGGGTAGATGAGCGCCGAGTGCCGATTACTAGATGGCTGCGCTCTCCACTGTGTCGTGGTCGGTTGGAAGGGAGTGCGGCCTTACCTGCCCGAGAGGAGGGGGCAATGCTAGGCTGAATCTGACCAGCTCGAGGAATGGGTCCGCTATTGACGAGCCGGGCCCGATATTGGCAGGCGGATAGTGAGGTCTCTTCCACTCACCTTGTTGCGCGCGATGGGACGGCAATCTGGTCTGGAGTGCAATAGACCCCGATGATTTCCCAGAGAGGAACCGTACTGATATGTGGACTTATTGAGTAGGAGATGCATGCTCATTCATTCATCCATTCACTATCCACTCGGGCTGGTGGTGTGCAACTAATTGTTGTGTACCTTCGTTACGGCATGAATTTCGGTTAGGCGCGCGACTAACCTGAGATCAGGAGTTTACCACGCTGAGTCTGACTATCCAAATTTAGGTATGGGACTGGTTTGGATAGAAGTCCCTTGTGGTGGACCCCGTAGCCTGCGATACTACGTACTGTCATCCCGACTTCACACTCCAGCATGGTCATTTCATTCACATCGTATATTGCATTACATCCGCAGGCATATGGCATTTTGGATTGCTATATGTCTGCACTTATATAGCCTAGACAGACTTAGCAGGACTTGTATATTGCATTGCATCCTCGGCATCTGACATTTGGCTCTTCATGACTCCTTATTGCATAGCTGTTCTATATTGCGTATTCTGCTATTGATTTACTTATGAACTTATCCGTACTTCCTTTTACTCTGTTATCGTATGATTTATATCTTGTCAGTATTTCTGCTTACTCTGATAATTCCTGCTCTTGTTAGTGTTTCTGCTTATTTAGACATTGTAGGGTTTATGGATTACCAATTTTTTTGGTATTGTATGATTATAGCATTGTACTAAATATTTAGCACTTACCTTGTGCACACACTTACACCACCCTCTAAGCTTTCTATAAGCTTATGCACGATAGATGCGTGCAGGTGATGTTAGGCTGCAACAGTGTTGAGCTTGGAGCGTGCGGTGGTCTTCTGGAGCTTGATTCTCTATTTATGTATTTCCCTTTCAGTATTGTATTCAAATGATTATATTAGTGGATATGTGATGATGATGTTGCCTTTGTGAATTGGGTGATCTTGTGATTATGCTTATTACTAGTTAAATGTACAAAAAAAAAAAAAATCCTCCTTATAGGATCCAAGGATCAGAATCTGGCATATAAATGTTAGGAGCCGAGAATGGGGTACTACGGAGGCTGCTGTCGGCACCGAATTCGGCGATCGAAATTCCTGTGAATTCGATTTTCGTGTTTGGGGCATGACAAAGCATACATTGGACCCCACATTCATTTGAAAGTCTATGATGTATGCTGCATTTCCCAATGTCCCCCCATTTTTTCCTTTGGTGTTGGCCCACCTGCGTTATGTATCAAACTGGATCTTGGTATCTAATATCTATGCATACATTCCTAACATGGGTGGGCTCATCTAGCAAACGGGTTGGAAGGAACTAAAATATCAAAGCAGCCCTTACACATTTCGAGTGTTGGAAGTACGTGATCATTCTCTATTCTCCAAGAGAGGTCAAAAGCATGGAAAGAAGCTTTTTTCCCAAACATTAAGATGGTCTGAGGATTCAATGATGATCCTAATCTTGCTTATTACAGTTAAATACAAGTCATGGTATGTTTTCTTTCCACTCTTATAAATTGATCTACATGGTGATAATAAATCATCCTTTCAGAGAGTCTGCTAAAGGGGGTTGTATTGCATATGCTCCACAAAATGAACAGTTCATATCACTGGACCAATCACCACATGGCCTGACAAGTGGCAATACATGCTAGATCCAGATTCAGTCACAACAGAGACAAAAAGAAAAGAAAAGGAGTGAAAGTGGAGTTTCTGTCAGGGAGTTGCATGATATTCGAGCAGCGTATTGCTTGATATTGGAGAACATAGAATTTGCAGGAGTGGCACAAACAAACTCGAAATGAACTGAAAACATTATGAAGCACATTGTTTACATGTCACATTTTGAAAATAAGAATGGTTGAACGAACAGAACCTCTGATTTTTTGGATACTCTTTTGTTGAAATAGGACCATTGGATACTATTCATTTTAATCATCCAATAAACATCCACTAATCTGATGTTCTTATTAGCAAATAAGAACAACTTTTAGTTCAAGATACATCTAAATTGGAGATCATGATTTAAACAGTTTAAATTGACTTGCATGCACCCGACATGTGTAATTTCCAAGTAATTTACTTGTGCCCATATCATTGATCATACTCTAGTAAAGTATCAAGTTTTCCTCTCTAACGCCATAACATTTTGAGAATTACTTGATACTTTGGCAGGGCGTAGACTATACACAGGGCCTTGGAAATGGTACAAATCGTAAGTATATTAATCAATCTAACCGTCCAAATCATGTACACCAATGTAGGTAGTTCATTTAGATATCATAAGCTTTGATTTACGAATTTTTGTTGGATTTGAACCTTTGATTATATTTTATTTGGTCTTTACGTATTAGTTGAACTTTATGGCATCATTTAGTATAAATTTTATTATGTATAGCATCTAAGGTGGTATTTCAACAGTTTGATTTGAGATAAATTTGTGCCATGTAGACATTTTTCCAAGAGCCTGCATGTATACAACATGCTCTCCAGAGCATCAAAGTTTTTTTCCACCTCTATAGGTGTTCCATGCCAGCTTCCGCTACCAATAGGTGTTCTTAGCTTACTCAGAAACAACGACAAGAAATGGTAAGTGAACTCGATAACATAAGTTTTGACATCACCTCTAACACATAAATTCTAAATACTTGTGAGAGATCCAAGCTCCTCATCTGTTGGACCACACACAAAAACATGATAGCATTCATATTATATGGCCCACTTGTACACATGAATTGGGCAGTTAAGTGAAATCAATAAATGGCTCTTATTCAACTTATACATGTGCCCTACTGATCAATAGACTAGCCTGAATTTTATGCTAGGGTATGGTCACTGTGTACCATACCTGATGCGTGAGCCGGACTTGTGACACATGTACCATGTTCATGGATGTCTGACACACGTGGCTCCCGCTCATGTGGGGCGGTATTCACTGGATCGATGAATGGACGATGTTTCAAATCATGTCGGTCTTCCCAAATTGTGGCAGTCACTTTCTCTTTTCGGAGGATATTTTAGTCATTTCTCATTTCATTAATGACGTTAGTGCTACATGGTTACCAACGCTAATGGCGATTGTGATGGCAAGGGGCGTTTACAATTCTCAGAAAACCTCAAGGAAGATAAATACAAATATAAAAAACTGCGGGAGAATCTACAAATGTCAGAAACATGAAGAGGGAATATACAAATATCCCATTTATTTGTTGTCCTTCAAGGTTACAAGTTGCTAAACTTAATTAGAAACCTTGAATTCATATTAAACAAGCTTACAAGGTTCTTTTAGGCTGCACTTTGATGCACAAATGAATCAGATTGTGAATGTACAACTTACTCGAGATGAAATGAAAGAAGAAGAAGAAGAAGAAGCCAAAAAAAATTGTGATGCGTTGTAGCAATCATAATGAGAAAGTAGCCCTCCAATTGCAGTTAGATTTTTCTCAAGTCCAACTTCAAAGTATTGTAATTGCAATTAGGAGCCTGCACTCTAAAAGATGAATGCTAATGAAGGAAAACAGAATTTGGTCACTCCACTTCATTAGACTGTTAATTGCAGTTAGATCCACCAATGCATCCAAACGGACCCTTCAACCTTAGTGTTTAGGCAAGCAAAATACAAAAGGCAAGATTGAGAAATGTGAACCTTTAAATACAGGCAAGCAAGCAACATCTGAAAAGGGGCTTTTTTTTTCTTTTTTTTTACTGGCACTTGTTTCCTTCAAGAGCCTTTTCTTTTATTCAAAATTATCAGTCCTCCCCTTTCTAGTAGATAAATTTCAGTAATAGATTCTTTAGTTCCAATTTGAATTTTGGAATTCCCTACATCAGATATCCATCATTCACCATGATTTCATCAAAAGGAATAAATTTTTATGCATCTAATAATAAATATATGGTAGAACAGTCTGAATAGACAGGATATTATTGGAAAGAAAAAATAAACAACACAGACTTCTAATGATTTACCTGCGGCCGTCCAAAGTGCCCCGAAGGTTTCAGATTCAAGGCAAAACTTTCCTCTTCCACGACTTCGTCCGAAACAGCTGTTGATCCCACGAACCCGTAATCTCTAGCCCTCTCTCCCACCAATCCAAAAACCTCTTTCCGCTGATCAAAAACGTCATCTCCCTTCCTGCTCTCCAGACCTACCATAACTGCCGCTCCCTCGTTCTCGTCCTGCCAGAACGGTGACGGCAGCCGCCTGAAAAACTGCTGAACGACACCGTTCAAGCAAGCCCCAAACTCCGCCCCAGCCTGTCCTAACCTGTTCCCCATATCGAAGATTGCAGAAACCCCGTTAATTCCCGAATTATCAGCCATCAGATTAAAATCCCGTTTTCCAGAGATATGGCTCGAGATATCAGCATCAAAGAGCTTCTGATGATTGGGCCATGGGAAGGAAGGAGGGTTCATATGAGAGTTGAGCAGACCAGTGAAGCCCTGCGCAAGACGGTCCGCGAAATCGTGGCCGTGGCGCTGCATCTCTTCCCAAGCCTCGAACGATCTTTCGACCGACATTGGGAAGAAAATAGGGTTCTTCTCCCTCAGATGAAAATGAATTAGGGTTTTTTTTTCAGCTAGGAGTTGGAGGAGATCCCGGCAGTGAGAAATTAGGGTTTTTTCATCTTTTTTTAATATCTAGGAGTGAGATCGTGGTAAGGAGATAGGGAAAGTAGGGTTTCTTTTTCTCTTTCGAGATTGATAGAATTGCGAGAACGAGGAGAAGAGAGGGTTGGTTGGGAAGGGGTCGAAAGCGAGAGACAGGAAAGCAGATAAGAGGCGAATTTTTGCAGTCAGTTGTACGGTGTCGAAAGAGGAATCGATTTGTATCAGGAATGTTCGTGAACGCGCAGGGTGCGTATGTTTGGGTAAGTTGTATGATGCTCGGATAGCGGGTGGCGCTTGATACACAGGCATTCGAAAAATTTACACGTGGCAAGCATTAGCCGAAATCAAACCGACTAAACTGTGGGACCCACTGTTGCTAATCATGGTCCCCATATCAATTTGCTTGAACAAATCTAACCTCTAATTAATGGGCAATTGTTTTTTGAAACGGGTCCACCAGGTATTTGTTTAATTTTAGCCATGAAATAAACGTCCACAAATCAGGCGGTCGGATAAGCCAATAAGGTTAATCTTTAGTTCATAATATACCTAAAGTTGGAAAATAACTTGGACAGTTAGTATTATCCATCACGCTCTGCCAGAGTATCAAAGTCACTGTGTTTTCGGTAGGGGCGCAGAATGCATTTTAGGACAGCTGGACGCATCTGGACCCCGTCCTAAAATGCAGCGGGGTTATCTTTCAATCACGACCGGTGGATGCTGATATTTGGAAACCGGACCAACGAGGTTATCCTTGCCTTCCTATCTGTGGACGCGGGTTGCGTCCTACCCTGCCCGTCTCCAACTGGGAACGGACAGGAGCTTTGAGTGGCCACCGTGATGTATGGGTCTTATCCATACTGTCCAACTATTTTTTCATATCATTTTAGTGTGTAAGCACGAAAATTATTCTAATAAAGGCTCAAGTGGATCACATTATAGGAAGCCGTGATGATAATAATTTCCACCCTTAAAACATTTTTAAGGCCCACCTTAATGTTTATTTGCAATCTATCCAACTTATTTATAAAGTTACATAGACCTGGATGAAGAAAAAATATAAATACCAGCTCCATACAAAACTTCTATGGGCCCTAAGAAGTTTTCAACAGTAAGAGTTTAATCTCAATTGTGTAGTCCACTTGAGCCTTGAATCTGCCTCATTTTTGGACCTACACGCTAAAATGATACCAAAAAAATAAATAGACGGTGTGGAAAAAACCCATACACCACTGTGGCCACTCAAAGCTCTTGCCCGTTCCCTGCTGGAGACGGACGGGTTTAGGACGCAATCCGCGTCCCTTATATGCGAACTGATCGTACGATTTTGAAAAAAAAAAAAACAAACAAAAAGAGTAAGAACTTTTGGTACTCTGGCAATGTGACGGATACTGCACATGCACTTAAAGATCACTTGGAAACTACATACATGGCATGTAACTCAATTTAAATTGTCCAAATTATCAATCTGCTGGATATGTAACCAAAATTTACTCCCAACTGATTATCTAATTATTGATTAGTATATATTTATTGAACGATAAAATAAAATAAAATAAAAAATCTGATGGCCCAATTTCAACATAATAGAGTGCAGATGTTGCAACTAACAGCTGGTCCAACTCGATCTAATGTATGACACGTGTTCATTTTGAAGTACGCGGGTATCAGGCATCAAGCATAACCAGAGCATATCAAATAACTACCTGGCAAGAATGTTCCAGTCAACTTGAACTTGAAGTACTCAATCATCACAGAGCCAATGCCATTTTTGGACCACGGGCCACCAGCGCCCATTGGCATAGGTGACAATAGGTCAAGCCGAAGTTGGCTCTAGCCCAGCCCAAGAACCATGAGCTCTATAGATTTAGCCTGGCTTAAGCCCTAATGTGCTAAAGAAGCCCAGCTAAGGCAGCCTCATATGCTAAAGATAAGCTATATTTATGAACTGGTATACAATTATTTGAGCACATGTTTACGAACCATCACGCTCTTGCAAAGAATCAAAATTTCACCATGGCACACTTATGTCAGACAAGATTGATCATCAACTAAATGTATGCCCAACTCAATTATCCAGCATACATGGACTTAAAATGCATCGATATATTATTCATCTTCCAGAATCAAGTTCACAATTTGAATAGCTTATGCGTGTTGTGCATCGTTCATTTACTACTATTTCTTTATACATGCTAGTATACAAATTCTATTGTTAATGTTACTAACAAGCATATGTTATATAGTATATTACATGAAAATAGGCTAGGCTATTCATTATTCGCCCTAGCATAGCTCTTAGGCTAAGTTTAATGGCCCAAGCCCTAGCTTTTCAAAATAGGGGTTATCTAAGTTGGGCAGAGCATTTAAACCCATTGCCACCCTTACCCAAGTCTCAACCATGTGTGTCTTTTTCAACAAATCGAGTTGCTCATAACTTGTGACAATGGGAATCCATAGTAACCCTAAGCTCTATTTGTTGAGAAAAATACAGAAATTATATTTTCTATAAAATATGGAAACCAAAAAAATCAAATTGATCTAAAATAAAGATAGTCTAAAGCATATTTGGAACGCTATCTTTAAAGCGTTATTTATCCCAACTCAAGTAAATGAATATGTTGAAAAGGTTACAAGCAAATTGCTTTTAGGATACGACGGGCTTGGTGTGGGTCTGCGTTCAGTAAACATGAATTAGACCCACTAATGAAACTCTGTTACACAATATCTGACAGAAAATAAAATGAAAATTCTAAAAAATGAGAGAAAAATAAGTGTGAATTAGACCACTACACTAGTCTATTCTTCAACTAATGGTTCGGATGAACCATTCTTAGACTACATTGTTGGTCTAATCTTTAGGTAATGGCTTAGATGAACTTTGCTATCTTGCTGGAATTTCTGTCTTTAGGAGTGGAGAGGCTATGGTCCGTATGGGTTCTCCTAGAGTGAGTTGAGATGGATTGGAAACTCATCCAAAAAATCAGGTAGATCTAAAGCTCAAGTGGACCATACCATAAAAAGCAGTGGGAATTGAATACCTACCATTGAAAACTTCTTCAGGGCCACATAAGTTTTAGATCTGCCTCATTTTTAGGCCCATGCCATAAAATGAGGTTACAAAACAAATGAGCGATTTAAATATAACACGTGTTATTCTCAATAGTTTGAAATGATGGTGGGTATATTCATTTAATATACCACTGTATTACAAACATAGTATGGAATTAAGCTTATCCCATAGTATCAAGGGACAATCCCTATCATGTGTAATAATTATGTTTTTTGAATTCTATCCCACCTAATCCTTCCCAATGCTATGCACCAAACACCCCCTAAGCTTAGATTTTAAGCCCTAGCATAGCTCTTAGGCTAAGTTTAATGGCCCAAGCCCTAGCTTTTCAATATAAGGGTTATCTAAGTTGGGCAAGGCATTTGAACCCATTGCCACCCCTACCCACGTATCAACCATATGTGTCTTTTTCAACTAATGGACTTTCTTATAACTTGTGACGATATAAATCCTTTATAACCCTAAGATCTAATAGGCCCACTGTGATGCTTATGTTATTTTTATCATGTCCATATGTCTCACCAATCTATTTTAAGATAGCCCAAACATGGGGCAAATACAAAACCTAAGCAAACCACCTTCCAACGGGAACTCACATACTGACCACCAAGATAAAGTGATATCTATTGTGAGAGTGAAGGTATGACATCTCTTACATGTGTTCACACGTACATATGGCTATGTATGGTAAAGTGTAGTTGGATGAGCTTGATTTTATACTCTCACATTGGTATGTATAAAGAAGGCTATAGATAGATATAGGTATTATAATATATTGTATTCATCTTTTGAAATGTTTTTTTATATGTAATTCTTTATATGAGTGAAAAATAGGTAAGCCATGTATTTATCTATCTTTTGTTTTAATGAAGAATTAAGTTTTGTTTTTACACTCATGAAGTAGGTATATTACCGAATCACATAAATTTTCATGTCTCATATTTCGTGTTTTGATTTGGCTTTTTTAACTTTTGTTCGGTCCTTTTTTTAATTTTTTAATTTTTTTTTTTTTAAAACATTTTAGCCTTCGCTTAATTAGTCATGTGCGGACATTTTTCCAAATAATATCCTTCAACTAAAGTGAAAATATAACTACCAACGTTTTTTTAATACACAATCCACACACTCAAACACACACCCACACCATATGGGCACTTGATCCCAAAATCTCATTGTTGAAACGGAGTTTATTCACCAATGAGACATAGAGTTAGACCTAGATATCAGCTTGATCTAAAACTTCCATGGTCCCAAGAAGATTCAATGTTAGCTTAATTTTTTTTAGATAACCCTCTTAACAAGTCAGCAAAATGGATGGAAATAACATAAATGTTACGGTGGCTCCCACCAGCTTAAGGTTACATGGGATCTCCACAACCTATGTTGTTCCAAAGCCTTTTCCATTATCCGAACAACTCACGTTCATCCACAGTCGATTATCCACATGTTCCATTATTTTTCTTACGTGTGCAGTATTCAGTGGGTCTTGGTTCAATAGGCGGGTCTTTGTGAAGCGTTGGAGGACGTATGAGGGAGCCTGGCCATTTATCAAATAGTGTGCACTGAGCATGCCATGAAAGAAATCAGTGTTAGTTGGCTGACTGGGCAGGTCATACACTCGTGGCTAACTTGATGAGTTTATTTCCACAATTTCTGGTACTTAGTTGACGCTTGTAAACGTTCGCAATTTAATGAACGTGTTAGATCTTTTTTCTTGAGTCTAGAAGGCCTCGTTGAAACACGACCGCTGCACTGCATGAAAGGGCATCTTGATAAGTGGTCCAGAATGCATAAATTCATCACAGTGGCATGCGTGCCACTGCTCACCGTTTAAATCACGTTAGCATTTATGGTCCAATCGGAGGCCACAAGGATTGTGTATTGGCCGGTGGAATTAATGCCCCATATGATAAATTTTTTTTTTTTTAAAATAAAAATAAAAATCATAGGAGAACAGAAAACGAAACAGAGCTAGATTTTTATTTTTAATTTTGGTTACATGAATACTACCACGTGAAGCATGGCTTCTTGGGCACCTACGGCATGAACCACGCCATCACAGAACTTTGGAAGCTAAGTGGGATCCACCATGATGTTGGTGAGGAGTCCACCCTCTTCACCCTCTCCATCTGGTTTTTCATATCATGCTATTACATGAGTTAAAAAATGAGGTAGATTCAAAGCTCAAGTAGGCCATATGATAGAAAATATTGGGGATTGAACATCCACAATTGAAACATTCATAACGCTATAAAAGCTTTAGATCCAGTCAACATTTAGTTATTTCCAATTCATCCCAATGAGAATGACCTAGCATACTCAATAAACCCTGAGAGATTTCAACTGTAAGTATTTCCTTGCTCACTTAATCCTCATCAAAGTCCACTTGACTCACGGGTCTACTTTAGTTTTGGGCATTTGTTTTAATATGACTGGAAAAACAAATTGATAGATAGGTTTCTCACATACATTGGGCCGTACCTAACCCACCAATATATGAATTCATAAGAAATGCTTTTGCAGACAATCCACGTTCAGCACCTTACATCATCCCCGACAGCAGTTTTCAGCGTGGGTTGCCACCGAAGCACGCATGCTCGTATGGTGATGTGATTTAAACCAGACATATTATCAGTAACACGCATATAAAATCCTGTCCTATAACCACAACTCAGTAATGATCCTGTCCTTTTATTCTATGAGTTGAATATAAAACATTGAAAATATTCTTTTCATTACTCTAAATTCATCTACAGGTAGTGACGATTACAATCACCCATTCGTTATAAGTTCTTAAGCTGGCCCGTATTTGACCGACCCCACAACATGAACAGCTCTGATCATTGGAATATTAAGGAGGTGGGTCCCAGCTGGCGGCGCACACACACTGAAATCTCTGGGAGGCAAAACAAGCTATGTTCTGGGTTTAGCTGGGCGCGGACGCATTCATAGCTAAATGGTTGGCTTGGTTGGTAGCTAGTCACGACCAAGGTCCGTCAGCATGGTTAGTAAGTAACATAGAGCCCACAATAACCGAAATATCTAAAACTACACGTAAAAAACAGTAGTGATTGAATATCCACCGTTAAAAACCTCGGTAATGGTTATTTGACATTTTACTGATTAGGTCGTACAAACTTGGATGAGGTAAAAAATATATATATCAGCTTGATCTAAAACTTTTGTAGCCCCTTGGAAGTTTTTAACAGTGAGCGTACAGTCAACGCTATACGGTCCACTTGAGATTTGGATTGACTTATAATACGGAAGAATGGGTAGATGGCATGGAGGAAACATTCACAGTGGTGCCCACGTAACTGGCATTAGATGCATGAGAGAAATGGACAGTTAGAGAAGTCCGACAACCCAAGTTCAATGCAAATGTGCAGGCCTGATTGGTGGATAGACTCGAATATGTGTACGGCGTGTACATGGCATGTTCATTATGTGCTATTTCTGCTTGAACGGCCCAGATCATGACATGTATGCCGTCCTGTGGTTACATAGTACAAGCCACGGTCGCAAAATCACACTAATAGGCAATCTGACCACCAAGGATACCTATGATTGATTGAAGTGAAAGGAAATGATACATTAGAGGTTCAATAATGATCAGAGTACCGTTCAATGTGGGCCACATGATTGGCTACCAGAGACACCGTGCCATTTGGCTGCACGGGGATAGTGCAACCCTAAGGGCCTGTTTGATTTTCCAATGGAATGGTAAATACCTGCAAAGAGTATAATAATTATTTCCCTCCGTGGCTGCCGCACTCTTCCCGTAACTGATTTGGCGGCTACTTTCAGAGGTTAAAATGATAAATATTATAAAACATTTGTGGGTCCCACCATGATTCATATCATATATCTACACCGTTCATCCATTATGTTAGATAAACTTACAGTATAAGCCAAAAAATGAGGTATGTTCAATGCTCAAGTGGACCACGCAATAGAAATATATGAATTAAATACTTACCGTTAAAAACTTCATGTGGCCATTGTTTCTTTTGGTAAGGGTTTAGTTAAGTGTCAGATCTATTTCATTTTTCTTCTAATATCTTAAAATGTTGTGATAAAATGAATAGACGGAATAGATATATCATATACATTAAAATTGGGTCATAAAATGCCCACTACTACTTTTGAACCGGTTTACAAGAAGTGAAATCAACGTGAATATTCAAACAGTTGAAACGGTGATAATCACCCATTTCTCAGGTATTTACCATTTTCAGGTGAAACGATAAAAGCAATCCGATTAGACGGGATTCGGTGAAATAGGATTCAAAAAACATCACTGATACACATGGCAGGGATTGTTCCCTTTCACCCTGGTATTAAATTAATGCCATGCTTTGCTGATAGCATGGTGGTATATTGAATGGATATATTCACCATCATTTGAGATTATTGAGAATAACACGCATACGTTATATTTAAACCATTCATTTGTTTTGTAACCTCATTTTATGGCATGGGCTTAAAAATGAGGTAAATCTAAAACTTATGTAGCTCTAAAGAAGTTTTCAACAGTAAGTATTCAATCCCTATTACTTTCTCTTGTGAAGTCCACTTGAGTTTTAGATTTACTTGATTTTTTGGGCCACGCTCTAAAATAATCTCAATAGATGGGTGGACAATGTGGATATAGCCCACAAATCATGTTGGGACCTACACAACTTCCTAAACATTGAGTGAAATTGGCACAAGAACCAATACAATTCCATTTAATGTAATTCAAAACTTTTCCATTCATTCCAAATATAGAATGGAGTTGACATAGGCTCGGATGAATCCCATCCCACCTAATCTCTTCTATTTCCACCGCCCAAACGGGCCCTAATCTCTTTGGGGCCACCGTGAAACGTGTGTTGTATCCACTATTTCCATACGTTTCGTTCTCTCATTTTAGGGCATGGACCATACCATGAGGTAGATCCGAAGCTCAAGTGGACCACCCCAAGTGAAACAGTGGGGATCGAGTGCCCATTAAAAACCATTTTTTGGCCACAAAGTTTTAGATTAAGGTGATATTCGTGTTTTTCATTCATGCACCTTATGAACGGTTGGATGACAAATAATGTCGTGGTGCAGCCTTGGGAAGGTTTCAACTGTAGGCATTATTATTCTCCGTGCTCCCGTGGTGGGCCTCACTTGAGCCTCGGATTTGGGGCGCTTTGGGGGATCCGGAGGTGGGTGGATCCCTGACCGTGGGGCCATCTTGATGTATGTGTCATACATCACGCGGTTCATATGTTTTGTCAGTTCATTTTAAGGTACGAATCCAAAAAATACACTAGATCCAAATATGAAATGGACCACACGACAAGGAATAGTACTGGTTGCTATTAAAAGCTTTTTGGCGGCTATCAAATCTGAGTTGGGCCACACCTTAAGAAATAGTAGTGATTGCTATTAAAAATTTCTTAGGACTATAATGTTTTCAATCCAACTAATATTTGTGTGGTCCTTTCATCTTAGTAACCATGTCATAAAGTTCAATGGCAAATAAACGTTTCGATGGTCCACATGCAGTTTTAATGGTGGGCATTAAATTCCCGCCTGAATTTTGGATCTACTGGAGTTTTGGGCTCATACCCTGAAATGAGTTGGAGAAATGGACCGCCTGGATGTAAGAAACATATGTCAAGATGGACCCCATAATCAAGGATCCACCCACCTAGGTGGATCCGCCTTTGATTTGCCTAGTACTGTTGCCTCATACCCTGTTTAGATGGCAAAAATACATAGGGCTAGATGGCAAATAAACATCACAGAAAGTCAACAGTGGGGTCATTGTCACCACTGTTTCCTATGGTGTGGTTTACTATAGCCTTGGAACTACCTCCTTTTTGGGATTATGACCTAAAATGATCCATCAAAATGGATGGGCGGCTTGGATTAAGCGCATATACTATGTTGGCCCCATGGAGCCCTTGGCAGGACTACCCCTCGCTACCTAGGTCCTGGCGTGTGTAGTACCGATACAGCGGTACCCTTTTGATCTCGCGCAGCTTCGGTGGATCCACCGAATTGATTGTGGGTCCACCTTGATATATATATATATACACCTTAAATCCACACCGTTCATCCATTTTGCTAGCTTATTTCATGGCATGATCCAAAAATAATGAAGTAGATCCAATTCTTAATTGGATCATACTAAAGGAAACAATGGTTGGGCTAGAAAAGTACTCGATCAAGTTTACATTTGTGTTGTCCCTTCATTTAGGCCCTTTTGACCTTACAAGTGTGATAACAAATAAATATGGGTTTATGAACAAACTAGACCCAAGGTCTAGCTTAATTAGATAACCAAGCAATCTTCTTAAAACTTTTTTTTTTTTTTTTTTTTAATATCTCATAGGGCGAAAATGCCCGTGCTTCTTCTTTTTGCTTTTGTTTTTGTTTTTTCTTTTTTTTTTTTAAAAAGGCAAATAAATTAGAAAAAAAAATACTTGTAATTATCTTCCATAACTTCTTATTGTTTTAAAATAAAATAACTTACCCTTTTCTTTTCGCTATTCTTTCTTATTTTTTCTAAAATAAAAATAAATAAGAAAATTAATAAATAAACAAAAAAAGACATTCTTAATTTTCTTAAATAAAAATAAAATATCAAATAAATAAATAAACTTACCTTAATCCTTCATTTTTAAAAAAAGCTTTTTCAAAAAAAAAAAGAACAAATAAATACGAAAATTAACTAATAAATAAAAATAATAATAATCTTCTGAAATAAAAAAAGTAAATGAAAATAAAAATATCAAATAAATAAAACAATGTACTTTTGTCTTCTTATTATAATTCTTATTCTTTTTGAAAAATAAGATTTAACTATCAATAGATAACTGTAACATTGTCCTTATAATAACAATTGCGAAATGAGACCCTATCCTTGGAATAACAATCACTTCAAAGTAAAAAACTGAAACCTTATTTGGCGGGGTCTCGTTTATCTATTGTAGCTTTTTATGGCTTTCTTTCTCTTTTTTACAAGAACTGAGATCCTGATAGTTAACATATAATTAAGACCCTAACAATTCATAGAGAATTGAGACCAAACAACCAATAGAGAATTGATACCCTAACTGTCAACGGATACTTGAAAGACTTAATAAAGAACTAAAATCCAAACGGTCAATAGAGAACTAAGACCTTATTACTCAACAAAAAAAATTGAGACCCTAACAGCTAACAAAGAATTAAACTGAGACTCTAACCATCAATAGAGATTTGAGACCTTAATTAACAATTAATAGAGAACTGAAACTCTAACTGTTAACAAAGAATGAAGGCCTTGATAATCAACAAAGGACGGAGACCTTAACAGCCAATAGAAGACCATGACACTAACACTCAACAAATAATTGAGACCCAATTGAGACCCTAGCATTGAACAAATAACCGGACTCCCAATAATCAGTGGAGAATTGTGACCTTAACACTCAATAGAAAAGTGAGACTCCAACAGTCAACAGACAACTAAAACCTTAACAATCCATAGAAAATTGAGACCCTAATACTCAATAGGGATTTGAGTCACTAACAGTCAATGGAGCACCAAGGCCTTAACAACCGAGGAAGAATTGAGCCCATAGTATTCGACCGAGAACTGACACCCTAACATTCAATGAAGAACTGAGAACCTGGCCTTACAAGAGTAACTGCAAACTATAACCCTAAGTCAACCTTCAAAGTAATAATTGAGACCCTGTCCAGTGGAGCCTTAGTTCTCTGTTGTTCCAATGGGTAGGGTCTCAAACCTCACTTAGAATGTGGTTCTTGTCCTAAGGGTTGTATTTCTTTGTTGTTTGGTAGGGTCACAATCTGCACTAACCCCTTATCAAAGTCACGGTTCCCATTAACAAGCCGTAGTTATCTGTTGAGTGTTGGTGGCGTAATTGGCAATTGCCCTTGTAAGGACATGGTTTCAATTCTTCCTTGTTTACAAGGGCCTCAATTTGCAATTGTCCTAATACGGACAGGGTTTTAGTTATCTCTCGACGGTTGGGGTCACAATTTGCAATTGCTCTTGTAAGCACAGTCTCAAAATATCAGTTGATTATTAGAGTCTTAGTTTTCATTTAAGAGAAAAAAAGAAAAAGAGCAAGAAGACAACGGTACACTACTTCATTTATTTGATAATTTTATTTTCTCTTTCTTATTTAAATAGATTAAGAATATTTTTTCTATTTATTAGTTAATTTTCTGTTTCATTTGTTATTTTTCAAAAAATAAAATGAGGATGGAAAAAAAGAAGAACATAAGTTATTTTATTTATTTGATATTTATATTTTCTTTTTCTTTTTCTAGTTTTATTTTATAAATAAAAAAAAGATATTAAAGGTCTATTATTTTAATCAATTTGTCATTTTTTAAGAAAAAAAAGGATAAAGAAAAAGAAGAATGACAAAAGAAGAAGATAAATTATTTTATTTATTTGATATTTTTATATTATAAAGAAGAAGAAGATATTGAAAGTATTTACTGGTAATTTTCTAATTCATGTATTTATCCTTTTGTTAAAAAAAGAATAAGAAAAAAAAGAAGAAGAAGATCCACTCGTAAGAGAAGGGTAGTTTCATCAGCTACAGAGACTCGCTACTTAATTACCTGGTTATTTAATTGAAGCAGATCGCAAGTCTATTTTGTTAATAAATCTAATGGTGGGTATTTTATCAATATTTAATAATCAATGTTTCTTGTGGGCTTGTCCACCGTAGATTTCGATCTACTTAATTTTTACCACCATGGTCTAAAATGAGCCGGAAAATGAACAGCTAACGTGGATGTAATGGATGTAATGCAGGTCCTTACTCTTGACCGGGTGGTAGACTCCTGAGAGTTTCAACTGCTGGTCAAGGGTTCGAGTACCCATAGGTGGTGAAATTCCACCAGCGTGAGTGTGTAGGCTATATGTGCATGTGTTAAAAGAAAAAATAAAAAAACATGGATGTAACATACATCGAGCAGGCCCCGCAGTCAAGGGTCCACCCACCTAGGTGTATGCACCGAAGCGGCACTCCCCTTTTGAACGGTCATTTATGATGCAACGTGGCAGGGGCAGAAACGCCTTAAGACACTCGAGAGGGAGCAGACGTGTCATATATCAGCGCCATTCATCAAGTAGGGTATCATGTAAACATGCCATAGGTTAAGAATAATGCTGGCAGCTGATCAGACGTGTCGATGTTGCGTTAAAAAATAAAAATAAAAGGACGGTTAGGAAATCCCAACGGTGAGCTTGATTGACGAGCGTACCTCCTTAACTATCGCGGGGTTGATTGATGAGCGTGCAACGGGTGTATGGCAGCTCATAAAGGGCCGGATGTTTGACATGTATGACGTCCGGTAGAATCTCCTACACTCCTTCCACCGTCGAGTCATGATTCATTACCATTTTTATGTATTTTTTCACACCAGCGCGGGCACATGCTGGGTACATCGGTGATATGCACCGTCTGCGCCACCTAATGAATGGTCCGTGTATCGCACACTTGTGCCATGATGGCACGTATGACTGGATTCGTCTCTTCAAAATTACCTCCCACGAATGGCCAATCGCCATTGCATCCCTCACCGGACGAGGAAAACCGTCCATATTCTGTCAATAAAATAGATACTAATATTCCAGTTTGGATACCGTGATACTTATAGTTTTAGACACTGACTCATCTGTTGAACCGATTGGACGGACCGGATCTCTGCACAGGTGGCCACATGTACAAATGTTTGATGGGTGTTCCCTATTAATCCCTGCTTTTGGAGTTTCTTTGCCAATCACGTTGGAATGGATTTTTTTTTATTAAATAATTTATTTTCTACGGCGGTGGACCCTTGAGCCAGACGCGGATTTCCTGCAAAAGGCCTTTCGCAAGAAGTTACTGCACAATGATGATGGTGGGCCTACAGTGATATCTGTGAGAAATCCACTCCGTCCATCCGTTTTTCGAGCTCATTTTAGGAGTTTAGACAAAAAATTAGATGGATCCAAAACTCAAGTGGTTTACACGAGGGTGAAAATTGGGGAAAGAAATTCCTATAGTTGAAATCTTCCTAAGCTCCCATCAAAACCGTTTATAAGGTCATACATTGATGTTTATATGCCATCAAAACCGTTTATGAGATCATTCATAATGGGATGAAGTGAAAAAACCAAAAAGAGCCAGATAGAAAACTTTCATGGCTATAAAAATGTTTCAACGGTGATCACTGAATAAACACTGTTTCCGCTCTTGTAGCCCACTTGAGTTTTGGATTGACTTAATTTTTGTTCTTATATCCTAAAATGATCTCCTAAAACGGATGTACGGAGTGGATTTCTCAAAAACATCGATGTATGCCCCACCCAGCATCCTTGCGCATGAGCTTGAAATCCACGTCCGTTGAGTAAAATTATTAAAACATGAGGTGGCAATGGTGTAAACGTGTGAAATAAGGCATGCTTTTGTAGATAAGAAAATGGCGCGAGAGAATCTTTTGACGTTGAAAACCCAATCAAGATCATCCAAGACCTCAAATGCTAGTTTGTCTGTAAGAGGACATGGATGACTAGAGATGAACTTGAAGATAGATTCACAGTACCGTCCGATCAAGATCAAGGAGAGATGATATATGTAGGTAGGGCCTTATATCTTGCTCATTCCAGTTTACCCCATTTCAAATCACTTGATCAACGGGGCTGTTTTAACTGTCCGTTTTGTAGGCTACTGATCGAATGGTTAGGTGCTGTCTTTTGCATCTCGAATATCCATGCTAGGGCCCACCAGATGGAAGTCTCAGATCTTTGTATCACTGGGCCATTTTCACATTGATGACGGGCAAGACACCCTTTGGGGGCATCCTGGCAGGACACTGGATGATGGGAGGGTTTGATCTTTGATCGGATGGTGATGGGATGACCTATTTGTATTTCATGTTGAGTTATTCTACAGGGTTTGCTTCAGAGTCTTTGACGTATGGTTGACACTTGACCATCCAATCCATTTGACCGTCCAATTAATGGGCTATATTTTAGATAGTTGGGGCAATCAGATGGATGCAGGAATTTTTTACCAATAGTCCATAAAAAAGGGATCCCATATTCTACATGGTTTGGATTGATGACACGAGCTATCTTTCCAATAGCAGACGAGATAAGAGCGTAGAGCTTTCTTCCATAAAAAGGGCAAAAACCAGTGGTTTGGGGTTTCCATTCCATACGAGGCCCACCGTCATGCCTAAAAGACTAGCTGAATCGGACCAAGTGGTTCTAGTCGCAAGTTAAGTTGTGACTCGCCATTTAAGGGAGGTATGGACTAAGTAGTCGGCCGCACCACCTTCGGTGGTGGTGTGGTTACGTGGCAAAATATAATCGGCGGAGTACTATGTTGTCAAAGACAAGCACAGCCCTTTTTTTTTTTTCAAGGACGCGGATTCCCTGGGAAAGGCTTTGGCAGTGGATGCTAGGTGGGGTCAACTGACATGTTTTTGATAAATCCACCCCTTTCATTCTTTTTGAGAGGTTATTTTAGGACGCAATAAAAAATGAGATGTATTCAAAACTCAAGCGGGCCACATGGGAGGAAAGAGTAAAAAATACTTTAAACATTCTCATGGTCATAAAAGTTCTATATCAAGGTAATTTTTTTTTTACTGTTTTCACTTTATCCCATTAAAAATGGCCTTATAAACAATTTGGTTTACATATAAATATAAAGTTAATCCTTTCTTTCCCTAATTTTCTTTCTCATATGAATCACTTGGGTTTTAGATCCACTTTATTTTTTTAATTTTATGTTCTAAAATAACCTTGCAAAATAGACGAAGGGAGTTAATTTCTCAAAAATAAGGCGGTGGCCCCACCCAGCGTCCTTGCACACCTCAAATATAAACGTAAAACAGTTCACATTATACGCGCATGACAGTACTTAGACTCAAGGAGAGAGATCTGGCCATCTGGGGCTTTCAATGGTCAAGTTGGCCCATTGGGCTTTCACCCTGTTTAGGCCGTCCCTTGGGCCAAGTCAGGGCCTAGTATTCAAACCATTTATTAATTGCACTACAACTTGGGCGTTGTGTAGAAGCCCACCAGCCAGATCCATCCCTAGCCTGGCATCTAGGTTTTCAAAGTGCATTTTTTGCAATATCCCACATATATACTACATGCAGGTTGGGGTGCATACTGGGCACAAAAACAGGCAAGTGAGCTGGACCAGGCCCAGCATAATCTCGTCAAGCTAGGCCAGACTTATGCCAAAGCTCAGGATTGCCATTGAAAAATGAGTACTTTATCTTATTTCAAATCATAATATCATGTTACAGATATATTTGTATAGATTGTTAGTTGTATTTTTAATCCCTTGTCCCTGTTTAGCATATCCTTAAAAGTGACTCCATTTTATTGTAATTAACAAAAATTATTTATTAGAGATTTTGATATCTAATACATAATATCCATTAATATCAACATATTATGTAATAGATATCGAGATCTCTAATACATAATTATTCCTAGTTAAAATTAGGGCGCATGTCATATGTGGTAGCTAAGGTAAGAGATATGCGAGGGTGCCATGACGTAGTTAGAATCTCACTAGGCTAATGAACCTCTAAAATACTACTAACCATGAGAATATGATTCACTTCAGTTGGTTTTGTACATGCTGTTGGGAGCCGTTAGACAAAACTTTAGAATCTAATCTCCTAAAAACTTCAGAATTATGTGATAATAAAGCAATGAAATAAATCAAAGCAGAAACCACATGACACAAGAGATTTTTATGTGGAAAATCCTCAAAGAGATAAAAACCACAGGACCTCGTCAAGAGCAACAATTCACTATGAAGTAGAACGTTACGATCGATCACAAGCACACACGGCTTGGATCAAACCTTCTTCACTCACGCAAGAGTCGATGCACAATAAGAAAATAAAGAAAAATAGAGAGATCTCACCGATCACGATGACGTATAAGCGCTAAGACGTCGACTGTGAAGTAGATCACTTCTACGAGCAGAACTCTCCCTTTCATAAGCTTCCCCTCTTTTCTTTTTTTTTTTTTCTTTTTCTCACCTTTTGATAGCCCTAAACCTTTTAGCAAATCCTTGTAAAGCTCTACAAAACTCTTTTGCACTACTTAGAAAAGCCTTAGGGACCCTTAGTTATAGTTTAGGCAACTCCCTTTCGCATCTCTTACGAAATCGCCTCAAATTTACGCAATCCGCACCAAATCCGGACTGAATCTGCGTAACCTCGACTAGTCGAGCAGGGTCCTCGACTGGTCGAGCAACATGGAAGAATTAATACAATTGGTCGCTAGACTTTAAGTCAAGCCAAGCCTCGATTGATCGAGCACTACCCTTGACCAGTCGAGCCTAAGAAGAAAATTCTCATCAAATTATGTTTGACCCATTATCGTCCGTGTGAACATTTTAAAGCTGTAACACTTTCTGTTCCAAAGTATCCCTAATCCAGTGATACCGAATCTCTATGTGCTTCGACTTGGAGTGCTGACTTTGATTATTGCTCAAGTATATAACACTTTGACTATCGCAATAGATCATGTGTTGTTCCTGCTTCAGGCTAAGTTCCTGTAGGAACCTCTTTATCCAAAGTATCTCTTTACATGCCTCTGTGATTGCAATGCACTCGGCTTCTATCGTCGACAATGCTACGACCTTCTATAGTTTGCTCTGCCAAGAGATCGCGCCTCCTGCAAAAGTGAACATGAACCCCGATGTAGACTTCCTGAAGTCTATGCCACCTGCCATATCTGCATCTGTGTAACATTCTAATATAGGTTTTTCGTCACCATAGCATAGGCTCAACCTGAATGAGCCTCTTAGATACCGTAGTATCCATTTCATCATATCATAGGTATAGTTTTTATGCAAAGATTTCATCTCCTCTTGTATAGCTTTCAACCACTTCCCTTTATACTCGTCGGCTAGGATCTTAGAATAATTTTCTGGCTCTCACTTATCAGTAAGTATAATGTACTCATGCGACGAGTACCTCTTGGACGACTGTTTGTCCCTAGATGATCTCCTCACTTGTAGCTCAACAGGTGAATCAGGTGGGGGCTGTTCCCTTGGTCCATCTTCTTTAGGAACTCCCTCGTCCTTTACACTTTGTTTTACTCCCCCATCATCAGGCACCACGGGAGGAATAACCGGATCCACGTCATCTAGTTTACCTGAGCTAGGCTGGGTCTTTTCTGACTTACAAATATCTTCAATACATTAGTCTTTAAAGAAAACCACATCTCTGCTCCTGACGAGCTTTTTCTCAGTTGGATCTCACAATCTTTAGCCAAAACTTTTCATTACCATATCCCGAGAATACACATTGCATTCAATCCATCCTTGCACACACTGACACTTACCTTGTAAAGGGTGTAATACTTCTTTCTTCTGATTATGATCAGTGAACCCTTGATGAGCTTCTAGCACCCACCAACAAATCGGCTTTCATAGCCATCATCATCTAACATTCTCGTCGATATCAAGTTGAGGTGAAGGTCTGAAATGTGCCTCATATTTATGAGAACCAATGTACAGCCCATATCGATCTTCACATAAGTATCACTGATTCTTACGATCTTCGATATGCTAGAATTTTCTATCTTCATAGTCATAAAGTCACCTGACCTGTAGCTTGTGAAGAAATCTCTGCGTGGAGTCGCATGAAACTAGGCTCCCGAGTCTATTACCCAGTTGGTGTCCTGACTAGTAGCCGTGGGACAAACATCACGATCTGCTAAAAGAATAATTACAACGTCGCTATCTGAAGCGACCACAGTGAAATCTGATTTATTTTCCTTCTCATTTCATTTTCCTTTCTTGTCATTCTTCTTCTTATGACATTCATGGTTGTAGTGGTCATTCTTGCCACAATTTCAGTATTCAACATCTTTCATTGTACTCGACTTACCTCTTGATTTATCTCAGGCCTTCCCACTCTTTCTGTTCTTTCCTCTCCCCCGATCTTGTGTCACAAGGATCTCTTGTGAATAGACCCTTAAGACTTCCTCTCTGTCTCCTCATTGAAGAGACAACTAATTACCTGTTCCATGATTACCTTTTCATCTGGCGTGGAGTTGCTTAGAGACACCACCAATGTCTTCCAACTGTTAGGTAATGAGCTAAGCAATAACAAAGCTTGTAATTCATTGTCCAGGACTATCTTCATAGCAGAGTGCTGGTTTAATATATTACTGACCTCATTCATGTACTCAGCCACAGAACCACTATTTTTGAACTTGATATTTACAAGTCATCTTTTTTAAAAAAATTTATTATCAGGCTGTCTTTCTTTCATATAGCCCTTGTAGTTTCAACCATAGGCTAGCGGCTGAGGTTTCCATAGACACATGGTGGAATATGGAATCGTCCAACCATTGTTTAATAAACCCCACCGCCTTTTAGTCCAACTTCTTCCAATTATCATTTGATATATCCTTTGACTTTCCTGATATGCCTTGAATTGGATAATACAAGTCCTTGCAATAAAACAAGTCTTCCATCTTAGCCTTCCATATGGTCTAGTTAGAACCATTGAGACTGTTCATTCTTGACGAGTCACCTTCCATAATTTGGATCTGATCCCACTCCATTCAACCAACCTAAACACTCTGATACCATTTTGTTAGGAGCCGTTGCACAAAACCTTGTGATCTAGCCTTCCAAAAACTCCAGAATTATGAGATAATAAAGTAATGAAATAAATTAAAGCACAAACCACACGACACAAGAAATTTTTACGTGAAAAATTCTCAAAGAGGTAAAAACCACGAGACCTTGTGTAGAGTAACAATTCATTACGAAGTAGAACGTTACAACCGATCACAAGCACACACTGCTTAGATCAAACCTTCTTCACTTACGCAGGAGTGGATTCACAATAAGAGAATAAAGAAAAACGAAGAAATTTCATCGATCACGAGGACATAGAAGCGCTGAGACGTCGACTGCGAAATAGGTCACCTCTACGAGCAGAACTCTCTTTTCCACAAGCTTCCTCTCTATCTTTTTCTATTTATTTCACCTTTTGATAGCCCTAAACCCTTTAACAAACCCTTGTAAAATTTTAGGAAACTCTCTTGCACTACTTAAAAAAGCCCTAGAGACATCAATTTATAGTTTAGGCAACTCCCTTTTGCACCTCTTGTAAAATCGCCTCAAATTTACGTAGTCTACACCAAATCCGAACTGAATCTACGTAACCTCGACTAGTTGAGTAGGGTTCTCGACTGGTCGAGCGAACCCTCGACCGGTCGAGAAGCGCAGAAAAATTAACATAATTGGTTGCTGGACTTTGAGCCAAGCCAGGCCTCGACTGGTCGAGCACCGCCCTCGACCGGTCGAGCGAGGCACTTGACCGGTCGAGCCTAAGGAGAAGATCTCCATCACATGTGACTATCTATCATAAATAGAACTGCAATAGTTAAATGATGGTGTGCAATATTGGTCAATCATAAGCCCCCAATTACTTGATCAACTCCATGAAAATTAAGAAAATTAGTATATTTTGACCAGTTCAAAATGGAATATGGGATTTTGCTCACTTGACAAACCTAGAATAAAGTTTGACTACAAGATTACAATTTAAGATAAATTCACGAGGAAGGGGTATCTCTTTAGGATCCAATCTAGCATTTAGAAATTACTTAATTGGTATAGATATAAATACTTAGTGTCTCACTCAGGAAAGATACCTCGGTCTCAATAACCCCACTAAGTGAATATTCAACCTAACCCCACTATAGAATCATTACTCTTGCTCCCAAGGTAGACTCTTAGGAGTTTCAACACCTGGTCAAGGTTTCAAGTATCAATAAGTGGTGAAATCCCTCTAAGGTGTGAGTGTGTGAGGTGTGTGCGCATGTGTAAATAAATTTTTTTTTTTTTTTTTTTAAACACTAGATTCTCTACCTTGGAACCAAGTTAATTTTGGAGTATCTTTGCCATAATGGGACCAACTAACAAAAAGAATTAACACCACAAATATCAATGCACCAATTGCAGTATAATGGGCCTGTCGCTGACTGGTTATTTCAGATCCTGGTGAAATCTGAAAAATTCTTAGAAGTTATTTGCATGTGGAGTGAAGGAAAGAGAGATATTGGAAGAGCAGTTATCAAGGTTTGTTTTACTAATGTAAGGGTAAATGACTCTAACGGATAAAAAATTTATGATGCCCATCAGGTGAATGATACTTGTAATTTGAACGTAGAAATATTAGGCTGATACAACTCTTAGGTGGGCCAAATATACTAAAACTTCTAAATTCATATGGTATAACTTATCTAATTCTTAGAATAGAATGAGTAAATCCTTCGTCATAACGAGGTACATTAGAGAAATGGATTAGATGACACATAAACACCATGGCAGGCCTTCTGCTAAACTGACAGTTAGCGTTCCTAACCAAATGTTTCCTACGGTGTGGTGAGTTTTGAATTATTATGATCTTTCAGTTCCATGATTAAAGTAGGGCAATGTTATCTATGGATAGAGTAGATCTTGTGAAAATTCCACCTGCATGGCCTTTTACTTGTTAAACTAACTCAATGACCATCTAACTTGCAATAATTAACTTTAATGAGAGAAGTGCTGAGGTTTGCAACTTTTTTCTATTAATCCATTGAGTGGCATTTCTAAGTGAAATTTTAACGGCAAGTTGTTAAAACTGCCGTTAAAACTGCACATTTTTTAATTTTCAAAATGTGCATAATTTTATTTAAAATGTCTTTAGACACATGAAATTACTGCAATTTTCCAAATGCAAAGGATAGATGTCTTTAAGGGCCCATTTGAATTGTAAGTTGCTTAAGATAAGTTAACTTGTGCCACAAATAACTCATTTTAATTTCTACTTATTTAGGAAATAATTTTTTTGAAAAGCGACATATGTATCAGCTTTATTTTTTAAAAAAATCTCTTTATGCTTCTCTTTAGCAACTTCAGAAAAGTTAAAAGACTAAGAAATTAAACTGAAGTAATTTTAAGTTTTTTTAAAAAAGTTACTTCTAATTAATTATAAACCAAGAGTACTTATCTAACTAAGTTATTTATCTACTGCTGTAAATAAAAAAAGTAACTTATTTTCTAGTTTGGACGAGTAATTTATTCGGGACTATTCAAATGAATGCTAAAAATTAGGACTATCTCTTCTAACGAATATCATTTGTTCATGGCCCGCAGCTCTCCACGTAAGTGGGCCATTGATTCGCATCTCTTTGGTCTCATGATAGTGCGGTTCATGGAGAATGCCCCGAAACTCTTCCTACTGCCAGGAATCGTAGGACCTGTTTTATTTTTCTTAAAACCTTCTATTTGCCAGAAAAAAATAATAATAACCTGATATATATTTTTTTAAGGCATAGTCCAACGACAGTGGGACGCACAAATACCAATGGTCTCGATTACCGAAAAATGGGCCCAGCTTGTTATCACAGAAACTACACGCACGACTTTTAACTAGGTTGCGTGTAATAAAAGTTCTTGACAGAAGGCAAACGAGAGTGCGGATTTCACAGAAACCCACATCCACCTTCGCCAGCTGGATCATCTACGTTCCTTCTACGACAGAATTTCCATCACGTCTCTCCTCTCAATTCAAATCTCTGATGGCGAATCTCATCGCCATGAGATGATCTTGTCCCTCTATCCTCGTCCCTCGATCGACGCTCTCTGGCCAATGGAGCAAAATAATCTCTGCCCTAGCATCCCAGCTGGAGAATTGGAGACTCTGGAATCTAGGGTTTCTCATCTAACCATGGGAAGACAACCTGATCTCGAGATCTCTCCTCATCCCTCGGTAATTCGATTCCTTCGTAGGAATTCTTGCGTAGGTTTTGGGGATTTCTTCCCCTTTTAAATAAAAGGAATTCCATATGGATGTTTTACTCGATTCAATAGATAGTTAAAATTTGGCGATTTTCCTGTGCTGGAATTTCCTCTCTCTCTCTCTCTACTGTCGATAAAGGGGTGTTTACCAATTAAAAGAGCTTAGATTTAAGTTATAATGTCTGCTGCACAAAAAATTGGACATCCGACCATTCATCTGTTTGGGGCCTGCTTTGATTGGGACACGGTAGGGAAATCGCACTGATCGTCGGATGTCTGGCCATTGAACTGCAAATGACTGTGGAAACTGGGAAGAAATGCCGTCCCAGTCAGCATCGAATTTGATTCCACCGATTGATTGCGCAGGATTTTCCAATCCATGCAATTTACAGATAGCAGCCCATCCACGGTGGCACTCACATGATGAGTGGTCTGGATCATTCTATTACTGACTGTCCTGCCCTATTTTTGTGCAGCCCCCAGATTAGAAAATCCCATTTTCTTTATAAGATCAGATCATCCTAGACATTTTAATTTGAAATTCTTGGTGTTTTGTATGAAGTATTATATAATGCTAGAGATTCTTATCGGTTTTGGATTTCAGTACTAGAACGAACGAATGCTTGAATCTCATTCGTTGCAATGCAGCGACTTATAAAACATGGTACAATATCAAGCTTAACTTATTAATTAGAGAAAAAAAATTTTTAGCCCTTGCAAGAGCTAATGTAAGGTCAGTGCCTTGTTGTCACTTCAGATTTGCTTCACACATCATTTATGACAAAACGGGAGCTGCACGAAGCTTGAAATTATGGACAAATACTTATCAGATTTTTGGACTAGTTGTACATAGGAACAATGTATGGCCTGCATCACCATAAAATATGTATACATAAAGTTTCATGCCTATGTGTCCCAAATTTATGTTACAAGCATATTACTTATTATTTTATATCCATTTCTCATACTTCTTCTTATTTTTCTTCTTCTTTTCTGTTCACGTTCAAAGTTTCTTCAGTATTTTCCAAGAAAAAAATGATTTACATGGTATGATTCAATGTATCTGATATAATATTAGTTACTGTAATGAGGACATCTCGCGCACACGCACGCCCCCCTTACACACGTATGCAAGGAAGAGAACCCCACCTTCGATCTGGATTGATGACGACATCCATAGAGGGCCTCTTAGTTAGAGGACTGTGTTTTGGTTCCTTGGAGTGGACCCAATCATCATGTGGATCCCATCATTGGATCTCGTGATCGTGGCCTACTACCCTAGGTGACCTAAGACTTTGAGTTTTGCTTATTACCGCTATTAGGAACATCATGAACGGTTTAAATTGCATCGATTAGTTGTTATTTTTTATTACTTCGTCTTTAAGTAATAGTATGCGCACATGGTGCGGCTTTTAGGGTATAGGTTTTTCTTATAAATAGGTTACCCCTTGTAGGGATTTTTTATCCATTGAAGATGATTAATAAAATTTTGCATTTTTCTGCGTCTCTAATTCTCTGAGTTGTGGAAACCTAATTGGGTGTGAAACCCTCCCTTCTTCGGAGGGCTAACTACCATGGTGCGAAGTCACACTTATCCCAAATCGCTTCCATCTCCTACCCTCCATATTCCTCGTCTCTTACAACCATCCCCTCATCAAATCTACCCAGGTTTGCAGCTAATCTTTCCTCCACAAAAGATTTTCAGAATCTGGCCCTACAGGAGGGCTGAAACTTCGGTGGAGCACCATGTTCAAACCGATCATCCGTTTGGCCTGAAATTTGGAGGGAAGGTGACCCATCCCTGACTGACCAGGCCCTAGTTGGCCGATTCTAGATTCGTGAGCCCCAAGCACCTGCGGGCCGCCATCCAAGCACGTGTGTCAGGCCGGTTTGTTGTCCACACACGCGAATTGATCATAGGTTCCCTCTCGTCTCTATTTCACTCCTCTTTCGCCTTGTTTCCATAACCCTAATCTTAGATCATCTCAAATCCCCAAGTTCTATTCTACTTTTGAAACCCTAGGTTTTCTCGAATTGAAACGTGAGAATCCCTTGGATTGAGAAATAATCATTTGCATGTGTGGATGAATCTATTATCCTTTGAGCATTGTTTGGTCTATAATTTTTCATTGATTCAGCCCTAACATGTGTAGGCTTGGACCTTCGTAGATTCTCCTTGTTGAATGCTTGACTTTATGTGAGATGTGAAATTATTGTGATTGTTTCTAAATTGTTATGATCTAAAGCCTGAAATCTTGCACATCATATCTAATTTTCATGTCTTGCATTACTGAGGTGGTTGATATGTGCTAAAATTCTGATATTTTATCCCTTGTTTGAATTTAGGTGTCTAGTGTTGAGGAACAAAGTGAGGATGGTCAGTCCACGACAATTTCTAACTTACCAAGTCAAGTAACAACTCCTGACCAAGAAGGCAATACCAACATACCGCAAGAACTTGTGGAAAATAACAGACAGAGAGATGCAGGCAATCAGAAGCAAGGTAGATACTTTTATTATGACCCGCCACTTTATGAAGAAACCGGCATCTGGATACCCGTTTCTGTTCCACCTATGTCGGAAAGTGATCACGAGGAGTGGAGGCAGGGCTTTGGGTGTAATGGCGGGTTCTTCCCCGAAGAGGAAATGAGTTGGAGCCAATTTGTTGGAGAAGACAAGGAATTGACCATGTGGGATGTGTTAATTGAGATGCTGCTTGCAGCCCGAGGTAAAATGGGTGCTATATCTTCTGGTGAGCTTCAAAGGCATGGCATGTCGTTTATATCAGGTGCTCTCTTTGAGCAAGCTTGGAAAGAGATGGCTCAGACTCTCACCGAAGCAAATTTTGGTAACATGAAGGAAATTCTTGAAAGGGAACCACCAAAATGGTTGGCTGACAGTGCTGCTTCATCTTGCATGCTGTGTGGTGTGCGTTTCCATCCGATCATGTGCTCCCGGCATCATTGCCGGTTTTGTGGCGGGATATTTTGCAGTGAGTGTTCGAGGGGAAGGAGCTTGTTGCCAGTGAAATTTCGCACAGGGGATCCACACCGGGTCTGTGATGTGTGCTATGTGAGGCTCGAGTCCGTTCAATCAGACTTAAGGGACCAAGTAAGTCCTGCTGCTCAACTGCCTACCCATGATCTGACTGACCTCAGTACTTTGAGATCTTGGGTAAACTTTCCATGGGGACAGTCAATGGAATACGAGATTTACAAGGCCACAAACACAATTCGAGGATATAATAAGGTATAGTTTCCGTACTTCAGTTATTGGCTCTTGCCATTTATTTTGCACAATGCTAGTGCTCCTTCAATGCAATCCTTTTCAATTCTGTTTGTTTTGTGACAAATGAGTTCAATTCAGAGTTGGCTTTCACAAAAAAGAAGAAGAAGAGAGTTTAATCCTTAGTTCAGAGAATCTAAGGTATTAAAGAAGTCATCGATACTTCTTAGATTTTCAGGTATGAAAGATGTCTGTGTTTGATTTCAACTGAATTATTCCAGTTTATCAGAACTGAGAAATAGTTGAGATATGTGGACATCTTTGAGACCCATTGGTTTATTTTCCTTTTAAATGACAGTTCCAGTTGAAAGGCAGTTTGTTAAAAGCATAACCTGTCCCTTTGATACCCCCGGTTTTTATAAACTGTTCAAAAAATTTGGGTTGAAATTTCCACTCACTTATATCACTTCATAGCTTTAACATTGTGAAGTAAAATTCTCTTATATATTGGCATTATGCAAAGCATCGGCACAATTGTGTTAGTTTTGAAAATCAGGGGATTTACATCTTTCCTCTGAAACTGTTTGAAACTAGGGCATTTCAAAATAGTAGGGATTTGTTTACCATAATCAATTGCATCTTGGTAAATTGGCTTTATTTATATTGTCAGTAGAGTTAAAACTGACAAATCAGTGATCAGGTGGTTTCCAGGCGACCTGAGAGGTCAATTCCAGATGCTATTCTCAGAGATGCAAACGGTCTTGCGATACTTACCATTGTGAAGGTCGGAATGATGACTAGTTATAATATAGGAACAGGGATTGTTATTGCTCGCAGGGAAGATGGGTCATGGTCCCCACCTTCTGCCATTTCTTCTTTCGGTGCTGGATGGGGGCCTCAGGTAAAGTCGTTCTTCATCTTTTTATTACATGTACCACCAATCATGAATCCTTCAGGATTTAGGATTTTAGAATATGAGTTCCTTATTTGATTTATCCTTCAAAAAAAGGAAAAAAAGAAAAAAGAAAAAAAAAGAAAAAAAGAAAGAAAAGAGATATTGATTTTCTTGTGTATTTTAAAATTTGAGCATGTGATTATATTTGTAGCTTTGTATAAAATAACTTTTAATTTTATTTCCACTCTTCTTTCTAGGAAAATGTCTAAGAACGACTGGATTTTATAGCAATGTCTGAGGCTCTTCTTCTCATTTTAGTTAACAATAATTATGTATTAGATATCTTGATATTTTAAGAGAGTACTAGAAATTTTTCTGATGCAGGACATGAAAATTAAATATGATATGCGAGATTTCAGGCTTAAGATCACATTAATTCAGAAACAATTACACAAATTTCATATCTCACATGAAAGTTTAAACATTCAATTAAGGAGAATCTATGCGGGTCCAGGCCTACACATGATAGGGTTGGATCAATAAAAGTTATGAACCAAACGATACTAAAAAATAAGAAATAATCATCCACACATGCATAGTAATCAGTCTCTAATCCAAGGGATTCATCAATTTCAAATTAAGGAACGTTGGGGTGAAAAAAAAAGGAGCAAATAAATTAGAGCTAATGCAAACTAAGGCTAGGGTTTAAGAAATAGGAATGAAAAGAGGAAAACCTGACCCGGAGAAAGCTCTTGCATGCAGATAGTGGCCCGAGGCTTATGCACGTGCGCGGTGGGCTGGCCGCACGTGTGATGGAAGCCCGCCTCCCAAAGTGACACCTAGGCTTTGGTTGGCCAGGGGAGACATCTAATCCCTCCAAGTTTGACGACGATCTGACATAAGGTCGAGGCGTAGTGCTCCGCCGAAGTTTCAGCCCTCGTATATGTCTAGATTTTGGAAACTGGTTGTAGAGGGATGAAAAGGTACAAAAGCTGAAAAATTCAAAGCAATAATGATGATAGAAGATGAGAGATATGGATGGAAGAGGGTAGGGGTGGATGGGGATAGATGTGGCTTCGTACCATGGTAGTTTGCTCTTCGAAGAAGGAAGGGCTTCGTACCCACTTTTGAATTCTTCCACAACTCACGAAGAGAACTGAAAAATAAAGCAGGAAGTTTTATTCAACTGGAATGAATGTAAATAACTACAAGGGGTGCGTATTTATAGGAAAAATCCTATACCCCAAAAACTCGTACCATGTGCGCAACCTATTACTTGGGGATGAAGTAAACTAAAATAAAAACCAAACAAAGAAATGTAAAACGTTCATGATATTCTAAATAATAATAATAAGCAAAACCTAAAATATGAAATCAATTCGACGAGTGGGCCACGATCATGAGATCCCATGATGGGCTTTTCTTGATTATCAGGCCACTTTTTTTGAACCAAAACTTGTCTTTTAGCTAGGAGGCCCTTCCTGGACGTCGTTATCGAGCCAAATCGATGGTGGGGTCCTCCTTCTGCGTGCGTACGTGCGTAGGGGTGGTGGTGTGTGCGCGCGTGTGCGCATGATGCCCCCATTATTTTCCTCTTTTCTTCTCTTATCCTTTTTTTTTTTTTTGGGTTTCACATTGACTGGCATATTGCCAGTTTGCCGCAATGGCTGGAAGACTCTTAGGGTCCATAAATGAACTACTTTGCTTCCCGGTTTTGACTTGCCTCCTTCAGTCCCAATCTCTTTCATCATGCTCTTGAAGGAAGCACTCTTTCACTGGACTGATGTCCACAGGTTAATCACCTATTGGGTTTATATTACTAATGGTTCTTTCGTTCCCAGGGTGGAGGTGAGTTGACTGACTTCATAATTGTGTTGAGGACAAAGGAAGCTGTCAAGACATTTAGCGGAAATGTGCATTTCTCAATGGGGGCAGGTTTCAGTGCAGCTGTTGGCATTGTTGGACGAGCAGCTGGAGCTGATGTACGTGCTGGTGATGGTGGTTGTGCAGCTTCTTATACATACAGCTGCAGTAAAGGTACACTATGTTCAAATACACCTTGAGTTGATATTATCACAATTCATTGCCCTTTCCAAGTTTAATTTAGTTGTTTAATGAAGTTCATTGAATTATATTGCAAATTTGGAATAAAATATCGTACAACCATACCCTGCTTTAAAAAATTTCGCGCCCCTTATGCCAAGGAGGAAACATCTTGTATAGGTGGTAAAAATGGATTCCAAATGTTTTCGAATCCGGGCGGACTTCGAAGTAATAATGTTTGGAAGCATCTCGAGGATGAAGCTTTAGACGTGGCATTATGGATGAGAGCATCTTTACTGTTTCCTTTTTTGACTGTCTGAACTCTATCAGAGATCATGATAGACACGACAAATTCGAATAGTAGACAGATTTGAAATTGATTTAAATCCCGAGGCTTCTGGAATGGCTGATGCAGGCATGTTGTGTTCTAGTTGAGTTGAGTCAACTTAGCGGAGTTGGTCAGGCCTTGAGATGTTAGAATAGGGAGAAGGTTGGCTTGTCTTTGCTGTGGCTCGGACTACCGATCAAGTCATCAAAATAATTTTCGAATTGCCTTTTGAAGAGGCCTCCATTTGATCTGGCTTGGAAATAACTGATTTGAGGCGAACTTCTTCATGAGGAATTTTAAGTCCTCAAGAGTGGAGATGAAGGAGCTGAGCTCTTTTATAGAGTCTTTGGGAATGGAGGATTTTGACAAGCTCACCTTTGAGGCATTTGGAAAAATATAAATTTTGCATTTTTGAGTTCAAACTTGGCCCACCATTTTAGGTAAAATTGTCTTCCTAATTTAGGAGGAAAAACAAGCTCTCTAAAGTATTCCCATTTGACTCTCCAAGGGAGGCCGAGGAGGCAATTGAACTTCATGAGAGAATACTTTCGAGTCTAATGGAGGGTCCACCCTCTCAAATTCTCTGAACATTTTCAAGTATTCTTCTGGAAGGATGGGAATGGCTGCACCGAAAATAGTCCACCATTGCTCGAAAAACCATATTGGGATATTTTTTTCAGCGTCAATTTCATCAAACTGGATAAACCACGAATGTTTGAGATTAGGTGTTTTGGGTTAAGAGAATAGCATCCCATGCTGACATGTAATCACAAAAGCTAAATTTAATAGTTTGTCCTTTTGATCTTCTGATTTTGTCAAGGTAAAACCAATTATGTCCCCCGTCTTTTGAAAAAAGAACATTTAAGGATTTTAACATTGGAGAAGGCTACTTCTTAGGAACAATTCGTATGTGTAATTTCAACAGAATAGGTTTGAATAAGGATTTGTTCATAGGTGGTTTGTTGAGTTTTATTCCACGGTCATAATGTGAATTGAACAAACCAATTATGTCCCGTCTTTTGAAGAAAGAACATTAAGGATTTTAAGTTTGGAGAAGGCTATATCTTAGGAATGATACCCGTGTCTAATTTCAACAGCATGGGTTTGAATAAGGATTTGTTCATAGGTGGTTTGTTGAGTTTTATTCCACGATCATGATGTGAATCGAACAAAATTTTCAGGATCATTTGGAGTTTTTCTTTGTAGGAGAATTCATCCATATCCCTTTTCAGAGGTGTCTGTTTGCACAATTTTGAAATAGTCAGGATGAGTTAATGCAAACTGGGTAAATTTTTAACTCTCCTTTTAATTTCTCGGACTGCTTGGGTAATGGCTATCAGTCCATTCATAGGGTATATTTTGAAGGCATTGCTGACGAATTGCTCGTTGAGAGCTAAGATCTTTGTAGAAATTAGAAATGTAATGTAAACATCCTGGGAACCTTTGTAATTGCATTTTATTCCTGATTTCATTGGGGACTTTATCTGCAAACTCAATTACTTGCAGGATTGGATTAAGAGTTTGATTGGATTTTAAATCCCAAAAATTGGATTCTGTTTGAAATAACTTAATCTTTCTTTGAGAGAGTACCAAACTGTTTTGGTATAATAATTTTTTGAAAAAATATGTAAATGCTTCCAATGCTGATGGATACAACTAGTTGTGCATTGAGATAGGGGTGAAACAGTCAATTGGTCGAAGATGAAAGTGCTTACAGGGTGTTTCCTCGTATGGAGGAATGTGCAATGAATCTTTTTTGGGGGGGGGGGGGGGGGGGGGGGTTGAAACAGTCAATTGTTGGAAGATAAAAAGTGCTAACAGACTTTGTTTCCTGGTATGGAGGAATTTGCAATGAATCTTTTGAAGCAGGTGTGGTATCTGTAATAATACAAAACAGAGTGGAGGCATATATAATTGTCACATAAGTTGGGGGGGGGGGGGTGAAACAGTCAATTGTTGGAAGATAAAAAGTGCTAACAGACTTTGTTTCCTGGTATGGAGGAATTTGCAATGAATCTTTTGAAGCAGGTGTGGTGTCTGTAATAATACAAAACAGAGTGGAGGCATATATAATTGTCACATAACTGGGGGGAGGTGGGTACAATTAACCCAAAGAAAAAGGAATATATAATCTTTCAGTTCAATTTCATCCTTCGCCCTTCATCTACAACGACCGACAGACCACACTGAGCACTCTCACCCAACGCCTGACACTACACCCCTTGATGCACTACTATCTGTCTTCCCTTCCTCTAGGACAAGCACTATTGCACTATTCATACCTTGATTAAATCCCAAATGACCATTTAATCAGATGTGCATTGTACTGATTCATTCATATTAATTTTGCAATCCGGTAGTCTAACTGAATGGGATAGCCAATCAGGGATGCCAATTTCCTATAAACAGGGTTTACAGGAGATTCCATCAACCCCTGACGCAGTCCAATGAAAAGGCCTCCTGTGCACTAGTCAAGTGCGGGCCCTGAAGTAGAAAGAAAAGATTCTCTTGTGTGAAACGACGATTTTGGACCGGGGCTGGCAGGTGCATGTTGCACTTTCATTTGGCCAAGTCGGGGGTGGTAATAGGCAATTTGCGTCTGCCGATCAGCCTTAAATTCTGGGTCATCAAACCTTGGCTGGTTCTAGAGGAAAAGAATATTGTAAGCAGGCAGAAATTGAACGCTCTTCAGTGGGGCTGGAGATGATTGTGGGCGCACATATATATTACCTTACCGCAAGTTCTTCCCACAAATTGCAATTTGAGACCTCTTCTTCACTTCGTAAAATTATGCATGCAGTCATCTCCCTCCATATGATGGCAGCACCGCGAGTGCTTCCTTTTGGTCTATCAAATTCAATGTGATTGGTTTCATTTTTCAGGTGCATTTGTGGGATGCTCACTTGAAGGAAGTATGGTAACCACCCGTACATCGGTAAACTCCCGTTTCTATGGCAGTCCATCCATCAAGGCATTGGATATTCTTCTTGGGTCATTGCCTAGGCCGCCTGCAGCTGCTGTTCTATACCATGCCCTGTTAGATCTATTTCAAAAGTTGAACGAGTAATGGATCAGTGTTAGACTCGGAGTCTGTGCTCAAGAACTGCCACTGAAGGTGTGCTCTCTAGCCCTTGAATTTCTTGTAGCTTTCTGTGCAGATTCGTTACCCAAGTTTCCATCTAATCACAATTTCAATTCTTTGGTGGTAAATAGTTGGTATGTGACAGTAAAGGAAATTCCACAAATAAAAGTGATTTCATTTGTACATAGACAGTTGTCAAGGTATTGCAAGAGAATTTTACTGCGTCAAATCATGCAGTGCAGTCTCTGTTTGTATATAAGACTGATATAGTTCAGTAAATTTCTATTGGTTGTGGAAAATCACTGATTGAAGCAGGGATCACTCTATAAATCCTTATTTTGTCAGATCCATATTCCTTCTATTTTTTTTCTCCTGGTTTGTTTTGTATGTATTGGAAAAGAAATGCTCTGCTTGCCCACTTTATGGTCACAGACGGACGGAAATGGGAGAGAAGCTTATCCCTATTAATATCTGAATTTTGGTTTAATTCGGCAAAACTCGTCTCTTTTCTGAAGGGTGGGGGTCACTGTAGTCCCTATCAGCCTGCTGTAGAAGCTCACTAAAGTTCTCAGAACTGCTTTGTAGTTGATTCAGAAGGAACAGTTTGGCATTGAAGCCAGCGGTGGTTTCCCACTTGTTCAAACTGTGATTAGAGATTGGACTGCCACTTGGGTTTGGGTTGGTTTGTCAAGGTCCTCAGGTTGGGTTAAGGGTTTGAAATTTTTGAGATCGGGTTGGGTTCAGGTTGAGCAAATTTTGGCTGGGTTAGGTCAAGTTGGGAATAATCACATGTACTTTAGTCAGGTCACGTGGGACTGGGTTTGTTTAGGATTGAGTATGATGTAGATGAGGTTGGAATTCTAGTTGGGTTGGCCTGTGGGACGTGTCGACTTGAGGCTGTGCTGGGCTAAGGTTGACCCTCAGACCCAACCAGCCTGAGTTGCACTCCTAATTAGAGACGGGGGGAAGATCCAAAGGGACTAAGGTGGTGAGGGGGAAAGGGAGGCGTCTATGTTAACGACTGCAAGGCCTTCTTTAATCATTAACACTTTATTTATTTATTTTTGCCGGAGGTGGGGAAGTTATCATTAACACCATTTTATCACATAGAGCATTTCATAAGGGCAGACCACATAATGGGAAAACATCAGGAACTAACCACATTCTAGGAAACAACGTCCTTAGTTAATTAGTGTATCTTGGAAGTGGTCATATGCTTGGTATGAGTGCAACAGATGCCCACCTTCGCTACAATTACCGACAGTAGGGCCATTGCTAGGCCTGATTGGACAAACAGGAGAGATGAATAGCAGTGCCGTACGATGGGCAGTTAGCGTCTGCAAGTCATATCAATCAATCTGAATGGGAAGAAAACTTTCTGAATCTAGGACCAATTTGGCATGGGTGGCTCCTAGCAAGCGTTATCTTCCTCCACCGTATCTCTCTTCCTCAAGGAGGTGCCCTTTTCAGAAATATATATATACAATGAACACAACTGCATAGTTTCACATGAAGTTGGCAATTGATTCCTTGATCAAGGTTTAATAGAGCCATCCCATCGGGAGATGGTGAAAGGGTGATGTAAGTCAACACGGGATCCAGATCAAGTCGAGTCTTTTGAAGCCAGGAAATATCTGTTGCAGAGCTGTATAGGAAGTTTGAATAACTCATAGCCCCTATCATGTAAGGCACCGTCGTGCTAGTTTTTCAGCAAGCCACGTAGGTTTTCTTTCCCCCTCTCATATACTACCCATTTGGAGTATAGCATGAGTGAAGAAGATCCCCGCAAAAACCGACATCTCACCTCTATTTAGTGGTCGGAACTAGATCCGCATCGCATGGAAAATGAATCCATAACACCAAATGTGATAAAAGAGAAGCTTCATTTGCGACCAAACAATTCCCCATTGAATTCAACCCCCAAGAAAATTAGTAAAAGGAGGAAGAAAAGCATCCTCTGCATTCAAATAGCTCCTAGTTTGAATTCAACCACCAGTTACGATCATCCAATATTCAAAGGAATCCCTAGGAGACTGGTATACAAACATCATTAGTATGAAGAAAAATGGGTGGACCCCATAGATACATGTCATGATATTTAAAAATAAACAAGAAAGAACAACAGCTACTCTCACATCCTTTTCCTCACCATTTCTTCAATCCCCATCTTTTTCACCGTTTGGTCCACACAACACCCAAACTCAACACATTCAATTAACAGAAGTCATCTCATCAATTTCCCCTAAGAAGAGGATGGTAAACCAACAAACCATAAGCTCGCTCTCTCTCTCTCTCTCTCTCTCTCTCTCTCTCTCTCTCTCCATATTACAGATGACAGATAGAAGGACAAGGGATAGAGAAGAAAACATACCAAGCATGCACCTGTCACATGTCGGTTCCAGCACTCCTGGTACGGGAGCTACCGAGTGTGAGCTCAAGCTCATCCGAAACGCATTCCTCATGGATCCTCTCCCCCTCCCATGGCTTCACCAGCCCCGTCGTGTTGTTGCTGCCGAATGCAAACTCATCTGAAGCCCCATCTAACATATGCACATCAGTGTGGAGGGGCGCTCCTGTCACTGCTGGAGAGCATGTGCCACTCTGCCCCGGCGTCCACATGCGGCAGCTGCCACCCGCCAACACCTCATCCTTAAATCCGAAAGGGTTGGCAGAGACGAGGCTGAAGGTGGGCGATGTTGGCCCACCAGTCGGGATCCGAATCCCGGAGAGCCATCCAGGGTCGGGATGGATCTGACGCCCAGGGCTCGGAGGGGTGGAAGCAGGCAGGAAGCAGTAGTTATGTGCACTCCATGATGGGGCAGCAGCAGCATCATCCCAGTCATTCTTGATTCTGGGGGACCGGGCAGTTGGAGAACTCAATGGAGGGGTGACAGGGGCACTTATGGAGCCTCCAGGGATGTAGAGGTGGTGGGGGAACTTGGAGGATGAGGCTGACAACGAGGATGAGGAGAGGTTCTTCAACCATGGGATGAGGGAACTGGTGTCAGAGTTAGTGTTAGTGTTAGCGGCGTAGGATGAGGAGGCTGGGCTGGGGAAGGAAGATGAGGCTGGGCTTGGGTTGTAGGATGCACATGGGCTTGGGTTGTAGGAGGCACATGGGCTAGGTTGGTATGATGAGCAAGGGCTCACCGACCCACTCATGATGTCCATGCGCTCCATCGGTTTGCATCCCTGAAATAGAGTACGAAAACCAGTGCACTGTATCAGTTCGGAAATTGAAAGTTATTTTAATCTTTCAAACAAAAAGAAAAGAAAAGAAAAGAAAAAAAAGACAAAAAAAACCTACAAAAGTATCGGTGCTGATACTCAGGTGTGGCTATGAATGTACGTGCGTGCAACTGCATGCATGCAGAACCATGGCAAAATTGTGGGCCTCTGCATGGATGGTCATAGTCCAGAATCAAATCGTCCGATTGGTTACCTGCCAACGTACAGTTGACAAGTTCCATTGATAGGACCAGTGCATTTTTGGGGCGTAGTGTGCCTTTGTGGATAGTTGGGATTCACCCATGGATCAAAGTTTCATGCGAGTATGAAGATTAACACTTGAGTTCAAGTGTTGTGCATCATGCATGCAGCTGGGTCAATGTTGATTTGGACCATCCAAATTAGCATGGGCCATTGCCGAAATATCAGACACTCATAACGGTCTGATTGGCAGCCTGCAAATGGACACTTGAGAAAAAGGAAATCTGTGAAACACCCAAATTCAAACGCCCATGACTTATTTCAGACCATCAGAAGGGTGTGATAGCAACACACCCCATTCAAACGATCATGATTCATTTCAGACCACAAGCGTGTGATAGTGTCCCAGTCATGGAACCATAGTTGACGGTTACAGATATTACCAAATTCAGAGAAATTAAAAGTAATGGACCAACATAAAGTTTTTTTTTTTTAAAAACCACATGCGTTCATTTCTTCCCGGCAATGCATTGCGTTACGTGAAGAATATCTGATCCATGTGTGGCCAGCATGATGGTCATCTGGTATGAAGATCAAGCTGATTCGTGGGCATACCATGAAAATCTATTCACAGCTGATGGAATGACTTTGAGTGTACTGGTGTGGCCCACAAATTGAGTGAATCAGCTTGATTTTCATGTAAGGTATCATCATGATGTGGCCCATACTTTGCAAGGATCGGATGTTCTGCAGATATGACACGTTGGCAGGAAAGAAATGGTTATATCAGATACGAACAAACTGTACTCGATCAATCCTCTTAAGAAGGTAAAAACAGAAGAAGAAGAAGAGGAGAGGAGTGGAAAGGCAAGTACCATACCATAAACACATGACTAAAGAGAAGTAAACTCATGCACCTACACCAATGTATCGTTTGGCCCAATTGGGACACGCCAGACCCTACGTCTTTGTTTTTACAGTAGTTTATAGAATGTGGAGGATACACATTCACAAATCCACTTTTGAAGTGGGCCAAATGAATTTATCATTTTATAGGTTGTGGATCGATAGCAGTTGAGGTAAAAAATAAAACACAACATTATACTGACCGAATGATGCTAACTACCCAAAGGCCATTGAATGGACAGTTTTAAGAAAAGAAAGCCAACAGCCAAAATTCACAAAAGGCCCATCAATCAGAGATCAGAGCCATCTTAGAGTGGGCCAACTACTTGGGACGGTTTGATTCGAGTAAAAATGCCGCACGACATTTTCTGAATTCATGAGTACGAAACATGGCTGCGACAAAGTACCCGTTTTGTGCGGAATTTTGCTAAAGTGCAATCAAAGGCTGGAGAAAATCTGTAGCTCTCCCACAACGAGAGAGGGCAGGGCACGATCGTAAATTCCTCGAATTATCTGACCAGATGTTAACTAACCTTGGTCACGTGATTATCGCCATTCCAGGTAAACCCTCGGCAGTCGGCCCATGGGTGGCGATCCGAGCAAGTATCGGTCACGTACGAATCGAGTCGCGTGCTCATGCGCGCGATTCTTCCCCAATAAAAAATCAACACGAAGTCCGAAAATTTCGCTGCTTTTGGGTGAAAATTTCTTTAGAATCCCTCGTCCGGGAATCTCCCTTCAGAAAAAAAATATTAAAATAATCCCATGGTCGTACCTCCTTTTTAAGGATGGAATAGGGAGGTCTCACAAAATTACGGATATAACCTCCATGTCTGGGTAGCTTGTGCACTAGGTTTCAGATTCCCTAGGGGCGGTTTTGTCAATATGTAAAAGCGTGGTCCAGTTACGTAATTGCCCCCGAGAAAAGCTTCAATTTTCACGGGCATCCGGTTGCCGGAATCACGTGAATGGAAAAGGCAGAAGCTGAAAAGAAAGAAAATCATCCAGAACAGAACTCCACTGAATCTAGGATTTGGCAGAAATGCCCCAAAATATGGCAAAACTACCCCTTACGAAAAGGTGGGATTTCTGGAGTCGGACGGAATCCGGAAAGGTCTTTTCTTGAATAAGGAGGGCAGTTTCGTCCATATTCTGTGCGGTTTCAGTATCATGTGCCTCGGACCCGAATCTCTTGCTACCCGCGTGAAAGAAAACCTGGTAGATCTGAGCCGTTGGATTGGAAGTGCCACCGGTTCGTGTGATCGCAACATTTCCCGGCGGCACCGGATCACTGCCCCATAGATCCAACGGCACAGATCACAAGGCACTTGCTAAGTGCTAAGTGCCGAAGCGTGCATGTTATCGAACCCCACCCATTCCACGGGCGCCGATAAATGGGCCGGCCCGGCGCCTATCCGGAGAGAGGTGACTTAGACCGATCGGACTCGCTGGAATTGCAAGATCAGGTCGGTATTCCGCCATCTCGTCTTTAACAGCGCACGTTAGTTTTCCTATGAAAGGAAGTGCTATCGTGCGCCGGGAGAATTTTTCTTTTAAGAGCATGCGGAATCGGAGTTTTACCTTTCTGTAGGTGGTGCCGTCCTCTTCGACGGTCCAACCAGCCTCCTTGCAGAGGGCTTTCAAGACCTCGTTGTTGTCGCAGTGCTTCGGAAGCTTGTAGTTTCCATACATCCGCAGGCCGGCGTAGATCTTCGCAGCGATCGCTCGCCTCCGTCTCTCCCTTCTCTTGTTATTCTCCCTCTCTTTCCATGTCGGCAGTCTCGTTCCGGACGTCATTATATCTTTCATTTAAATAACGGAAACGAAAGGAGAGAGGAAAATCGCTTCTCAGAAACTCAGAGCTGATAAAACCACCCGGAAAACCATTTCCCTGCAATCCGCAGCTCAAACCACCCGGAGAACTCCGAAATCACAGATCCGACCTTCTACGCAACAGATCCTCCTATAAAACCCCTGAAAATACAAATCCACCGGAACCCGATGCGGATACCGCTCAGAAAACTAGAAATGTTGAAATCCTCTCGAGATTTTCAGAAATACCAGTCGGAAAACTAGATCCATCTCTGCGGAACCTCTCGCGTTTGGGAATGAAACCAATCGGAAAGAACAAAAAAGCCACAGAGAAACCTCTCAGAAAACCGGTTTCAGACGGAGAAGCGTGGAAGATTTTCCGACAAGCCGTTCGAGAAAGCAAAAAGAAGTCGCAATCGCAAAAGCACCGCTCAAATAAATGAAGGGTTTGGGAGGAGGTTTGTTAAATACAGGACGCAACGTAAAATAGCCACCTTTTGTTGCTGAAACTACGGAAAATGCCACTGTGGATTTTCGAAGGATATGAGTATATGACAGAGGAACAAGTCGTAGAGTACTTCGGTGAGATATCGGGTCCGAGTAAGGGCAAAATGGGGAATGGGAAGGGGAGTGCGGTCGTTCTGCACGAGATTAAGCTATCATTAGCTGGCTAATAATAGAAAAGTAAAGGCATTTCGTTACAGTGTCGATATTATCGCACGGCGAGGGGAGAGACTGTTATAGAGAGAGAAAAAAGGAAGAAGGGAGAGAGAGCGCCTCTCATTACATACTCTGGCAGAGTGAAGGATCATACGCATGCGCTTGGGGCCTGTTTGGGTGGATGTATTTAAGTAGATTTGAAATGTGTTGCTGCTAAAATCTGGGCCACTCTACGTTCCGATGCAAGAACTTGGATCCCCTCTCAAGTCTTAGACCTGCAAAACAATTGTGAGCAAATGAGACCCTGGCTTAAATCGGAAACCCTCCGATGCCTAAGTCAGGTTAAGGGAATCTGGGTCAAAATTTTATTGTAGAGGGAGAGTGCGAGATGTTATATACCTGTTTCCTCCCTGCAAGACGCTATTTATACCCCCTCGCTTAAGATAAGCATGTCCGTATAACTCGGCACATCCCGGGGCATTTACCACGTCCTGCTGAAGATCCGGCTATCCCATTATTGTGCAGTTGTGCAGAAGTGGCCGGTTGAGTAACCGTAGCTAATCATGCGATAACGGGACAACGCGTAATCCTCCTTATAAGTAGATTCCGACCCAGGTCCCAAACCGGCTACCTCAGCGTCGGATCATTCTGAGCCGTGTTCTTCAACCTCGTATCATTCTGAGATCTCCACTCCGAATCCTAAGTCAACGGCTTCCGTTTGGGAACTCGAAGCACACAACAACAATCGGCTTGGGGGTCCAAGCTTAGCCTACACTTGATTCCAAGCTGTCTTATGCTTCAAGTCGGCTCTGGATTACTTCGGACTTCGAAGCTGCGACGTCTCTGATTTTCTCATAACACAATGTATTTTATAATTTTATTTCAGGAGAATTTCAATGTATTTTACAATTTTTAAGTATTAATTATATGCTTTAAGAATTTGTGATGGAAGGAATGCTGCCACATTAGTACCTAGTAGCAACAACTTTTAGGCATGGAGAAACTAGATGAAGAGAAACTAGATGAATTCTATAGGTTTCGCCATGATGTATATGTTTTATCCAAGTGGTCCATTCATTTGGTGAGATCATTTTAAGATGCGCCTCGAAAAATGAGATAGATTCAAAGCTCAAGTAGACTACATTATGGGAATCTCCAATATTTTTTGTAGTGTGGTTCCTTTAATCTTTGAATCTAATTCATTTTGTAGCTCAAGTATCCTGATTACACCTAGTATATATACTACCGCAATGGAAATTAGAAACAAATCGTACAGTTACACAGAACTATGTGTGTCTTTGATGGCATCTGCACCCATCGAAGACCACTTGATAACATTGAAGATCTTTTAATGCCATCGACTAACAACTTCCAAAACAATCCAGTAACCAACTAGGATTTTTTCAAAATTTCTCGATGAGATCAAGCATCTGTCAATGACATTGACATTATTCACATTTGTTCAATGAGATTTAGTGGACTGTTGATAACATCGACAAACCTTGTTATAGACAAATTTAAGATATTAGATAACAATGCCACCCCATAATTATAAGAGTAAATAATCATTTCCATTTCACAACTATTCACCATTGTAATTAAAAGACTAAATAGGCCATAACTAGAATCTACTTTACACTTTACTCACATTTCATATGTTAAAGATTACTCCGTTGCATGTACATGGGAGTCAATGAAATGTATTATAATTTGTTTGACAGAAGTAAATAAAAAAAATAAGAATGCATTGGAATTTTTCAATATATTAACAAAAATGTAAGTAATATTTTAAATCAGCTTTAATATATATATATATATATATATATATATATATATATATATATATATATATATATATATATATATATATAGATAGAGAGAGAGAGAGAGAGAGAGAGAGAGAGAGAGAGAGAGAGAGAGAGAGAGAGAGAGAGAGATGCTCCCCTGCGCACCTACGCTCGTGCGCACCTTGGCACACATGCCATGAGTGTCTAATCTGAATGGTCCATGTGATGCGGAATCTCATGAAACCCTATGTGCCAAATTTTCACCCCAATATAAAATTCTGGTGGGCCATAGCAAAGATAAATGCAAATCAAGGGAAGAAACTGTTTTCAATTTTCATGGCCCATCAAAGTTTTAGATCAAAGTAAAACTTGGGTCCGAGAGGTTTCACGAGGTGCTGCTTCACTTGAACGGTTCAGATTTTAGATCCACATCACATATGATGGGTTCTCAAAAAAGTTTGTATGTAGTACGTACGAACTGGTTCGCAAGTGAGCGTTTCGCTATATATATATATATATATATATATATAGAGAGAGAGAGAGAGAGAGAGAGAGAGAGAGAGAGAGAGAGAGAGAGAGAGAGAGAGAGAGAGAGAGAGAGAGAGAGAGACCTTTGCACACGTGTCATGGGTGTTGAATCCGAACGGTCCATAAGATGCGGAATCCCATGAAACCTTAGGGGGTGAATTTTCATCCTGATCTAAGATTCGGTTGGGCCATAGCAAAGAGAAATTCAAATCGAGAGAAGAAACTGTTTGCATTTTTCATGACCCACCGAAGTTTTGGATCAAAATAAAAATTTGTACTAAGGGATTTCATGAGGTTCCGCTTTATGTGGACCATTCAAATTTGCGAGACTCACCAGGTATGATGAGTTCTCAAAAAAGTTCATATATAGTATGTACTAACTGGTTAGCAGGTGAGCGTTTTCGATATATATATATATATATATATATATATATATATATATATATATATATATATATATATATATATATAAGACTAAATGATTGCACAAGCCCATTAAAATATAAACTTTAGAAAAAAAATGAAGAATTTCAAGTATTGGTTGGGCCACAAATATAAGGATGATGAACAAGCAATATATCATTATCTTTTAACCATTTGTTTAGATGATCAATATTTATATGGTTTAAATCATTTTATTGTTATGATTTTAGTGATGTGGCTGATAATTAGATAGTTGGAAGCATCTTCAGCTTGCCACTAACATGACATGCGTGTAACGACACCTTAGCTCAATTTACTCCCAATCATATTTACCCAATTTATTGCCATCCAAATGCAACTTAAGGTAATGATAGTGATGTTAAGGCCTGTTTGGCCAGGCGTATTAGATGGTATATCCCATCTGATAGATGGTGCTGACATGTTTGGAAGAACACCAAGTACTTGGATGAAAATTACTTTTGAGTTTCGCGCCTAAACCGCGGGATTTCACTATCCCTCTACTTATTTTCCAAATCCCGCCCCGGGAGTTACGGCAGAAGGGTGGGGCCTCCACTCGTGGGTCCTAACATAATGCGTATTTTTCATCAAAGCCGTCCATCCGATTCTCCACACTAGTTTAGCCTTCGAAACCAAAAATAAAGTCGATCCTCATCTCAAGTGGACCACACTGTGAGGTACAAGTAATGCAAAGCTTCAGTGTCAACGACTCTTTCGGTTGCATGCGTAGAGTTTTGGAGTGGGTTTCCACTCGTGGGATTCATCGTGAGGTATCCGTTAGATCCACACCATCTCTCTTTATCCCAGTCATTTTAACCCTTGAGCTCAAAACTTAGTCCGATCCAACCATCAGGTGGACCACACTACAGGTGACGGTGGTTGAGAACTCCTCACGTGAAAGCCCATCTGGAGTTTCTCCCACTGTTGAAACCTTCCTAAGGTCCAATGTGATGTTTATCTGCAGATCCCACCTGTACATAAGTTAACACAGAAACTAAAAAAGGGACAAAACAAATATCAGTATGATCGAAAACTTTTGTGGCCCTTGAAAATTTTTAATGGTGGGCATCACTCTCTCCATTGTTCTCTGTGGTGTGGTCCACTCGAGATTTAGATTGGACTCATTCTTTAGATAATGTCCTAAAATGATCTCTCCAAATGGATGGTGGGTGCGGATATAAAACATACATCATGATGGGACCCACAGAACTTGGCAACGTAAGAGCATGTACTGCTACTAACTGCTCTGTAGCTAATCCCCGACCCTCCTTTACGGCTGTATACCAAACATGCCCGCTATGCAACTTTACCATTACACCGAAAATCCATGTGTTCTCAAACAAGATTACATGAACATCCTTGCCTTTCCAAATTCACTGCAAATTCACGACAATCACCGACAGTAGCCATGATGACATTATATGTAATTCCATCCCATCTAATCTGGTCTAATGCAATTGGCTGAACAGGCCTCAGTGGATTGTTGCCAATCCAATGGGATTGCTATATCCCGGGATTAGAATCCCGAACTGTTTGGCTCGCCCAGCTAATTCCGGGATTTACCTTCCAATCCGCCTGGCCAAACAGGCATTCAATGGACGGCTAAAAATGAAAGATGGCATTATTTTAAAAGTGTCTACGAATCACAAGTTAGATTACTAAACCAATGTAATTTATGGGCTATAACTTATCCCTTAGGTGACACATTTTAGTCGGATTAACTTGAGTGAATACATGCCACGTGTACCATTTTCAAGTGCCTGGCTATCAAACGCCTGAAGCAGTTAGAGTATCAAATAACTCTCGCTAGTCGTTTTTTGGTGAGTGGTCTTATCCGAAATAAAATAGTGGAGAGTGGAGCTGAGACGATCTCGGCTCGGCTCGGCTCAGCTTTCTTTGAAGCCTCGTCGAATTGACAAAATTGCCATTGACCTTAGGGCCCGAGTCATTTGCATGTCTGCCCTATTTGGTATAAGCGCCCAACTCTGTGAATGCATGTGTCGGTGAATTTTGATCTCATGCGTCCAAATGGTGGGAATCCCAAAACCCAAGTATCTCGCTGCATCTAAAAATGCATTGTCCAAAATCAGTGGATAGGATACGCCAGCTCCTGGGTCCCAACCACGCAAAGGACATGCCGTGATAGCCCGTTGGCTCGGATAATCTAGGACGAGTACCACATGTATAACAGAGGTGCTGAAGATAGACCACCTTGTGCTAGAAGTGGACCACATCACATGAAACAGTAGAAATTGAACGCCCACCGTTGAAAACTTCTTCCTAGTTACAAAAGTTAGAAAGGTTTCGACGGTTGATTTCATTATCCCATTATTTTTCATTGAGCTGTCCATTTAAACTTTTGGTATGCTACATGTTATGGAAAATCCGAGCTCACGGTACAACACTGCCCCAAGCGCCCGTCCGAGCCGAGGCATGATCCATCTGACCTGTTTCGGGACATGACCCATCCGAGCAGACGACACGGTTGGTGCGCGACTCGGAATCATACTCCGATCGGATTACCTCCGACGCCTTAACCACACCGCATATTGAAGTCAGCCTTACCAACTATGGTGAAACCAACTGAGCCGACCAGGCGAATCGGACTGGTGGTATCCTTAGATAAGCCAAGTCGAGTAGAATTTTCGACGTGCATATCCCACTCGCTCAATATGGAAACTGCCATATCGAGACGTGGCCGGTAACTTCGCTCGCAGGTGCGCACGATCCACCAGATACGCTGCGCGATCAGTAGATTGCGGGTAATATCTCCATGATTTTAGAATCCCTTTGATCGTGCCGAGATTATCGGACTCAGACCGCCTCACAGGCAGGTATAAATAGTACGCATCGCCATATCTACAGGTACATAAAATCTAGCTCCCCTCTACTCTTTACCCAGACCCTAATTCCCTTGTCCTGACTTAGGCATTGGAGGGTCCCCCGGCTTAGCCAGGGTCACCTTTGCCTGTTTTTCTGGTGTAGGTTCTAGGGATAATACGTGGTGGACGACGTGGAGGAAGGGCCGACCAAATTTTGGCATCAACATTTTTTGGCGCCGTCTGTGAGAACCTGAAACCAGAAGTCAGGTTCTCATTTTCCCAAGCAATGACGAAGAAGAAGAAAGATGTGGCGGTGCAGCCACAACCTAATGAGCAGACTCGGTCATCATCATCGCTTCATGCCGAGTCCGCACCAAGGCCTTCCCAGAGTTCGCGTAATCGGTCGAGCAAGTATCGCGTTATGCAGAACGAGATCCAAGCCCTACGCGACGAGATAAATCGAATGAAACAGAGAGAGCTAGAGCCACGCCCTGCTCAAGAACAACCCATCCTCAAGCCGCTAGGGCTGTTCGTGGAAACTCGCTCCGTACCGAGGAGTGTGAGGCCTAAAGCCCCCCAACATTCGGGTCAAAATCTTCCTGCGACACGTGCTGAGGTATCCGCGCGGAACCCCACTACTCGGGCTCCGACAACCGTTCATTCAGCAACATCTGCCCTACCGCCTTCGGACCTCCGTCATCAGCTGGAACAAAGGAGAGAGAGAGGAATGCCGGAGGTCGAGCATGCGCTAGAAGTCGTCGCTGAAAATAAGAATCCCTGGGAAGCGCGCTTTGCGGAACTGAAGGATAAGTTCCTGATATCGGAGAAGAAGCAGGAATAATCGACAGTTCCAACCACGATCCAGGCGATGATAGAAGAGACCGAACCTCCCTTCATCCCGGCCATTATGGCTGAAGTGATGCCGCAGAGGTTTCGGATGCTTCCCGTCATCCAGTATTCAGGATCCGGGGACCTATCCGAACACTTGGAGTCATACAGATCATGGATGCAGATCCAGACTGCAACGAATGCGATGATGTGTAGAGGGTTCTCCATCACCTTCACCGGATCCGCTCAGATTTGGTATCGCCAATTGAAACCAAATTCCGTAGGCTCATTCGTGGAACTGAGTCGACTATTCCTTACACAGTTCATAAGCGGTAAGAGAAGTCGGAAGCCCAACACCCACCTGCTCACCATCAAGCAGGCTCCGAAGGAATCGTTGAAGGATTACATCGCCCGCTTCAACGAAGAAGCATTGCATGTCGAGGACTACGATGATAAGATGGCCCTCACTGCCATTCTGAGCGGACTGAAAGAAGGAAAGTTTACCTTCTCCATCGGAAAGAATCCACCGAAGACACTAGCGGGCTTCATGGCGAAAGCTCAGAAGTAAACTAACACAGAGGAGTTCACCAACGTCCAAAAGGGCACACAGGTGTCTGACTCGAAGAATAAGGGAAAAAGACCTTGGAACGAAGACTCCCAGCTGACTGGCAAAGGGACGGATGACCGCGCTTCTCACGATCGTCGTCCGAGCCGTAGGCTGGAAGGAAAATTCCATTCCTACACTCCGCTCAATACGTTCGCCGAGCAGATCTTGCTAGACATTCGAGGGGACAGGCTACTCAATTGGCCGGTTTGTTTGAGGGCTGATCCAGAACACAGGGACAAGCAAAAATTCTGCCGCTTCCACCGGGACCATGGTCACAACACAGACGACTGTGTGGATCTGAAAGACGAGATTGAGTCCCTCATCCGCAAAGGACATGTACGTCGTTATACCAAAAAGGAGAAATCCGCTCCGAGAGAAGAACGACCGCAAGAGCAGTCGAACAACCCCCCAGAGGAGCCCGTCGAAATTCGCACCATCTTCGGGGGTTTAGCTGGAGGAGGGGATTCTAACAGGGTACGGAAAGCCCATTTTCGGAGCTCTGAGTTGGAACACTACATTCACTAGGTGGAACGTCCCAACAAGAAACTCCGGGTCACTCCATGCAGCCTGACCTTCACAGAAGATGATGCACACGGGATCCAGCATCCGCACGATGACACGCTAGTGATTACTATGACCATATCCAATCACAAAGTGTATCGCATCTTGGTTGACACCGGGAGTTCGGCTGACGTCATGTATTTCGAGGCGTTCCAGAAGATGGAAATTTCACGGTCCAAGCTCCGACCTGTGAAAACTCCCTTGCACGGCTTTGTTGGAGAGAGAGTCATCTCCGAAGGAGCCATCTCCCTCCCAGTAATAGCGGGAGAAGGGCAACATCAAGTCACACTTTTGGTTGACTTTTTAGTTATCAATGTTCCATCAGTCCACAACGTGATTCTAGGCCGATCCTCCCTCAATGCGATGAAGGCGGTTGTCTCAACTTATCATCTGATGATGAAGTTTTCAGCTGAAGGTGGGATCGATTATCTCCGAGGTGACCAACGCGAGGCCCGGAGGTGTTATACGATAGCCGTAAGGAAAGGGGCCGCTAAACAAACGCTCGTAGTGGACGCCTTGGACCATCGGGGATCGACAGAAGAAAGCTCCTCAGTCGAAGATCTGATAAGAGTGTCGCTCGATGAATCAGATCTGAGCAAAACTATTTAGCTCGGATCATCGCTGAATCCCAAGCGGAGGAACGAGTTATTGGCCTTCTTGAGGCAACACCGAGACGTCTTCGCATGGTCACACGCAGATATACCGGGGATCTCACTCGATGTGCTAGTTCATAGGCTGAATGTGGACCCAGACCCCCGGCCAGTTAAGCAAAAAAGAAGGCCGTTCAATGCCGAACGATATGAAGCCATTGCCGAGGAGGTCTCCGTCCTGCTCGATGCGGGCTTCATAGAAGAAGTATACTACCTTGACTGGATAACAAATGTTGTGCTCGTCAGGAAGTCAAACGGGAAGTGGCGGGTCTGCGTAAACTATTCTGATCTGAATAAGGCGTGTCCCAAAGACAGCTTCCCATTACCTCGGATCGACCAACTGGTGGACAGCACGGCCGGACACGAGTTACTCTCGTTTCTGGACGCTTACTCCGGGTACAACCAGATCGCCATGCATATCCCAGATAGGCAGAAGACCACCTTTGTCACGGACAAGAGACTCTACTGTTACTGGGTCATGCCATTTGGTCTGAAAAATGCTGGGGCAACGTATCAGAGACTGGTGAATCAGATGTTCGCCAAACAGATCGGATACACCATGGAGGTGTATGTGGACGACATGTTGGTGAAGAGTATCAAAGCCTCCGACCACCTTGTTGATCTCGAAAAAATATTTAACGTCCTCCGTAAATACTAGATGAAGCTTAACCCCGCCAAGAGCGTGTTCGAGGTTGAGTCAGAAAAATTTCTGGGCTTCCAAGTTAGCCAGCGGGGTATCGAGGCGAACCCAGACAAGATCAAAACCCTCCTGGACATGAACTCGCCTCGGACTCTCAAGGAAATACAGTGTCTCACGGGAAGAGTCGCAGCCCTCGGACACTTCATATCTAGGGCTACAGATAAATGCCTTCCCTTCTTCTAGCAGCTAAAGGGTCACAAGAGGGTGGAGTGGATACAGGAATGCGAGCAAGCCTTCCAGCAATTAAAACAGTACTTGGGTTCACCGCCCCTACTGACCAAGCCTGAAGAAGGGAAACCTTTGTTCCTCTACCTCGTCGTCTCGGCCTCAACTGTCAGTTCGGATCTGATTAGAGAAGTCAGAGGCCCCCGTCTATTATGTAAGCAAATCCATGGTACCAGTCGAAACAAGGTACCAGTCTTTAGAGAAACTGGCGCTCTACCTCGTCGTCTCAGCCAGAAGGCTGCAGCCATATTTCCAAGCCCACTCCATAGTTGTGCTAACAGACTCTCCTCTGAGGCAGATCCTCCAGAGACTCGAAGTGTCAGGTCGGATGACCAAATGGGCCATAGAACTCGGAGAGTTTGATATTCAATTCCGACCCAGGATAACACTCAAGGGTCAAGCCGTAGCCGACTTTATCACCGAATTCACAACTCCGGATGAAGAGCAAGTCAGAAAGGAAGTTGAAATGACACTGTCTGTCCCGTTGAGCGATCAAAAGGCAACGTCGGATCCGGGGTGGGTCCTTTTTGTTGATGGATCTTCCAACATTAAAGGAGCTGGAGTCGGTGTCATCCTAGTTGCACCTGATTCAACGACAATCCAATACGCCATTAGGCTCGGGTTCAAAGCTTCAAATAACGAGGCCGAGTACGAGGCACTGTTAGTCGGGCTTAGGTTGACAGCGAGCCTAGATGTTCAAACTCTGCAAGTCCGCTGTGACTCACAGCTGGTAGTGAACCACATCTCCTCGAAGTATGAAGCTAAGGAAGGCAGAATGATCGCCTACCTTGATGAAGCGAGGAAATTGATTGAGAAGTTTTAGAGTTGCACCATCCGGCAGATCCCCAGAGCCGAGAACTTATAAGTCGATGCCCTAGCGAGGCTCGCCTCGGCCTTCGAGGGGAAGGTCCCACGTTTCGTTCCGGTCGAGTTCATTGAACACCCAAGCATTAGCCAGTCAGAGAAAGTTAACCCTGTCCAGTCCATTCCTAGTTGGATGAACCCGATTTTCAATTATCTATCAACCGGTGAGGCCCCCTCGGACAAATTAGAGGTGAGGCGACTTAGGGTCCGAGCGGCGCGGTACGCCATATTGGAGGAGTGCTGTATAAGAAGGGGCATTCTCAGCCTTACCTTAGATGTCTTCGACCGGATGAAGCCGACTACGTGATTTGGGAGATTCACGAGGGAATCTGCAGAAACCATTCTGGCAGTCGCGTCTTGGCCATGAAGATACTTCGTCAAGGGTATTTCTGGCCAACCCTTAAGCAAGATTCCAAGGATTTTGTTCGGAAGTGCGATAAGTGCCAGCGTTTTACTGCTGTGCCGAGGCAACCGGCAGAAGAAATGACCCCCACGAGTGGGCCATGGCCGTTCGCTTAATGGGGGATCGACATCATCGGTCCCTTGCCCACTGAGAAGGGACAGGTCAAGTTCGCTATAGTCGCGGTCGATTACTTCACCAAGTGGGCCGAGGCCGAGTCAGTCGCAAGGATCACCAAGCAGAAAGTAATCGATTTTGTGTGAAAAAATATCATCTGCCGGTTCGGGATTCCTAGAACCATCGTTTCTGATAACGGCCGCCAATTCGACAATGGTAAGTTTCACAGTATGTGTCAAGGGATTGGCATTGTGAACGCTTTCTCATCGCCTCGGCACCCACAGTCGAACGGATAGGTAGAGGCGGTCAACAAGATCATCAAACATCATCTCAAGACGAGGCTGAAAAAAGTAAAAGGAAATTGGGCCGAAGAGCTCCCCTTCGTCCTTTGGGCTTACAGGACTACAGCATAGACTTCGATGGACGAAGCTCCATTTTCGTTATCCTATGGCTCGGAGGCAATGGTGCCAGTGTAAATCGGACTCCCTACGGCGTGGGTTAGGGGTTCCGAAGAAAGTCAGAACTCCGAGCAGCTGGCGACTAATCTGGATTTTCTTGAAGAACTCAGAGAAATTTCTAAGCCCGGAACAGCGGCTCGGCACCAGAAGGTAGCGCGCTTCTAAAATTTCAAAGTCAGAGTCAGGCGCTTCTGACCAGGAGACTTAGTCCTCCGACAGGTTTTCCAAAACACGGCCGAGCCAGGGGCAGGAGCGCTCGGACCCAATTGGGAAGGTCCATATCGTGTGGTCAGATCTGCCAAACCGGGCTCGTACCACCTAGAAAACCTCGAAGGCCGTCATCTCCCTCATCCTTTAAGGCTCATAATAAAATGTATGCCTCCGAGCGACTAGCCTTTAAGGCTCTTAATAAAAGATCAATTCTACCTTTAAATGCTTGTCTGATTGCCCTATCCGCACAAGCACTAGTTAAATGGTCCGATCCTTTAAGGAATCGGAACCCAACCTTACGAAAGATCGACAAGGCATCCCTCCAAGAGAAAAAGCCTAATAATAACTCGACCCTCCTGTTAAGTGTTCAGCTCGGCATACAATAAAATAAAGGCGACGAGTCGAGCATACAAAGAGATCGGACCCAACTAAAACTTGGGTCGAGGAGGCACGGACAACTGACCCTAAAAACTAACTAAACGGCAGCTGACTAAACCTATAAAGAAATCAGCTCGACATCTTACAAACAAATAGACAATGTAAAAAGAATGTTTTTCATTGAATCCCCTAGGAGGGGCAAAAGTACATTGATAGTTTAAAAAAAAAAATAAACAAACAAAATGATAGTGTTTTCAGGCCGGAGATGGAGCTTGGGCATCAGGAGCCTGGGCATCAGGAGCTGGATCCGAACGGACGACTTCGACCGGGGCATCTTCGGAGTCGTTAGGAAGGAGGGAATCAAGGTCAAGGTCTGGGTATAAATCCAGGACTACCTCGAGGCAAGCGTTGAAGCCATGATTGTAGAACGTTGCAGCTTCAACCTCCCTCTCCTTGGAAGTCTTGAAGCTTTTGACAATAGCAGCAATCGCTGCGGCCAAAGAAGCCTCATTCTTCTCTCGCTGGGCTTCCACGGCCTGATTCACGGCTCGTGTTCGTTCTTCAGTTGCCTCGGCCTTAGCGTGGTTCAGAGCTTCTCCAAGCCGAACGGTCTCCATGGCCAAAGAATCCGCGTGGGCCCTGGCACGGGTCAGCTCAGCGGTCGCCGCATCGATAGTCTTCTTGAAGTCATCTGCCTTGTCCTGTAGCTGCAGCTCCCTGGCCTCCAAGCCAATGATAACTCCTTGCAGTCGCCTAACCCTAGCCCTCTCTCCTGCGAGTTGTTGGCGCAGGCTGGTCTGCTCAGCCTTCATGGCCGCTGCCTCGGTTTGTAGGGCCTCCAACTCTGCCTCCTTCTCCTTGCGCTCCTGTACTCTCTACCGATTGGAGAACAGCATCGGGACGGCCTGAACAGAAAGCAAAGATCAGAATATACAGTGCATAACGACATGAAAGAAAAAAAGTCTTCTCGGAGACATACCATGTAGTAAACGAAGGCGAAGTCGTTCAAGAAGTCGCCCTCCGACCGCTCAAGAGTCTGGGCGATATCCTCCTCCTTAGCATGCTTGGAAGCCCATGGAGCCAAGCAAGCCATGTGGTAACCGGGCTCAAACTTTCCACCGCTTGTGCCCGCCTGGGCCTCAACCTCAGCCCCCTCGGGACCCTACTGCCAACCGAGTTTTGACCCTCGGCGCGGACCTCCCCCCGATCTCAGGGGGAGGGGGGGAAGCGCATTGTCAGCTATTTTATTGGCCTCCTCCCATTCGGAGGAGGAGGGCACATAGATGGAAACCTCAGGGAACGCGGCAGGCACCTCCACTGTGGGGGGAACTGCAGAGGCGGGGGATCGAGGAGCAACAGTGCTCGGCACGACAGGGGTGTCGACCACAATCGTCTGGACGAGCCCGGGTGGAAGATGTACCACTGGGCGTAGGACTACCGGGGGATCCGCGGCGGTGCTGGGGCACGCCGGAGTCAGTGGTACGGAGGACGAGCCAACTGGCTTCAGTGTTGGGGCTGATGGAGTTGGTGCAACAGAAGATTTCTCCACGTGAGGGAGAGCCGGCTTCTTCCGAGTGATCTTCACTCGGGGGGCTTCTTTCCTCTTCCGAGTCCTGGACGCCTCGGCCATACCTGTAATTATTTTTTTTGTCAACTACTAAATAATCAAAAGAAAGCTCATCGAAAAGATCAAGGCAACTTACTAAGGGATGAGAGCAGAGGCTGAGATTTGCAGAGCCCGGACAAGTGGAGGTTGGCTGCAGTGATCAGATCGGCCCAGGAGTGAAGCGACTTCGACCGCGCCCTGACCTTTGCAACCTGATTTTTCTGGTCCGAGTCGAGGAGAGGCAGCCCCTTTTGAAAAACTGCAAAAGGAGAAGGAAATGTTACTTCGACTGAAGTGAAAATCAAAGCAACAATTCAGATATGAAATGAAGTCCGACCTAATTTGGTAAAATGGATCGAAACCCGGGCAGTTGGGGTCCTAAACTCAGCCGCCGACGCCTCCCAATCACCCGCCACCCAGAACCACTTATTCTTCCACTCTTTGTTGGAAGACGACATGTGCATTATCAACCCCGACCCTTTCCTCCCCCGAGTCACGAAATAGTACCATGGGTCGTTGTTATCATGCTTGACCATGTACAGGCTCAACAACTCCTCTGGGGTCAGCTCGGGGTTCCTAACTTGCTTCTAAATTGTGAAAGCTGAGATCATCATCCTCCATGCATTAAGAGCGAACTGTTCAGGGGCCAATCCGAGGTAGGTCGCTACCTTCCGGATGAAGGGATGTAGTGGTAGTCGGACCCCGCATTGCAGCATGCATAGGAAGATGACCACCTCTCCCTTAGCTGGGGCACCAGCAACGTCCAAGGGACCAGGAGTCCTTATCTGAACGGATTCTGGGATTTGAAACTCCGAGCGGATCCACTCCATTTGAAATTCTGACATGATAGAACCCCCGGGGACTACCTCTGCGGTACGTAGATTCGCAGGCATCTCAGTGGCGGTAGCGGTCTCAGCTTGGCAGGGTCGGGAGACTGTCTTCTTACTGGGCTGCTTGGTCTTAGAAGTCAATATTTTTTACTTCCGAGGCGGGTGATACAGTAGAGTGGTCTCGAAAGGGCCTATGGATGACCCACTCTCACTTTCAGTAGTCCTCGGCTCGGAATCATCGTTGTATTCACGAACCATTTCCAGATCGGAAGACATAGCAGAAAGAAGAGTGAAGGTCAGCGAGACTCACCGAGTGGTTGCCGAAAATCGCCTATTCAAGGAAACTTCGAAGTTGGCAGGAATCGCCTCTCGTCGAAAATCGCCTCTCCAGTATGCTCTTATGAAACGGAATGTAAAATGGTATGTGAAGGTCTGGAGCGCCCTTATATAGGCTGCGATGGATTTCTGCATTGATGGCAAACCTTAATGGCAGCAGCCGAATCGGCACGAGCCGATCTCCGAGCACACATGACAACACCGCATTGGATGCGTACCGAACCGTCGGTACGGCGCCTGACATCGGGCAGTGCGCCTTGATACGCGAAGCAACGCCACAGCAGTCGGAGCCGTTATGAGCACGTCTTCTCAGGTTTACGTGGTAGCTTCTCACAGGCTGAGAAGGGATGCGGGATTGTAACTGTCACCATGCGTTAACCAAAGAGACGAGCACGCACGCGATTTCATATCTGCCATCATTACGATAAGGGCGGGAGATTTCCTGCCTAAGTACTTTCCGAGCCCGCGAGCAAGCTCGAAGAGTAGGGGGCTTCTGTTATGGAAAATCTGAGCTCATGGTACAACACTGCCCCAAGCGCCCGTTCGAGGCGAGGCATGATCCATCCAACCTGTTTCGGGACGTGATCCATCCGAGCAGACGACACGGTTGGTGCGCTACTCGGAATCATACTCCGATCGGATGACCTCCGATGCCTTAACCACACCACTTATTGAAGTCAGCCCTGCCAACTATGGTGGAACCAACTGAGCCGACCAGGCGGATCGGACTGGTGGTATCCTTAGATAAGTCAAGCCGAGCAGACTTTTCGACGTGCATATCTCACTCATTCAATATGAAAACTGCCATATCGAGACGTGGCCGGTAACTTCGCTCGCAGGTACGCACAATCCACCAGATACGTTGCGCGATCAGTAGATTGCGGGCAATATCTCCATGATCCTAGAATTCCTCTGATCATGCCAAGATTATGGGACTCAGACCGCCTCACAGGCAGGTATAAATAGTATGCATCACCATATCTACAGCTAGGCAAAATCTAGCTCTCCTCTACTCTCTACCCAGACCCTGATTCCCTTGTCCTGACTTAGGCATCGGAGGGTCCCCCGGCTTAGCCAGGGTCACCTTTGCCTGTTTTCCTGATGCAGGTTCCAGGGATAATACGTGGTGGACGACGTGGAGGGAGGGCCGACCAGATTTTGGCATCAACACTACAATTTCGAGCTTTACCTTAAAAATGAACTCTAAAAATAGATTTTTTTTTTTATAAATTATTATTTTATAATTCAGTATCTCATTAGTCTAGTATTTAAATCTTGTTATCTTTTTAAATTATGTTTTCATAAGATACTCAAGTTATTATCACATATGGAATAGGGGTACCATCGGTTATTTTTTCTTAACTTTTGTTATGGGAAAATCTGAACCGAACTTAATAGAGGTAGACTTGGATAAACCAATTGGGGAGTTGCGTTAAGACAAGCATACTCCGACCTTAATTGAGGAAAGCCCGATTCGGTCAGTGAAGAAGATTGTCATAACAGGACAGATGACGATGGTTGATGAGCCTCACCTCACCTTGAATCGGTAATGGTTTACATATACCGACCTGGTCATAACAAGGTTGAGCTTCCAATTTTTTTTTTTTTTTTAGAGCTTTGACATCTACTTAGAATCCAGAAGAAGCTATTACACACCTCGCCGATCACTCCAATCGGACTCTTATTAGCAAGCGACCAGGATCGACCCGACTGCGGGCTCGAACTATAAAGATTGGTTCGGACGAAGAAGTGTCCTATAATTATGCTCAGGAATCAACTTCAGTAATTCATGTAAGACCCGTATCCTAATCCGCACTATTCCGTTGATTCCCGCGATCCTTCTCATCAAATTCCGGCAATCCGCGACTTATAGTTGACGTTGCTCACGACCGTAAGTCGTATCCTATTCATTTGAGCCGGCTTAATCCGAGACTTGTATCGTTGCGACCGCATCGTCGCCGCGGTTCCAACGCCGCAACTCACGCACCGATCCGATACCCAGACGATGAGATACGGACCCACGTTCAGTTTGAGCAAAAACACCGCGCGTTGCAAATCCCAAGGAATCTCTACAATATGTCCCATCAATCCCATCAATCAATCCCATCAATCACCTCTCATGTCAAGTACACCCACCCATGCTTCCTTTCTCCACAAGACAAGCAACCACCTAAGTCAACTAACCTCTCACTTCACCCATCACTCACTTCACCCATCACTCACCTCACCCATCACTCACCTCACATCACTCCATCACTCTTACAACTCTCTCTCTCCCTCTCATTTCTCAACACTCCAAGTCCCAAGCAAAAAGCTCTCCCACGTCCAAGCCTTCCATGGAGAGAAAAATGTGCATTTTGGTGACCCACTTCCCATCTCCAAATCCCATCATCCTAGCCATCCATTTCCCATCTCCACCATCAAAGTGAAGCTCTAAGAGACCGGCTATCCAACGGACCCAGAAGATCAAGAGGTGGGTGCTTTGATAAAGTAGTTTTCATGTTTTTAAGGTGGGCCAAGTGAGGCCAACCGATCAATGGTTTGGATCTCACTTGGGACCCTAAGATGTGGCCAATGGCTCATCTTGATCATCAAGATCATTCCATGATGGGGCCATTCTCCATGGACCCCATCATGATGTTTACTTTCCTTATATTGAGGAGGTCATCTAGACCGTCCATTTATAGTGGAGTGGGATCTCCACCGTTGATCTTTTGTTGATGGTCCATATGCAAGGGGACCTTTGATGTATGATTGGATGATTGAAACGGAGGGCCCATAGTGCCGGGGTCCCTCCATCACGCATGTCTCACTCTATTTCTCTCTCCCTCTCTTCATTATTTATTTTTCTTGTATGTTAATGTAGCTATGTGGCCTACTTGGATTAGTCCCACCATGAAACATGTATTTTATCCAAACCGTCCATGGGTGGGGCCCATCTTAAATGTACATCCATTTGGGGTGGCCCACCTAATCAGGGCCCACCTTGAATGTATTTCATGCAACCCACAAAAAAAAAAAAAAAAGAAGACGTCCAGGCGCTGGACGTCACTGGAAAAACAAAAAAAATATATAAATGAAGGCCAAAGGGGTGGGCCACTTGTACGGGGCCCACCTTGATGTATGTATACAATCCGTGCCGTCCATCCTCTTCCCCAACATATTTTAGGCGTTGAACCGAAAGATGAGGAAGATCTGGATATCTAGTGAGCCTTGGTATTGAAAATACCATCAATACCATTGAAATCCTTCCAGATTTCTGTTTACACGATGAAAGAGGCTCGATACTGGACTCGTTTGGTTTGTATTGAGTCATGCAATCCAATGGCTGGAGTGGATCCATCACACGCGAGCCCCACACCTGAAAAACTGCAGAAATTCCGGTTTTCAAAAAAAAAAAAAAAACAAGACTAAGTCTACACAGCAGCAACTGCTGCTGTGTCAGAAGCCAGCAGCGGGCGGACGGTTAGGCAGGACCCACGGCTCCAGCCGTGGGCCCCACCATGATGTAAATATGCCATCTAACCCATTCAGTAGGTGGGCCACCCCCCTGACGTGCCCCCCTCCAAATATCAGACTGAGCTGGCGCTCAGGTGGCCCACACCATAAGAAACAGTATTGATTGAGTGCTTACCATTGAAACTTTTTGGTGGCCACAGAAGTTTTGGATCACGATGATATTCATTTTTCTTCCATTCATCCAGGCCTTTGTGACCTTACCAACAGGCTGGATGGAAAGTAAACATTATGGTGGGCCCCCCATGGGACCCACAGTGATGTACGTGCTTGACTCCACCGTCCGCGTGGACGGTGGAGCCACTATATGTATGTTGTAACCACACCGTCCAGGGGACGGTGTGTGAGTGCGCATGTGAGTGTGTATGTATACGTGTGGGTGCACGTGTGTGTATGCATGTGTGTGAGTGCACGTGTGTGTGCGTGTGTGTGTATGCATGTGTGAGTGCACATGTGCGTGTGCATGTGTGTATGTGTATATGTATACATATATAATATTATATTACCTATAATATTATATATACATGCATATATATATCATATATATATATATATATATATATATATATTGTATATAAATTATATAGTATATTAAAATGATGGTGGGCCTTCATGTGAACCCCGCCATAATGCATGTGTTGCATCTAAACCGTCCATTTGTTTATTTTTGTAAAATTATTTTATGGCTTGAGCCAAAATGAACCAGATCTATGGTTCAAATGGGCCACCATGGCATGTGTATAGGGCCCCTTATTGATTTAACTTTGGCCATTCAATGAGGCCTACCTTGGTATATATCTGAGGCCCAAATGATCAGACCCATTTGATACATATAAGGGCTATGGGATTAAGCTCATCTGGCATGTATAATGCCCATGGGTTTGGACCCATTTGACATATGCAATGCCCATGAAATCCGGCCCACTTATTCTATATAAGGCCCACGGGATTCAAGCCCATGTGATACATATTAAAGCCCATGGGAACAAGCCCATTTGATGTGCATGAGGCACAAATGGAGTGGCCTAGTTGATATATTTATGTGTATGGGCCCATCTAACATATTTAAGGCCCAAGTTGAGAGGCCACTTTGATATATTTCAAGGCCCATGGATCATGGACCATTGCAATGTACATAAGGCTCATTAGTGAGGCCCATTAATGCAAACCATTTGGTGAATGTGAGGCCCACGTAATACGATTCATTTGATATATCTAAGGCCCAGGGATCAAGGCCTAACGGATGTCCTTAGGGTCCATTGAAATGTACGTTTCTCATGGTTCGTGAAATGATATTTATGGCAAGCCGTGCCTGGAAAACAATGTTGGTTTGACGTCCACATTGTATGTACAATGTTGGTTAAATGTTCGCATTGTAACTCTCTTTAGGGCCCATTGATAGGTCCATACCCGTTGCTATTCATTGCCTTATAACATGCTTAGTATAATCTCATGACTCATGCCCATACGCATCATATGTATGCTTGATATGAGTAATGACTGATCATAACATACGCCATTGGGCAGACCATTTACGGGACTCGTTATGTGACTGAGTGCCCAACATGATCGCGCAGTACGCGCTGGATTGCTGCATGTTTTGACAAAGTGATTCATGCATCTCGCATACGTGTGACTTGATCACTACACGCCCTAGCGACATCAGGGCCGTGGCTCCACAGGTACATCATGGATGACCGTATTGGATATCGAAAATACTTATTCTAGCACTGTGGGCACTTAGGATGTCCTTGGGTGAGAGTCCCAGAACCTTTTTGGTACCAGGAGATGCTCCAACGTCTAGACCGAGTGGATACATGAGCACCCGAGTGCCGAATACCAGTAGACCGCGTCTCCCACTGTGTCGTGGTCGGTTGGAAGGGGGTGTAGCCTTATCCGCCTGAGTGAGAGGGCTATAAGCTAGGCTGAGTTTGACTAGCTCGCAAACGAGTCCGCTATCGACGAGCCGGGTAGGTATTGGCATACTACTGGTCAGGCGGATAGTGAGGTCTTATCCGCTTGATTGACTATGCAGCTAGGGAGGTGGCAGTCTCTGTAAGTGTATTGGACCCCGGTGATATCCAGAGAGGAACTGTACTGATATACGTACTTGAGGAGTACCGACTTGCTTGGATTGCATTTCGCATATGACATTCGGCTATATAGGCCTTGCATTGTATCGGTGTGGCCGATGACATTCATATCTCATCGCATAGCTTTGGCATGGTTGATTCTATGGACTTACCATATACTTCCGCATTGTTCTGATACTGTACACTTGGCGTTTGCCTTATGCACACACTTACACCACCCTCTAAGCTTTTGTAAGCTTATGCACGATAGTTGCGTGCAGGTAGCATTGGACGACAGCAGCGCTGTGACAGGAGTGCATATCAGGACCTTTTGGAGCTTTCTGATCACCTTGTATTTTCCTTTTTGCATTGTACTTAAAATTTTGTTATAGTGGATATGTGGTGATGTCGTTTTGTGACTTGGTTATGCTTGTGGTTATGCTCCATTACAAAAAAAAATTCATTCTGAAAATCCTCCTTGCAGGATCCCAGGATCGAAATCTGGCGTTTGATTGTCAGGAGCCGAGAATGGGGCACTACGGAGGCTGTCGGCACCGGATTCGGCAATCGGGATTCATGTGAATCCGATTTTCGGAGTTGGGGCGTGACAATTCATGTCTGGAGCAACATCTGGTGCATGATCTCAGGGTAACGGCCAACATTAGCGCGCATGCCATTCTCGCTCAATGGTAAGAATCGTGCCGAGAATGACGGACATGTTCATTTCAAGAGAAAGGTATAGATAGGAGACATATCTATGGGAACATGTACGCAAAATCTCTCACCTAAACTCCCACCTACATTACTTAGACCTAGATTCCTAGCCTGACTTTGGCATCAGAGGGTCCCCTGCTCTAGCCAGGGTCTCCTTTGTCTTCTTTCCATGCAGGCATATAGGGCTCGACGCAAGTGTTTGGAGCTCAAAGGGGGTGAGCCAGATTTCTGCATCAACATTTTGGCACTATTTGAGGGAAAGAAAGAAAAAACCACTCTTATTTTACCAAGGAGAAATGACGAAAGGAAAGAAGAAAGTACATGTACCGACTGTTGCAGCTGACCTCGAGCCATCTAGAGCTCAGAATTCGACTTCCGAGTTACATGTTGAGTCTGTACCTACAGAGACTATTCAACGATCTAGGAATCGAGGAGGCAAATATCAAGCGTTACCGAACCAAGTGGAGATGTTGGTCAATGAGGTCAGCTAGATGTGGCAGCAAATGAATAGACAACATCGACCTATTGATCAAGAGGTGAATGCTTCGGTGATTGCAGAACGTCTAGCACCTTCAGCATCCCAAGGCGCATCTGCTTAGATCCCGACAAGAATGCGAGAGCTGTCGAACTGAGCCCCAACACACGTCTTTGAGACATCGAGACTGGCTCCGACTGATCTTCGCCATGAGCTAGAACGGAGAAGGCTTGGGAGGACTCCTGAGCTTGATCACGCTCTAGAAGTAGTAGCTGCGAACAGAGACCCTTGGGAAACTCAGCTCGAGGAACTTTGAGGTTAGATCAACACCATACACCGGGATTACCAGGCGTAGGCCCTCATAGTGGTTGAAGCAATGATGGAGGAGACAGAGCCTCCTTTCACAAGCGACATTATGGGTGCAGTCATGCCCCCTAGGTTTTAGATGCCCCCCCATCATCGAGTATTATGGTTCTGGAGATCCTACCAAACACATGGAGTCTTACCGCTCCTGGATGCAAATTCAATCCGCCTCGGAGCCGACGATATGCAGTGCCTTTTCTATAACCCTCACGGGAGCCGCAAGAAATTAGTATTGACAACTGAAGCCGAATTAGATCGGCTCATTTACCAAGCTTAGTAGAGCCTTTCTGACACAATTCATTGTCGGTAACAAGTGTCGCAAGCCATCTACTCATCTACTCACTATCAAACAGAAAAATGGGGAATCATTGAAGGATTACATCCAACGGTTCAATCAGAAGACACTGCAAGTAGATGATTACTCTTATAAAATTTCGTTAATCGCGATGATATCTGAGCTTGGAGAACTTATAAGTCGGGCTGAGAAGTATTCGAATACTGAAGAGTTCTTCAACTCGCAAAGGAATAAACAAGACTCGGAATATTCATCCAAAGACAAGAAGCGGAAAGAGGAAGCGCCGCTATGAGCAAACAAAAGAAGGTCCGACGAAAGCACCTCCCGTTATCGAAGGCACCTCCCGTTATCGAAGGTCGAGTAGGAGGCCAGAAAGCAAATTCAACTCGTATACTCCCCTTAATACCTCTTTAGAGCAGATCCTGTTAGACATTCGGGACAAGAAGCTGTTGCATTGGCCGAGCTGCATGAAAATAGAAGCAGGTTAGCGAGATAAGCGCGGATATTGTCGTTTTCATCGCGACTACAGGCACAACACTAGCGATTGTGTCGACTTAAAAGGAGAGATCAAAACTCTTATCCGCAAAATGCATTTACGATAATATGTGAAAGAAGAGAAACAACCTCGGAAGGATGAATCTTTGAGTCGAGCAGCGGACGACCTCATTGAGATTCAGACCCCGAGCATTACATCCACCTTGCTGACAGGCCAAGTAAGGAACCTTAGATGAGTCCGTGTAGCCTGACATTTACAGAGGATGATGCATGGGGGATTCAATACCCCCACGAGGATGTGTTAGTGGTTGCGATGACCATAGCTAATTAAAAGGTGTATCACATTCTGGTCGATACAGGAAGCTTCGCCAACATCTTGTATTCCGAAGCGTTCAATAAGATAAGAATCGACGTTTCGCGCCTCCGACCTATTCGGACCTCACTCACGGCTTTACTAGTGATAAAGTGATATCGGAGGGAGTGATCTCTCTCCCAGTCACAACAGGAGAAGGGAAATACTAGGTCACCAAGTTGGTCGACTTCCTGTTAGTCAACACGCCCTCGTCATACAACGTCATCCTCGGACGACCTTCCCTCAACTCCATGAGGGCAGTAGTGTCCACGTATCACTTGATGATGAAGTTCCCTGCGGTGGGAGGAATCAGCAATCTCTGAGGAGATCAGCGAGAGGCACAACGTTGCTACTCTGTGTCAGTTAGGAAGGACATGGTGAAATAGGCCCTTACAGTTAACATGCTCGACCCCAGAGAAGTACCTCAGAAGAAAGTTCTTCCATGGAGGACCTCATAGCCTTTTCGCTTGATGATACAGATCAAACCAAGACAGTTCAGCTCGGATCATCGCTATCTGATGATTAGCGAACACAAATGTTGGACTTTCTAAATCAGCATAAGGACGTTTTCACCTGGTCTCATCATGACATGCCAGGCATTGCTCTCGAAGTAATGGTCCATGGGCTGAATGTAAACTCAGAGCATAAGCCAGTCAAACAGAAGAGAAGAGTTTTTGAGCCCGAGAGGTATGTCGCAATCGCCGATGATGTTGGTAAACCCCTCGATGCTGGTTTCATTGAAGAAGTTCATTACCCAGATTGGATTGCAAATGTCCTACTTGTAAAAAAGGCCAATGGAAAATTGCGGGTTTGTGTGGACTACTCGGACCTAAACAAAATTTGTCCCAATGATAACTTTCCCCTCCCCAAGATCGACCAGCTGGTTGATAGTATAGCTGGGCATGAGCTTCTCACTTTCATGGACGCATACTCTGATTATAATCAAATAGCGATGCATTGTCTGGACAAACAAAAGACGACATTCATCACAGACAAGGGACTTTATAGTTACCGAGTCATGCCCTTTGGCCTGAAGAATGCGGGCGCAACATATCAGAGGCTGATAAACAAGATGTTTGCCCAACAGATCGGCCGAACCATGGAGGTCTACGTCGATGACATGCTAGTCAAAAGTATCAGGGCAGTCGACCATATATCAGACCTCGGGGAAACCTTCTCTATCTTCTCTATCCTCCGGAAGTATCGTATGAGGTTAAACCCGACCAAGTGCGCGTCTGGCGTAGGATCTGGTAAATTCCTCATTTTTCAAGTTAGCTAGAGAGGCATCAAGGCAAACCCAGACAAGATCAAGGCCTTCCTTGACATGAGCCCGTCTTGGACAATGAAGGAGATCCAGTTCCTCACTGGAAGAGTCGTTGCCTAAGCCACTTCAACTCCAGAGTCATAGATAAGTGCCTCCCTTTCTTTCAGCAGCTGAAGAGTCACAAAAAGGTGGAGTGGACTTCAGACTGTGAATAGGCTTTCGAGCAGCCAAAACAATATCTAAGATACCTTCATTACTGTCCAAACTAGAGGAAGGGAAACCTCTATTCCTTTACTTGGTAGTTTCAGCATCAGCCGTCAGCTCGGCTCTTATCAGAGAGTCTGGAGGAAAATAACATCCTGTTTACTATACTAGCAAGGCGTTGGTCCTAGCGAAAACGAGGTATTCGAGCATGGAAAATCTTGGCTTGGCTCTGGTCGTGTCCGCGCGATGACTACGACAATACTTCTAGGCACATTTCATCATCGTCATCACCAATTCACCACTTTGACAAGTACTCCAGAAGCTTGAGGTATCTGGACACTTGACCAAGTGGGCTGTTGAACTCAGGGAATTCGATATACAGTACCGACTAAAGACTGCTATTAAGGGCCAGATAGTGGCCGACTTCATAGCAGAGTTCACTACTCAAGATGGTGAACTCGAATGATCCGATCCAAATACACCTGCAAGCTCAGTGACGAGCCTTGCTAATCTCCAAGTTCCTTCACCCTCTGAGGATGTCAGAGCGGAGATGAGAAAGATTGATAAATGGACCTTATTCGTAGACGGGTCGTCCAACTCAAAACGAGGAGCAGGAATCGTTCTGGTCGCACCAGATATGAAAACCATTCAGTACACTATAATGCTCGGCTTTTGAGCGTCGAACAACGAAGTTGGGTATGAAGCCCTGCTAGCTGGGTTCAGGTTAACAATTAACCTAGGAGTCTAGTTCATCGATGTTCAGTGTGATTATCAACTTGTTGTAAATCAGGTGTCGTCAGAGTACAATGCCAAGGAAGCCAGGATGATAACCTACCTAGGCAAGGTATGAAAGATTAAGGGAAAATTCAAAAAGTGTATCATAAGTCAAATACCGAGAGTCGAAAATTTATAGGCCAACGTCCTTATAAAGCTGGCCTTAGCAACTGGGGGGAATGTCCCGAGAATAGTCCTGGTGAAAATCCTGGATAAGTCGAGCATTGATCGTACCGACTAGGGAACCTTCCATTCGTTACAGACAACTACGAGCTGGATGGATCCTATAGTCAGGTATCTTATGGACGGTGAGGTTCCTGAAGATAAATTGGAGGCTTGATGTCTAAGGGCCAGAGCAGCGCGACACACAGTTGTAGGAGATACTCTGTACAAAAAAGGGTACTCTTAGCCATATCTAAGATGTCTACGACCCGATGAAGCAGAATACGTGATCCGAGAGATACATGAAGGAATATGCCGGAATCACTTTGGCAATCGAGCCCTGACGTAGAAGATAATTAGTCAAGAATACTTTTGGCCAACGATCCAAGAAGACTTTAAAGATTTTGTCTGAAAATGAGATAAATGATAGAGATTTGCTACTGTCCCGAGGTAACTGGCGGAAGAACTAACCCCCATGAGTGGACTGTGGCCGTTTGCTCAATGGGGGATCGACATCATTGGGTCCCTGCCCTAGGGTAAAAGACAGACTAAATATGCAATCATAGCGGTGAATTATTTCACCAAATGGGTAGAGGCCGAGCTCGTTGTAAAGATCACCGAACAAAAAATAACGGATTTCATCTGGACGAACGTTAGTTTTCGGTTCGGCATCTCGCATACCATTGTGTCTGACAACATGAAGCAGTTCGACAATGACAGATTCAGGGGTATATGCCAAAGGCTTTGTATCATCAATGCCTACTCATTATCTCGTCACCCTCAGTCCAATGGCCAAGTGGAGGATGTGAATAAAATCATTAAGAATCACCTCAAGACTAAGTTGGAGAAGGCTAAGGGTAATTGGGCCGAGGAAATCTAGTTCGTTCTGTGGACATATAGGACTACGGCTCGATCAGCTAAAGGAGAGACCCGATTCTCCCTTTCATACGGTGTGGAGGCCGTTGTGCCCTTTGAAATAGGACTTCCTACTACTCGAGTGCGAACCTATCAAGTTGAGCAGAATGCAAAGAAAATTGCAAGGTTGAGCTTCGAAGTTCTTTTGTAGAGCATTGACATCAACCTAGAATCCCGAAGAAGCCATTACACACTTTGCCCGATCACTCCGATCGGACCCTTGTCAGCAAACGACCAGGACTGACCTAACTGCGGGCTCGAATTGTAAGGATTGGTTTGGACGAAAGAGTATCATATAATTACGCTAAGGAATCAACTCTAGTAATACATGTCTGGAGTAACATCCGGTGCACGATCTCAAGGTAACGACCAATATCAGCATGCGCCCCATTATCGTTCAATGGAAAGAATCGTGCCGAGAATGATGGACACGTTCATCTCAAGAGAAAGGTATAAATAGGAGACATATTTATAAGAACATGTACGCAAAATCTCTCACCCAAACCCTCACATACATTACCTAGACCCAGATTCCTAGCATGACTTTGGCATCGGAGGGTCCTCTGCTCTAGCCATCGTCTCGTTTGTCTTCTTCACGTGCAGTTATACAGGGCTCGCCGCAAGTGTTTGGAACTCGAAGGGGGTGAGCCAGATTTTTGTATCAACAATTTTCATTATAATTTTCATAAAATGACAAAAAGCTTACTTGCGTAAGAAAATTAAAAACATAGTTGGATGGAAAACAAATTATGTCCTGCCCCACCCAGATGACCAGAGATGGGAGGTGTGGGGCCACCGTGATATATGGGTTTTATCCACGCTTTACAAGTCATTTTAGCATTCAAGGAGGAGCTGCATGTGTAGGACCACCATGATATATGGGTTTTATCCATGCCGTCCATCTATTTTTACAAATTATTTTAGGGTATAAAACGAGGTAGATCCAAGGCTCAAGTGGACCACACCACAAGAAGAGTGGTAATAATGATACTTGTTATGAAAAAATCTGGTTCACCCTCATTGAGCTCCGAGCACTCACTCTGAGCCCTATAAGCTTGCATAAGAGAAGGACAGAGACCCTGGCTAGAGCATGAGACCCTCTGATGCCAAAATCAGGCTAGGAATCTAGGTCTAAGTAGTGTGGGTAGGTTTCGGGTGAGAGATATTGTGTACCTTCCAATGTAGATGGGACTCTTATTTATAGTGAAGATAGGACAGTGTGGTTTGTAATTCCAGGCACAATTTCAGCCATTACACTAGATGTCAGGGAGCGATGGATGCTGGCAGTTACATAAGAATCACGTCGTGGGTGGTTACTCCTATCGTGTGTTACTGGGAGAGAATCTCGTACCTAACTGATATGGCCGAGTCGAGCTGACTGAGGCCAAGCCGAGCTGACCTACCGAGGACGCACTGACCAGCTGAGCCGAGTTGACCTATCGAGGCCGAGTTAACCTACCGAAGTCGGGTAGACCTGTTGAGGCGAAGTTGACCTGCCGAGGCCGAGCTGACCTGCCGAGGCCAAGTAGAGCTAGCGACCAATCAGAGGTGCCGAGGCCGAGCTAGTTTTGGTTGACATCTCTACCTTGGCCATTGAGGAGCTCATTAGTCATGACCGGCGTTGGCCGACCTCATGTCCCTCTGAGATGTCTGAGCCGACCTCTTCTCTTTAATCAGTCCATTTTTACCCATAACAACACCCACCGTTAAAACTTCATAGGAGCTACTGTGATGTTAATTTTCCATCCAACTTGTTCATAAGGTCATATGGTTATGGATGAAGGGAAAAAACAAATTTCAACTTTATCCAAAACTTCTATTGTCTTCTGAAGTTTTTCAACCTTAGTTGTTTAATCCCCAATGTATGGTCCACTTAATCCTTATAGCGTAATCATTTTTTAGCATGTATCCTAAAATGATTGGAAAAATGGATGGATAGCGTGGATAAAACTCATACAACATTGTGGGCCCTATAAAGCCAGCAATACTCAACCGCTTTCAGCTAAATGTAATAATCATTAATGAGGTATAATTATATAAAATTAATGAGGTGTAATTATATAAAAATAACTTAAAATATGAAAAAAATATCTTAAAGGTTTTCTCCACGGCAGGTTGCATAAGAATTGGTACCCGTTGGTGCTATGTGGGCCACTCTTGATGTATGTGTTTTATCCATGCCCTTCATCCATTTTTTTTAGAACATTTTAAGGCACGACTCCAAAAATGAGCCAAATCCAAATTTAAGGCGGACCACACCATAGGAAAGAATGGTGACTAAATACACCATTAAAAACGTCATGGCGCACTATGATATTTATTTTTCATCCAACATGTTGATTAGGTCATAAAAATTTAGGTGAAGGGAAAACACAGGTACAACTTCATCTAGAACTTTTTTGGCCCGAATTTTTTTTTTTTATGGTTAGCATTGAATCGCAACTCTTTCTTTTGGTATGGTTCATCTAAGATTTGAATGTGTGTGTTAGTTTTGTCTCATGCCATAGGATGATTTGGCAAAATAGATGAACAACTTGGATAAAACAAATACATTAAGGTGGGGCACATGGAGCACCACATGCATAATGGAAACCACCGTATTCAAGTTAAAGGCTTTGTTCACGTAGCAGGTTGGGCCTGTTTGGGTACGCATTTTGGGATGTATTGTATCGTATTAGAAGTTATGATTTGACGTTTACTGTATTTGGATTAGAGTGAATAGGAGTTGAATCCCATGTGTGCGAATACAAACTCCAACCAAAATTTCGAATTGACGGTAGAGTATTGTCAGTGGGTTCTGTTTATAAAGACAGATTGCAAGAATCAAGGCCAAGATTGAACAGAGCACATCTAGCCTACAATCAAGTAAGATCATTCAAATTCAATTTGTATATTTTTGTAATTATTGCATATCTGTAACTGCTACATATTTTTAGCTAAATTTATGTACATTGCCGTAAATAGTTTTTCCTAGCTATGTATATAAGTCAGCACATATGAAATCAATATAGTGAGCGAAAATTGTTCATTGAAACTATTGCAATTTTTATTATCTTATATGGTATCAGAAGAGCCGATCTCTAACGAGTCAACGATCCAAATCTCCACTATGTCTTCCTCCTCTGATCAAAATCCAACCTTTATCCTCAACACCCAACCTTCTTCTGCAACAGATAAACAACTCATTGCTCTCAATATCACTGCCCAAATCAATGAAAAATTAACTCCCTCCACCTTTCCTCAATGGCGTGCTCAATTTGAAGTACTCCTCATCGGTTACGATTTACTCGACTATGTCGAAGGCACCTCTCTGTACCCCTCTTCCACTGGTATCGCCGCTGATACGCTGCGCAAGACCCACTGGATCTAACAGGATAAACTTATCCTGAGTGCCATTCTAGCCTCCACCTCTCTGTCAATCACACCACTCGTTGCTACGGCAAAAACCTCTCGTGAAGCTTGGAAAAAACTAAAAACCTTATATGCTAGCCAATCACGCACTCGTGCTATGCAGTTAAAGGAGGAGCTCACCTTAATCCAGCACGACAATCGGTCGATCACAGACTATCTCCATGCTGTGAAGACCTTGGCTGATGAAATTGCCATTATTGATCATACCATTTCCGATGACGATTTAACCCTCTACGTCTTGAATGGGTTAGGATTGGATTTCAGGGATATAGCTGCGCCGATCTGAGCATGAGAGAAGTCCCTGGTGTTTGAAGAGCTGCACGATCTCTTAGTCGGTCACGAATCTTATCTTCGGCATTCGGAGACAGCTACTTAGCAAATGGTGATGACGACTAATTACACGGCTAGGGGCAAGTCTTCATCTGGAGATGACTTCTCAAAGAAGTCTCATAAACCAAATGGGCATCAACGTAACCAAGGCCAAAGCCCAGCCCGTCAATCCAATAGTCACCAACGTGATGGACGACATGCTAATAATGGGTCTGGCAACACCAACAACACTCAGAAACGTTACACGCCCCGTTGTCAGTTGTGTGAGCAAATGGGCCATACTGCAAAGTACTGTCCCCAGCTACAGATCAATGAATTCACAGCCAACTGTGTGACTTCTTCTAATGGAAAAGACAAAACATGGCTCATGGACTCAGCGGCCTCTCACAATAAAACGGGTGATCTTGCAAATTTATCCATTCACTCTGAATATGATGGTACCGATGAAGTAATTCTTGGTGATGGTTTAGGTTTGACTGTCTCACACATTGGTTCTTTGGAATTACACTCACCCAAACGCACCTTTTTTTTAAGTGATACTCTTTGTGTTCCAAATCTTTCCAAAAAATTAATTTCCGTTCATCATCTCACCAAACAAAATAATGTTTTTGTTGAATTTCACCTGTTTCATTTCTTTGTGAAGGACAAGATCACGGGGGCGATTCTACTTCGAGGAGCATGTGAAATGGTGTTTACACTTTTTCGGAATCAATGATGTCTTCCCCCTCCAAAATGGTTGCTTATGTGCATGAACGGACCTCAATTGATGGGTGGCACAAGCGACTTGGGCATCCATCTCTTCGAATAGTCCAACATCTTGTTAAAAAATGTTCTCTTCCTGTTGCCAAATCAAATAATATTTCTCAATTGTGTAGTTCATGTTCCATCAATAAAGCACATCAACAACCATTTTATTTCAATAGTCTTCAAAGTCATGCACCGCTTGAACTTATTTACATTGATGTTTGGGGACATGCACATTATACTGGAATTGACGGATCTCATTATTATCTTATATTGGTTGACCATTTCACAAAATACATGTGGTTCTATCTAATGTCTACCAAATCCAAGGTATCTACTATTTTTCCTCACTTCAAAAAATTTGTCGAAACACGCTTCCAGTCCAAAATAAAAAATTTGTACTCTGATAATGGTGGGGAATTCATTGCTTTAAAATCTTTTTTATTGATCAATGGTATTGGTCATTATACCACTGCCCCACATACCCCACAACAAAATGGTGTTTCAAAGCGTTGTCACCGTCATCTAGTTGAAACGGGTCTCACTCTTCTCCATGATGCATCGTTACCTTTTTCCTATTGACCTCATGCTTTTCAAACAACATCCTATCTAATCAATAGGCAACCCACTCCTCTTCTTCAAAACATTTCTCCTTTTGAAGCTCTTTTTGGTCAAAAACCAAATTATCTCAAATTGAGAAAATTCGGATGTCTTTGTTACCCACTTACCCGACCCTATAACACCCATAAAATGCAGCCCAAATCCTCACCTTGTGTGTTCCTCGGATACTCTCAAGTCCAAAGTGCCTACAAATATCTTGACCTCAAAAATTAAAAGATTTACATTTCTAGGCATGTTCTATTTGATGAACCAAACACTCCCATTGTGTCTTCTACACACCCATAAATGCTCCTCTATTCTTCGATGCCCAAGTCATGTCCATGCCCTCGTCAATGCCGTCTGCTCTACTGCCCTCATCCACGACTCCGGAAGGTGTAGCTGCCGTCGACGCAGCCTCTTCAGGTAATCTGCTCAACTCCTCTTCTCCTCCTCTTCAGATTTCATCTGAAAATCTAGGTCATAATTCCTTGAACTTGAATTCATCATCTCCTAATTCTAGTCTGAATCCTTGTGTGAACGATTCAAACTCACTGGTTCCTCACCCCTCATCTGTTCCACAAGCACTAGGAAAAGCTGAAAATTTCTAAAATCCGATTGCTCAAAACCCATCTCCACCACCTGTTCAACGACTTCACCGAATAACCACTCGGTCTATGAACAAAATCTTTAAACCCAAACAACTTAATTCCATGTCTAAACATCCACTTCTTGAGACCATTGAACCAACCTGTGTGAGTTAGGCTTTATCTCAACCACAGTGGCGTGATGCTATGTCAAATGAGCTTACAGCTCTCATGAAACATGACACTTGGGATTTAGTGTCACTCCCTCTGAATTGTAATCCAGTGGGCTGCAAGTGGGTGTTCCGGGTGAAGAGGAAATCTGATGGGTCAGTGGATCGATTCAAAGCCCGTTTAGTTGCAAAGGGTTATAATCAACGTCCCAAGCTTGATTACAAAGAGACCTTCAGTCCAGTGGTTAAACCAGCCACAATTAGAATAGTTTTGTCTATTGTTGTTGTGAATGGTTGGGAGTTAAGGCAAATGGATGTTAATAATGCCTTTTTACATGGTGCATTGTCTGAAACTGTATATATGATGCAACCCCTGGGGTTCAAAGATCCATCTAAACCCAATCATGTTTGCAGGCTCCAAAAAGCAATATATGGGCTTAAACAACCCCTCTGGCTTGGTACACTACACTGAAAAATGAATTGCTTGAGCTTGGGTTTGAAAATTCTAGAGCTAATTCGTCCTTATTTATTTATAGAAAGGACTTTATAATCTATTATTTCTTAGTATATGTTGATGATCTTGTGATTACAGGAAATAACAGAAATTTTGTGGCTTCAATTATCAAGCAACTGGTAGATCGTTTTTCTCTTAAGGATATGGGTCTACTTCATTACTTCCTAGGTGTGGAAGTTGTATCTACTCAAGCAGGACTTTTTCTCTCACACCACAAGTACATTCGAGAACTATTATCCAATACCAACATGAGTGGCGCCAAAGATGTCTCCACTCCTCTTTCCACAACTCAGTCACTCAAGTTACTTGATGGCACAACCAATGTGGACAGCACAAAATATCGAAGAATTATTGGCAGCCTGCAGTATCTTTCTTTGACACGTCCAGATATTTCATTCGCAGTCAATAAATTGTCTCAATTCATGCACAAGCCTACCACCACTCACTTCACAGCAACAAAAAGGCTCCTTCGGTACTTAAAACAAACCATCTTCCATGGTATACAGCTCACCAAATCTGGACCTCTAGCTTTAGTTACCTATTCCAATGCCGATTGGGTTGGAAATGTTGATGATCGTACCTCCACATCTGCCTATATCAGCTTCTTAGGCCCAAATCCTATTTCATGGAGCTTAAAGAAACAAAGAGCAGTTGCAAGATCTACCACCGAAGTTGAATACCAAGCTCTTGCAAATGCGGCATCCGAGACAATGTCGCTTCTTGCTCTTCTTCATGAGCTGGGTTTTCCACTAAAAGCTGCCCCCTCACTACTGTGTGATAATCTTGGTGCTACGCACCTAAGCTTCAATCCGGTTCAACATTCACGCATGAAACATATACAAATCGATCTTCATTTTGTGCGTGATCTTGTTCAACGTGGCTCTCTTCAAGTTCGACATGTTCATACACAAGATCAATTGGCTGACTTGTTGACAAAATCATTATCAAGACAAAGAACAGAAATCTTGAGAAACAAGATTGGGCTTGCTGATGGAAGCTCAATCTTGTGGGGGCATATAAAGACAGATTGCAAGAATCAAGGCCAAGATTGAACAGAGCACATCTAGCCTACAATCAAGCAAGATCATTCAAATTCAATTTGTATATTTTTGTAACTGCTGCATATCTGTAACTACTACATATTTTTAGCTAAATTCATGTACATTGCCGTAAATAGTTTTTCCTAGCTGTGTATATAAGTCAGCACATATTACATCAATATAGTGAGAGAAAATTGTTCATTGAAACTATTGCAATCTTTATTATCTTATACTGTTGCCGTCAATACTTTGTATTCATTGCGCTATATTCGGCAGCGGATAAAAGTTTGAAATTTGTATGATTATAAGATATCTGATACCTATGCAGTGTAAGATCGTGACCGTTCATTTGATACATTTTAACGTGAAAATCATCTGGGCTAGAAATCAAAAGGTTCCATATGTCAAACAGGCCACCTAACCTAATTAAGATTGTACAATACGTAGACATAATACTTCCTATCCAAACATTGATCTGTATAACGTATTGTATACTGTGTCAAACAATACCCTGTATCCAAACATTGATTAGTATCTGATTGATTTGGATGTATTCTTACAATCGTCCAATGTATACATGAATAGTACCCAAATACAATACAATACAATACTATACACGAATCCAAATAAGCCCTAAAGGATTTCCATACTTGGTACACCCTAGTATCACCCAACACTATGTGACCCTTGTCATAAGACCTACCTTGATGCATGCATTACATATTTATGTCTTCCATCCGTTTTTCCAGAGTTCTTTCATAGCATGAACCAAGAAATTAATCAGATCTAAGGACCATAACATATAACATAGGAAATATTGCTAATTAAACCTTGCCATTAAAAACTTCACAAGGCCCACCATAATGCCTACCATAATGTTTATTTGCCATCCAACCTTTTGATAAGGACACAGACATGGACGAATAGCGAAAACAAATATCAACTTGATCCAAAACTTTGGTAGCTCACTAGAAGTTTTTAATGGTGGACATTCAATCACCACTGTTTCCTGCAGTGTGGGCTCTCCACATGATGTACGTGTTTTTATCCACACTGCAAATCCATCCTGCAGGATCATTTTATGGCATGAGCCGAAACTGACATGGATCTAAAGCTTAAGTGGTCAACTCCATAAGTAGCGGTGATTCGGCCATCACCATTAAAACTTCTCGAGGGGCCATGAAAGTTTTGGATAAATTTGTACTCGTGTTTTTCCTTCATCCAGGCCTGTGTGACCTAATCAACAGGTTGGAAGAAAAATAAACATTATGGTGGGCCTTAAGAAGATTTTAATGGGAGGCATTCAATCATTAATGTTTCATGGTTCACTAGAGATTTGGATCTATCTCAATTTTTTGAGCACATGCCCTAAAATACTCTCAAAGAATGGACAGACAAGATGGATAAAACACATACACCGGAGATGGGTCCACTTAACACCAACCGGTAGCTGCCTCCTAATGTAATCTGCAAGAAAAAATCCCTAATTACATTTAGTTCCGTTATTAATTTTGTATGCATCCTCATTAATTGGTGGACATTTTTGTCATTTTAGAAAAAATATGACAGAATTAAAAGAAAACCAATAAAAGTACCCCTTTAACAATAACTTAATAACTTAATTAATGAGGTATCTTAATGAACACATAATTTAAAAACATATCTGGATGTAAATACCATATTAATAAGGTACTAATTTATTAAAATCCAAATAAAAGAAGATGAATGGCCAGGATAAAGCATATACATCGAGATGGCCGTGTAGAGTCTTCTCAGGCAGTAAGGGCCTACTTAGCCAGTTGCATTAGAAAGGATGAGGTGGGATGAGATTCAAAAAACATAATTATTATCCATAGCCGGGACTCTTCCCTGGTAACGTAGGATAAGCTTAATTCTATACTTTGTTTGTAATATAGTGGTATATTGAATGGATATACTCACCATCATTTGAAACTATTAGGAATAATATACTTTTGTTATATCTAAACCGTTTATTTATTTTGTAACCTCGTTTTATGCATAGGCCTAAAAATGAGGCGGATCCAAAACTTATGTGGCTGCAGAAAAGTTTTCATCAGTAAGTATTTGATCCCCGGTGCTTTCTATAGTGGGGTCCACTTGAACTTTAGATCTATCCGATTTTTTGGCACATGCTATAAAATGATCTTGAAAAGTGGGTAGACTGTGTGGATATAACCCACACAACATGGTGTAACCTACACAACCTGCTAACATTGAGTGAAATTGCCAAACAATCTCACCCTGACGAGAAGGGCACTATGGTCTTTAAGGCAGAAAGTCATACATTACCCTGGCGGAGTATGAACATCTCACTCGACCAGAGAATGACCACCACACATCACTGACTGTAATGTACGGTAATCCAAATGTCCAAATATTCAGGCCCACTATACTAGATCAGAGGATCAGTGCAAACGGCTTTCGGGTTGCCAACAAACAGACGGTTGAGTGGAAATTAGGCTTGGGTACAAAATTAAAAAAAGAAACATTTTCACTGGCACGAGACCAGGATCTTCCAATCGATTTGCTTTGTGAGCATCCACATAGTGGGCAACGACTTGAACGATTTGGATGTGGTACATGCATGCACGTGTACAATATCTGTACGCGTGCGTACGGATACCTATACTCTACCAGCGTATCATAACGGTATTTCAGTCAGTACAGAAATAAGTGGCTCAAGCAACCAGCTAGCTAATATAGGCCGCTATTGGCCAGAGCCAAGAAGAGCATGCAAAAGAACGTCCTTCCCTGCTGCGAAAGCTCCTGGCCACGTGGAACGCGTCAGAGCCGATTACGAAAACCGTCTCTGCCAGCGCTGGGCCCCGCCTCCCGTGAGTCGAATTTCGGCGCACGAGTACGGGGTGGCCCCGGTCGTGATCGAGCGTGAGAAGGCAGGCGCGGCGCTGTCAGCCTTGTGGCACAGGACGCGGTTTGGCTAGTGACGCTGCCACTAGCCAGGTGGCTAGTGGTTGGTGCTATGTGGGCCCACTATGATGTATGTGTTTTATCGCCGCCGTCCATCCAATTTTTTAAATCATTTTAGTACATAGATCCAAAAAATGTTGTAGACCCAAATCTAAAGTGAACCACACCGGAAGAAAACATTGGTGAGTGAATGCCCAGGGCCCACCGTAATGCCTATTTTCCATACAGCCTGTTAGTAGCTCACACATATCAGCTCCATCAGCAACTTTTGTGGCCTCTAATGGTGGGTGTTCAATCACCAGTTTCTTCTAACGTGGTCCAGTCGATAATTGGATATGTCTCCTGTTTGGGGTCGACTTAAAATATTTTTAAAAAATAGATGAACGGAGGAATAAAACACATGTATCATGGTGGGTCCACGGAGCGTCCGGGACGTTCGCGCATCACGTGACCGCGGGCCCCACCGTGCGATTTCCGGTACATGGCCCCACGTGCACGAGGATAAGCGAGGCCGGTCAGCGGAAAACTCCACCGGACGGGGGAGTTTTGGTCTGCGGCCGCTTTCCAGCTCGGGCCTTACGCGATAACGGCATGGATTGCGGTAGGGTGGGGACCACGCCATCTGTCAGCGGTGGAGGTGGGCCACATGCTGACCGATATGCTTGCCATCCACGAGGCAGAGCAGTGGAGAAAAAGCGGAAAAGAGCAAAAGGGTATACAATATTACGGAAATACCCTTCTGTTTATGCGAAACAAGCGAGAAGCTTCGGAGAACGAATCTCTGAGGATTAGTCTCTTTTGACGAAAATTCTTTTAATATTTTGTATACCGAGCAAAGGTGCCACGTGCGGCGCGCTAGGCAGAAGTTCGGGACGGATTCCCCTGCAACACCTGTTTTACCCGCCGCGTACAGCAATTAAGATCCCGGTCCACTGTGCAAGTGAATTCTACTCCGTCCCTCAGGATAGTTGATCTGACGCCCTGTCGACAAATCATACTGATACACAACTCATGTAGGCCCCACCACAGGTAGCAATGAGATGGAATGACAGCCGTTACGTTTGTGTGTGGCCACCATGTGTCTTTCTTCAAACCCGTTCACCAAGTGTGACTTACGGGGAAGTGTTGGCTTTCGTTTTGGTTTTGGTTTTAGTCACGTGAGGTATGTTGGTGGGAGTGCCATAATTAATTGTGCGGCTTAATTTAAATCGATCAACTTGACCCTAAGCATTAAGATAGGTGGATATAAATGTGACATTAAGATAGGTAGATATAAATGTGACACATGAATGAACGTGATGAAATCGATCATCATCTTCCTCAAGGATAACTATTCCGAATCAACGGAACTTCTCTGGACTCCTCATGGAGACTTTTTGAATCCATAAGAAAAAAAAGCAAGAAAATAAAAATAAATTCTAATAAAATTCAAAAGTGATTAATGAATGAATAAAAATGAGTTCACAACCCTTTAAATAAGGGTACCAAGCAATAGAAAAGAAATTAGAATCAAACTACAACTAAGACTCTTAGAATCCGCGACTTACTATAAATAGTAAACTTACTATTTATAGGCAGTCATGATGTCTATTAGTGCACAAGGTTTTCGACCAAAAATAGTAAGTGTCCTATTTGGCTTCACCAAACTGTTCTACTAATTATTCTAAGCACTTTTCATATTGGACACAACTCTTAAAACCCAACGGATGAAGAGTTATAATCAAACCAAAACTTACTATTTATAATAAAAACGAAATTAAAACAGGGAAACGATCATTGATTTAGGGATATTTCCCAAATCCGGCTTGCGCAACCTGACATAGCGGGGTTGGTTGGCTAAAGTAGCTCGTTCTACCCCAAAATCATATATTTTTACGCCTGATAACTCATTCCGGATTGTGAGATACACCCGATTTAAGGTCCGACGGTCTGGATCACTTCTGTCGTCGATCGGGCTTTTTCTGATCCATCTTAGCCATGAAATTGTCTGCGACCTACTCTACATCAGACTGCTTTGAATGTGATTGTATATGATCGGGCTTGAGAAGGTTGGTCATCTGTTCAACCAATTACAAGATAATTATAAGATAATTAAATAATTGTTAAAGAGTGATGTTCTTCCTTCAAAGATGGATTGCACTTGGTCTTCTATAAGAAATGACTTTTGTAAGTGGAAACAGTCAAACGAAAAAAAAATACTTATGGTAGATCACAAAAAACAACTTTAAAATGACTTTATGAAAGATAAATTGATTACATTAATATTGAGAATAATCCATTGCAAAAATATAAACTTAGATTACAGCTAAAGATTATTATTATAGATTACTGCTACTCTTAGGATATAACTAAGATATGACAAACTAAAAAAATTTAGTTGGTTTAATGTGAGACAACTTACTTTGTTGAATTATTCCGCTATTTATAAATATTTGTTGTGGCTTCTCTTAAGTATTTCTTCATTTATTTGACGGTTATGGAAACTGAAGCGTTGCCACGATAGTCTTATAGATCTTTTTTTTCTCCTCTTCTTGACACATATCCCTCTAACTTTTCTTTTCCACTCAACTGCTTTTCGCATATTGGACTTTTCGGTCATGCCTCGTCTGCAGCTGACATGTATCATTAAATCAACGCCGACTGTAATTTCGTGAAAAGTGCTTTAAATATCTCTAAAGATCTTTATAAGTTATATATTTCCCGCTCAATGACATGCGTCTTTTTTCTAATTGGTTTTCTTAGGAAGGATCAGAAATAAGGTACAATGCACCGAATATATAAAAGTAGCTTAATCCAAACTTCAGGTGGGTCACATTGAGCACAATCTCACATTATTATCATCTGTGCACTTTTGTAAATATGAGGTTCTCACCTAATAGACAGATTGGATTTTCACAAATATATCATGGTGGCCCCCCGTATCTTAAGAGTTTTACGTGCCGCGTGAAAACATGCATCAATTCCCGTATAGTTCTAGGGAGCTCTTTGCTCGCGGTCCACATGACAAACATGTATATTGCTTGTGAATGGCATGTGTATAAGCGATGATCAAAAGGCCAGGTAATTGGACATTGGTAGCCATTTGATCGGTGGTGGCCTGCAAAAGGAATGGTTAGGAAAACTATCCTAGTTCAACTAAAAACTCATTATAATTGGATGATCGGATTCTTCCGATCACTAATAATCTTAGCCGACAACTCATCTATAACGATGGAGAATCAGATTATGTTTTGATGACCGCACATGTTTGCCTCATGTCAAGTCAGGAGAAAGATGCATGAAACTTCTGTTAAGCAAGCTTCATAATTAAGATGAGAGGTTAGAGTTCTTTTGGTAGCTTATATTTGACTAACATAGAATTCATGTGAAATGAATTCACTAGTTGTATTTAGAAACTTGTAATTGGAATCTAGCGGAATCAGGTAATAGTAATGGCTGTTAAAGTCACTTTCTCTAAGTGTAACGCCCGTATTTTTTTAAATAAAAAAAATTTTAATTTTAATTTTTAAGTTTTAAAGTTTAAGTGAGAAAGAGATCCACTCGTCATCCTTCCTCTTATCTCGTTATACAAAATCCTCGTATTTCGTATCTCTCCAACCAACTTTCATTCTTTTAAAAAAAATCTAAGAGAGCAAGAATTCTATCAAAACTGAACTAAACTAATGAAAAACTCGCAGAAAAAGAATACGAAAAGAAAAGTGGGAAGGAGGAGTTTCTTTGAAATTCACTTATTCAGGTGAGTAATTTTATATTATTATTATTTTTTTATTTATGTAATATGTAAATTGACATGATCTATACATTGGATGAATTGGATCAATCAAACATCCATTGTTTAGGTTTAATTAATTCATGTAAAAATGTATGCGCATAACTTGCTAAAGTATAGAACATAAGATTTTAAGGTATGCGCAGGGCTTTAAGGGTAATATGTAAAATGTGATATATTTTTTTATGATGGATAAAAACCAATATGATCCGTACTGTTCATGCGTGTTATAACGATTAATTATATAATATTTTTTAAGAATCAAATCGATTTGACACCTTAATGGACCTACTGGTCATATATCTATCAATCTTCTTCCTTAACGAAAAAAAAGATGAAAGAATAATTCTCTGCGCAAGATACAATTTAGCATAGAGAATTATATGACATAATTTAAAATGTGTGATTAAATCATCACCATTCATTAGTTCCTTAAGATTAAAATAAACTAAAATCTTAAATTCTAGATAGATCAGACCATTGGATGAGCAATATTGATTTGAATAAATAATAAATCATACGTTTTATTCATTATGTGTAATTGTAAGATTTAAAAAAAATTCTTATTTATGTGATTTTAGGAAGTCCTAATTCAATTCAAACCGTTGGTTCACGGAATCATCTCCACCACATTAAGGTGAGTGATCCCGATGTGTTTCTCATCCATCAAGTTAAAATAGATGGATTGTTTAATGTGTTGTATTATTATCTTGATTTAATTTTCATGATTTAATTAATATGATTTAATTGTCATGTACTCTTATTAGTTGATTAAAGGACTATAATTTTTGTATTAATAATAATATGATTTGATTAAGTTGTTAGAGTATATTGATTCAAATATGATAATTAAAATAACCTATGCAATACATAATTCATGATTATATGGTGTATCTATCAATTGCATGCACAACACATGCTGGATTCTTGAGGGACCTCCCTAGATGGTATATCCTGATAAAATTGTTATCAAAAGCCCACTATACAAGTAGAAGCCTATCCAAGGAGTAGATGCGGGCCTTGCCTATGCCTACCAAATGGTAAAAGCCTGCTAAGGGGCAGATGCAGGTTGACGAGTTTCCCACTTAAGCAAGTGGACGGATTCTCACTTGATGCATTATTCCATTACATTTGTATTTTTTTAAATTTATATTGTGTATGATTATTTGGCATTCTATTATAATTTGATGTAAAGAATCACGTTGGGAATTCTCACTAGGCCTAGCCAGCTTATCCTTTTTATTAATGAAAAAATCATACAGATGTGAATGAGGGTGAGCCGGTGGCTCAAGAACAAGAATACGTGACCGAGCTGAAGGAATATTTAAGGGACACGTGGAACTAATTGACAGATGAAGAAATTACTGCCTTAGAGTAGTTATGATTTTATATATATATATATATATATATATATATATATATATATATATATATATATATATATATGATTTTCTTAGATTGTTAATTAATTTTTTTGAAGTTGTTGGATATGTTTATTTCATTTTATAAGACTCCGAATAGGAGAGTTATTAACTATATTTATGATTAGTTATTTGAAATAAATGGTTATTTTTTGTTTATGAGATACTTCTTAGTATGAATGGAATGTAGATCTATAGTAAAGTTACTGGATAAATGAGATTTTTTGTAAGCAATTTAATAGTTTAAGTATACTTAGTGTACAAGTCATGACATGAATATCGGGTCTAAAGTATGCGCTAGGTACCTAAAATCTGGGTCATAACACTACGAGTTTGAGCTTTTAGATAAAGTGATTGTTTAACATAATATCAGAGTGAAAAGTTTTGTGTTCGAATCCCAGAAGTAACAAATATGATACAAGAATGTATTTTTCCATGTGGAGCTGTTTATGGTGTGAGTTGTGTGTCCCTCCACCTTTGCCCAGTACATTCCCATATATTGATACACAATTCTCTAATGACTTGAGCTTTTAGAAAAAGTGATTGTTTTACAATGGGAATCACTAAATTCTGTTTGTCAACCTATATTTAGGAGAGAGAGAGAGAGAGAGAGAGAGAGAGAGAGAGAGAGAGAGAGAGAGAGAGAGAGAACTGTGACTTACGAATTTATGGTAATTAGAATTAAGTGAAATCACACACTTTTGCTGTGATTTTAAAAAGAATGAATTTTAATTCACAAGAAAATAGACTCCTCCCAAACGCACCAATTACTGTCGATTCATGCTTCCAAATAACCCCTTATTACGTTTCATTTGGAAATGGTATATAGACGCTACCAATTTCTCACATTAGAGTTTCTCACTTACATATGCTTAGGGCATGTTTGCTAATTTTGAGTTTGAATATGAAATCCGAATCTAAAGTCAGAATTTGAAGCTAGAAAATTAGCTGTGAATCTAGAACAATTTGCTTGTTAAGAAACATTTGAATTATTAGAAATACATTAATTTGACACATTTGCACCTGTAACTAATCGTGATTGAATCCCCACCATTTAAAACTTCATGGATTCCACCAGCATATTTATTTGTCATCCAAACTATTGATAAGATAAAAAAGACTAAGATAAAAAGACGACACAAATATCATCTTAATCCAAAGCTTTTGTAGCCTACAATTTTTTAAATGGTCATTTATCACTATTTTTTATACTATGGTTATTTGATATTTGGATCTGCTTTGGATCATGTCCATGAATGAGCTTCCAATAAGAATGAACAACATGGATGCATTCACATACAAAGGGGTAGGATGCAGATTTCTAGCCAAAGGGTGTCGTGGGAAGTTCTCGTTCTATGATGCTAGGTGGGGCCCATCGTGATGTTATTTGGAAATCCACCTGTCTATCCATTTTGTGAGCTAGTTTTAGGATACACCCCAAAAAATGAGGCAGATCCAAAACTCAAGTGGCCACACAAGAGGGAAAATTAGATAAAGAATTGTTTACCGTTGAAACCTTTGTGGGCTCCACCTTATGTTTATATGTCATCCAAACTGTTTATAAGGTCATTACCACCGGAATGAAGTTATTCTTGAAAAAACTTGGGTAGATACAACAATTTGGTGGCCATATTAATGTTTCAAGGATGGTCACTATTTTGGATCCATTTGACAAAACTTTTGTGGACAAAAAACCTTCCTCCCGTGTGGCTCAGTTGAGTTTTGGATCCGCTTCATACTTTGTATCATGGTTTAAAATAAGCTCGCAAAAGGTACACGAATGGAATGAATATCTCACCAACACGTCACGATGGGCTTTACCTAACATCTAACGCAGAAAGTTCATGCAGAAGGGTGTGGCATACAATCTGCGTCCCCCAAGAGAGACCCTGGATCCACTGACCTAGGTGGACCCTGACTGTCGGCCTTACAGTGATGTGTGCACCTTAAATCCACACCATCCAACCATTTTGAAAGTTCATTTTCGAGTATTATCCAAAAACTAAATTTGACAAAAATTTTAGGCGGACCACATCATAGGAAACAGTCATGATTTAATTATCACCATTAAAAACTTCATGGGATCCACCGGGATGTTTATTTGCCATCCATCATACTGATAAGGCCACAAACACCTAGATGAAGAGACCACACAAATATCATCTTGATCCAAAGCTTTTGTGACCCCACAGGAAGTTTTCGATGGTCAATCACCACTTTCTGTACAATGGTCCATCTGGAATTTGGAGCTACTTCATTTTTTGGATTATGCCTTAAAATGAGTTTCAATATGGATGGACGGTGTGGATGTAGTCACATATATCACAGTGCGCCCACAGTTAAGGGTCCCATCCATCTTGGTGGTTAGGGTTCTCACCTCATCCGCTTCCCAAATCGGACATCGGTTTTGTGAGCTCATTTTAAGACCATAGATCAAAAGTTAGCAGGATCCAAGATCCAAGTGGGCCGTACCAAAGGAAAATGTGGGCAGGAAAATTCCTACAGTTGAAACCTCCCTGGAGTCTACAGTGATGTTTATATGCCATCCAAACCATTCATTACATCATTCCTACAGAGATGAACTGAAAACACAAATATTAGGCTAATTCAAAACTGATGTGGCCCACGAATATTTCAACTGTGTACGTTCAATCCTAATGTTTTCAGCCCACTTAGTGTATTGGATCGGTTCATTTTTTTTCCTTACGTCCTCAAATGAGCTAACGAAACAGGAACCTCGTGCGAAAGGGTTTTAGCAGGAGATCCACGTCCTCCCAAATGAAGTTTAGCTTCCGTATTATCCCAAACCGGTCTAGCCATAGACGAATGATCCTGTCAAAGGGCATGCCTACCTCGATGTATATGTTTTATGCAGGCGGTTCATCCATTTTTTCATATTATTTTATGAAATAAGATAAAAAAAAGTTGTAGATATAACGTTCAAGTAGGCCACACTACATGAAACTGTGGGAATTGGGTGCATACCATTGAAAACTTCATGGGACCACAAAAGTCTTTGATCAAATTGATTTTTGAATTTTCCCTTTATATAAGTTTGTGCGATCTTATGAAGAGGTTAAATGACAAATAAGCTTCACAATGGACCATAGGAAGGTTTTAATGGTAATGGTTTCATTCTCACTGCTTTATGTGATGTGGCCGACTTTAGCTTTGGATGTGCCTATTTTTTTGGATCCTGTTTTAGAATAACATAGAAAAGTTGATGGACGGTGTGGATTTAATACACAAGTCATGGTAAGCTTGAAAAAGTGTGACATGTTAAAAGTCATAGTGGGCTATAAAAAGTGCCACATGTTAAAAGTTGAGTCATGTATTACGGCAAAGGAAAAAATACCTGTCATGCAAGACAATTTTGGATTTATTTATTTTTAAGTCTGTAAAGTATATTCTAATTCACGTGCAAGCGACTAACCAATGAATTTCAACCGTTGATTTACATTAACAATATTTGGACGACATTGATCATCGTATTAAAGTAATTATAGTGATGCAATTGATAATCTAATTATTTTGGGAATCATTTGTGGGTCATGTGTGTTGGACGTAGGCTAGTGGGGCCCACTAGTGAGTAATCATGAGTGGAGCCCATACTTTAGGCCTCTTCCAACCTCTTTTGTTACAAGAGGTTTAAAATTCAAGTTTGAATAAGATGGGGAGATAATAATAAGACCGGATAACTTCTGGTCTCATCTAAACTTCCATCCATTCATATAAATGTGATGAGGCTCTCTCATAAAAAAATCATTAAAAAAAGATGAGAGTGAAAGAATAGAAAAAGTGATATATTGAGTTTCGTCCATTTAGCTTGTCCTTGAAACGATCTAAGTCATAGATCATAATTTGGGACCATCTATACCATTGAATCAGAGGGGTGAATAGACCCATATGCTCCAGTAGTAAATAGGTGGGCTGTTAGATCTGGAGCGTTAATATTCAGCTTCGTGAAGGCTTCATATTGTGTAGACCATCAGATCTTAAGGGCTCATACTTCTGCATTTCCTACTAATGTGTTTAATAAATTAATAATCTAGTGACACACTTGTTATATATGCAACTTTTGGAATGATTTTAGATATAATCCAAACTTTTATCATTGATTTCAACGGCATGTTTGATGGGATTTGAAACCCACGGTGGTTTTACAGTGCCATGCAACTAAAATACCCCCACGTCCATGCTGCCAAACGACCCCCAATCATAACGATGACTGGATGAACCTAGAAATTGACGTGTAAGCTTGAATATGAGCCGTTGAACAAGGATCGGAGTTGACGGTCAGATTTATCCATTGGCATAAGTTAATGAAAATAGCGTGGGACAGAACATGGATAGCTCTGGTCATAAGACCATTTATTTCCACATGCGGCCACAGTGGAACTGACGTATGCTGGTGATACAGGGGAGCAGATTAGGTGAGACCTAGGCCTCACCCAAGACGGTGCAGCCCTTACCGTTGGGCCACCTTGATGTGGGTATTCTGGGTCCACCCCTTCCATCTGTTTTTCCATATCATTTCAGGGAAATTTTGAAGAAGATCCAATTATCAGGTGGACCATATTTTAGGAAATAGTGTTAATGGTCAATCTACATCGTTTCCTAGAGTATGGTCCAATTGGTAATTGGATCTTCTTCATTTTTTGGATCGTGCCCTAAAATGATCCCGAAAAACAGATAGACAAGGTGGGCCCCATGGTAAGGGCCCTACCGTCTTGAGTGAGGACGGGTCTTGACCCAGGTTGTTTATTTATTCTCTATCATGTTGGATCGGCAATGCATGACAATCACACGCCTGAGAATACCCAAGGCAAACGGATTGCCCGCTGACACTCAGGACCGATGTGGTGAGATTTGGCTGGGCCAGTTGATGGCGGGGTGAGTACTGATTACTTTCAAACGTTCTTTGCGTGTGTTCCTATCTTTTTTCCTGACAAGTGGTCCAATCAAATTCTGCCACGTTGGATATCCAGGGAGGCAATCCGATCCTTATCCAAGCCGCCGAGTGGACTCCTGCTTAATCTGGGCTGTTGGTCAGACTTTCTCCTAACCACGTAACTGTATTTCCTTGAAAGTCATCTAATCTGTGGTTAGGATTTGACTAATTAATGTAACCCATCCATGGGTCCAAAAAATGACCGTTCCGGATCTGATATACCTAGGCCAAGTTCAATGAGATCGAATGTTTGATGTTTGGTTCAGCAACATCACCTTTTCTTTCTAGATTTTGGACCAAGTCTAGGGGCGGTAATAGTTCGGGTTTGGGCAGTCAGGCTAAGCCCGGCTCAGCCCAAGACTTGAGACTCAAAGCCTAGGCCTACCTCAAGCCCATCATGACGTTGCACTACCTAGTAATGTATGTATGCTTTTGTGAAAAGCTCCATTTTTACAGCTCATTCTGGGCATGATCCCATAGATAAGGCAGATCCAAATCTCAAGTGAACTAAACCATAGGAGAAAACGGTGATTGAATGACCACCATTAAAAACTTCTTATGAGTTACATTTTTTTTTTTTTTGTTGATATTTGTGCTTTCCCTTCGTCTAGGTTGGTGTGGCCTAATTAACAGGTTGGATGGCAAATAAACACTTCAGTGATCCTTATGAAGCTTTTAACGGTGGGAATTCAATTACCACTCTTTTCCTTTGGTGTGGTTCACTTGAGATTTAGATCTGCCTGATTTTTATCCTCATGCTTTAATATAAGCCGGCAAAATAGATAGATAATATGGATAAAATACATACATCATGGTGGGCCTTACAAGAGCTTTTTCAGTAGCACATAGTGGGGAGGTTGTACTTTGTGCTACACTAATCGGGTTGTGAGAGGCTAAAAGACTTGAAGCCCAAGCTTGAGCAGAAAATTAATCGGGCCAAGGTCAAGCCCAGGTCAGAGCCAACGCTATCGGGTCCAAACCCGGCCTGGGATGGGCTCATCGGTTCAGGCGGGCTACCCGTCCCCTTCCCACCCTTATCTAAGCCTACACTAATCTCTCCACAGGTACCTCTACACGCGGCTACAGGTCCCAACCAGGCATATTTGTGGGACACCAAAGCGTGCTTCAGATGGGCCCCACCATGATGTATGTGTCGTATCCACACCATTCATTCATTTTTCCAGCTTATTTTAGGGCGTGAGCCACAAAATGAGGCAGATCCAAAGCTCAAGTGGACCAGCCAAACTGGTGGCCGGTGTTGGGGTCACCAGCCCAACCTGTCCACCCTTCAGGCCAGTCTGGCGCAAGCTGTATCTGAATCCTGGCAACCTTTTTAACAGGTTTGTTTTCGTCCGTGTAAACATGATGCATCTGAAAAGGTTTGATAATTCCACACGCGTGTGGAAGTTCAACACTTCCTCACGCAGGGACACCCCAAATGACTAACCCTATCTTGAATTTGCAAAATTCGTGTGATTGGATGACTACGATGATCCCATTTTAGTAACCCCTCAAGATTATCCAATTTTACATTATACATGATACTCTTACGAGTCATCCAATAATAATCAATTAAATGAGCTGTTCCATGATCTGAACCGTTCATACTGTGAGCCCCACGGTCGATTGGAGGCCTTTTGCTTGTTGAATGAGGGGTTTTATATATTTATATATATTTTATCTAACCACTCATCTGCCTTCCATTGAGTAAGCAGTTAGGATTATCCAACCATTGTACTTTGTATTAAAAGATTGGCGGCACCGTAGTAACACTCCTTTTAAAATCGTACAGTATATTTAGTTTTTTTTTTTTTTTGCTTTTTCCACGAGAGGTTTGCCAGCAATGTCAGAGGTGTGTTGAGATGATTGTTCGCCCATTCCTGGCATATCCTCTGTGAACGCGGCCATTGGCTAAGGTGAGGGAAACCGTTGATCCGTTGGGCTATTATAAGCAGAAGCCAGGGCTCAAAAGTGTTGTCCTTTCTCACTAAATTAGCTGTAGCATCTGCTTTGATAAACTTGGGTCCACATACTTTTATACTGATGGGGTCCTTACTCATGCTTGAGGTAGACTCACGGATTTTCAGCACAGGCCATGGGTTCGGATACCCATTGTGGCATAAGTGTATGTAGGGTGTAGTGGTTGTGTTAAAAAAATTACGTATACATCACACCTCCAACAGTGGTCATGGACTTGAATTTATCAAATGATAGGAATGCTTCAAAACGACAGTAATCCCCCTCTAACAAAAGGGTAGCCATCCTTCTTAAAAAAAAAAGCAATAATGATAAGTACAATGCCAATAAAAAAATGACATATTGAAGTAATTTCTGAAAAAATGCATAATTAAAATGAAGTAATTTAAATTAAACTATCCAAGTTGTGATTTATAACTTAGATGCATTTTGAATCATGATGATCTAAGCTTTATTTCAATTAATTAGGCTTGGTTACATGAATCATTTTTCACGATTTTTTTTTTCTTTTGTTTTTTTTTTTCTTGCACATATGTGTTGGGGGCCTTGCACAAAACCTTAGGATCTAGCTTCCCGAACAAACCATAATTATGGGATAATAATGCAATGAAAACAATCAAAGCATAATCACACACCACACAAGAGATTTTTACGTGGAAAACCCTCAAAGAGGTAAAAACCACGGGACCTCGTCCAGATCAACAATCCACTGTGAAGTAGAATGTTTACAACCTTCGTCACTCACGCAGGAGCAGATAAACAATAAGAGAATAAAAAGAAAACTGAGAGATCTCACCGATCATGAGGACGTAGAAGCGCTGAGACGACGGCTCCCTTCCACAAGCTTCCTCTCTCCCTCTTTTCTCTCTCTCTCTTACACCCTAAGCCCTTTAGCAAAACCTTTGCAAAGCCTTTAGGAAACCCTCTTGTATTTTTCTCATACCCTAGAAAAATCCAAGAGACCCTTTTTATAATTTTAGGAAACTCCTTTCCGCATCCCTGTTGCGAAAGGACTCAAATCCGTAATTTTTCGCAAAAACTGCGTAACCTAGGACTGGTCTTAAAAATTTCAGGACTGGTCCAAGCCGCCTACGACTGGTCGTAGCTCACCTACAACTGGTCGTAGCTCACATAGGACTGGTCGTAGACCACGGAGAAAATTAGCAACAACTCGCTAAACTTTGAGTCGTGCCAGGGCTCAAACCCACGACTGGTCAGCGCCTCCCACGACCGGTCGAGCAGAGCGATGAAACTCTCCAAAATTTCAACCACTGCATCGTCTTTCCTCTGAACTGAGGAGGAAAAACTCCATCAAATCTCTCCCTTTCCGACTCAGGAGGAATTCACCTTCTTCAAGCCAGCCAGGTTTCTACAAATCTTAAACTTGCCCTTGAGCAAAGCCTTGGTCATCATGTCTGACCCATTATCGTCCGTGTGGACCTTCTCAAGCTGTAACACCTTCTGTTCCAAAGTATCCCTGAACTAATGATACCGAATCTCTATGTGCTTCGACTTGAAATGTTGACTTGGATTCTTGCTCAAGTGTATAGTACTCTGACTATCGCAATAAACCACGTGCTCCTCCTGCTTTAGGCTAAGTTCCTGTAGGAACCTCTTCATCCAAAGCATCTCTTTACATGCCTCTGTGACTGCAATGTACTCGGCCTCTGTCGTCGACAATGCTACGACCCTCTGTAGCTTGCTCTGCCAAGAAACCGCTCTCCCTGCAAGCGTAAACATGAACCCCGATGTAGACTTCCTGGAGTCTATGTCGCATGCCATATCTGCATCTGTGTAGCCCTCTAACATAGATTTTTTGTCACCATAGCATAGGCTCAACCTGGATGAGCCTCTTAGATACCGCAGTATCCATTTCACCGCTGCCCAATGCTCTTTGCCAGGATTGACAAGATACCGGCTGACAACACTAACCGCATATGCTGTGTCTGGGCATGTATACACCATAGCATACATCAAACTTCCTACAGCTGACGTGTAGGGTATCTTCTGCATCTCTTCTACCTCTGCCTTCGTCTTGGGACACTGCCTGTCGCTCAATATGAAGTGACCATCCAGTGGAGTACTGACCGGCTTCGCTGCATTCATATTGAACCGTTTTAGGACTTTCTCAATATACCGCTCTTGTGACAGCTAAAGCTTCCTGCTACTTCTGTCACGAGTTATCTCCATTCCTAGGATCTGTTTAGCCGGGCCCAAGTCTTTCATCGCAAAAGACTTGCCCAACTCCTGTTTCATCCTGTCGATTTTCTTGATGTCTTTTCCCATGATGAGCATGTCATCAACGTATAAGAGCAGAACTAAGAAATCACCATCTGAGAACTTGTGCGTAAATACACAGTGGTCCGACTCCGTTCTGCCATACCCATGCTGTAGCATGAACGAATCGAACTTCTTGTACCATTGCCGTGGAGCTTATTTTAGCCCATACAAGCTCTTCCTTAGCCTACACACCATATGCTCCTTGCCTGTATGACCTGTATCTTGTTCTGTACCGTTCGTAGACTTCTGAGGTCTTACCGTTCGAATTCCGGCAACCTTCGACCCTTAACCGATATTTACGCGCGACCCTGATTAATATTTCGTCAACCTGTATCGACTCAACCCAAGACTATTACCATAGCGACCGCGCCGTCGTTGCGGTTCCGGTGCCGTGACTTGCGCGTCGAGGCGATACCCTGGTCAAGAGATGTGAGCCAACGTTCGGTGCGAGGAAAATGCCGCGCGTTGCGAAACCCAAGAGAATCTCTACGATGTGTCACATCAATCAAATCAATCACATCAATCCCATCAATCAATCAATCCATCATAAGTCAAGTACACATCACAATCACCCTTTCCCAAGTAAGCCACAAAAGTCTTCCATGCCCATACTTTTCTTACACAAATGCCACAAAAGTCTTCCTATGTCATGCCTTTCTTACACAAATGCCACCAAAGTAAAAAAGGGTCTCTTACACCCATCACCACATCCATCCATCACTCACTCTCTCTCCCTTTACAACTCTTTCTCTCCTTCTCATTTTCAAAAAAACCCAAGCAAGAATCCCATACGTATGAGATTTCTCCAAGCTTTCCAAAACTCTAAGGTGGCCCACTTTCCTACCCCATCATCTCCCATCCTAGCCATCCATTCCTCATCTTATCCATTGAAGTTGAAGCTAAGGTGCTAAGGAACCCATAAGAACATGAAGATCGGACGGTGGGTGCATGATAATAGTAGTTTTCCTTATTTTTGAGATGGGCCAAGTGAGACCAACCGATCAATGGTTTGGATCTCACTTGGGACCCTAAGATGTGGCCGATGGCCCACTAGGATCATCATGATCATTCCATGATGGGGCCATTCTCCATGGACCCCATCATGATGTTCATTTCATTGCATTAGGGAGGTCATCTAGACTGTCCATCTTGGTGGAGAAAGGATCTCTACTGTTGAATTCGATTTTGTTAGTCCCATGTGTTAAGGGATTCATTTGATGTATGATTTATTTTACAAGGGAGGGCTCATAGTGGCGGAGCCCTCCATCACAAGCGTGTCCCACTCTCCATCTCTCTCTCTCTTTTTATTTTATTTTATTTTATTTGATGTAATAAGGTAGTGTGGCCCACTTGAATAGATCCCATCATGAGGCATGTATCCTATCCTAACCATTTACAAGTAGGGCCCACTTCGTATGTGTTGTATCCATACAATCATCCATGAGGTGGCCCACTTAATCAGGGCCCACCTCAATGCATTTTACTCAATACCCAGATCGTCCAGCGTCACGTCTCTGTTGAAAAAAAAAACAAACGAAATTAGCTTGTTATTCAAGCTTTAAGGGTGTCCTACTCATAGGCCCCATTTTGATGTATGTAGCCAATCCACGCCGTCCATCTCGATTCCCAGATCATTTTAGACGTTGAGCCCAAGAATGAAGGTGATTCGAGTCTTTGGTGGGTCATAACATAGCAAACTTTGGTGGTTACCGTTGAAAGGCCGTCTAGTATTTTTTATACGCCCAAAAATTTTGAACTTCGGACTCATTTGGTTTGTTACGAGCTGAAGAATCCAATGGACGGATTGGATTAACTTAATATGGGCCCCACCTGTGGAAAACCACAGAAAAACTAAAATAGAGGAGAGAGAGAGAGGAAGGAGCAGCAGTTTGCTGCTGGTGTGTCAGACAGCGCAGGCAGCGCCTGCGCTGTTGCCAGGCGGACGGTCGGGCAGCATCCCACGGCCCCTGCCGTGGGCCCCACCCTGATGTATATGTGAAATCCATACCGTCCATATGGTAGGCCCTAAGGGCAATGGGCCATCCTCCAAATTTCAGCCACATCCAACCCTCAGGTGGCCCACATCATGGGAAATAGTGTGATTGAATATCTGCCCTTAAAACCCTCTCCCTGGGCCACAGAAGTTTTGGATCAAAATGAAATTTATGTCCTTCGGTACGTGAACGGATGCCCTACATCCAAACACCCTGAGATGACTGTACGATGGATTCTGTCCAGTCCACACTTTCTCAGGTACTTCTCCATTCAATGGGGCTGATGGAGACCTGTTTATTAGATACACCGCCGTGTGCATTGCTTCTCCCCAGAACGTCTTGGGCAACTTCGCATGGGACAACATGCTTCTGATTCTCTCAACAATGGTGCAATTCATTCGCTCAGCTACACCATTATGTTGGGGGGTCTTGGGAACCGTCTGTTCATGCCGTATACCCAGGGACTTGTAGTACTCATGAAAGTCGCCGATGTATTCACCACCATTATCAGTGCGGATGCACTTCAATGATCTACCTGTCTCTCTTTCGACCATAGCATGAAACAACTTAAACACACCAAAGACCTCGTCCTTGGATTTCAATGCATAAACCCAAACCCTCTTAGATGCATCATCTATAAAAGTAATAAAATACAATGCCCCACCCAAGGTTTTTGTCCTCATAGGACCACACACATCAGAATAAACCAAATCTAATACATGCACTTTATTAACATGAGAAGCAGTTTTAACGAATGAAACTTTATGTTGTTTCCCTGATAAACAATCAAGACAGGTTTTGAGAGGTATACTGTCACGTCTGGAAGGAGCCGCTTCCTTGCCAGTAGCTGAAGCCCTTTTTCACTCATGTGGCCTAGACGCCTATGCTACATGTCTATAGCTGAATCTTCCGCTGCGTTCAATCCACCCTTGTATACACTGACACTTACCTTATATAGGGTGCAACACTTCTTTCCTCTGGCTGTGATCAACGAACCTTTGATGAGCTTCCAGCGCCCACCAGCAAACCGACTTTCATAGCCATCATCATCTAACCTTCCCGTCGACATCAAGTTGAGGCGAAGGTCTAGGATATGCCTCATATCCCTGAGAACCAATGTGTAGCCCACATCGGTCTTTATACAAATATTACCGACCCCTATAATCTTCGATATGCAAGAATTTTTCATCTTTATGGTCTCATAGTCACCTGACTTGTAGCTTGTGAAGAAGTCCCTGTGTGGAGTTGCGTGAAAAGAAGCTCCTGAGTCAATCACCCAGTCGATGTCCTGACTCGTAGCTGTGAGACAAACATCACGATTTGTGGAAAGAATAATAACAACGTTGCCATCTGAAATGACCGTAGTAGAATCAGATTCATCTTCCTTTTCCTTTCCTTTTCATTTCTTTTCATTTTTAGCCTTACGACATTTAAGCTTATAGTGGCCCTTCTTGCCACAATTTCAGCACTCAACGTCTTTCCTATTACTCGACTTGTGTAATAGCCCGACTTTTCAGGACCCGAGTACGTAACTCGTTTCCTAAAAATCCGAGTATTAACCTTAACGGATGGTCAAATTTGAGTGTACATTTTTTTTTCTTTTATCAGAGTAGGCAAATGGGCGTAGTGTGGACAAATCGACATAAAGAAAAATTTCATTATCATTCAAGTATACAAGAAGCTGCCCATAATGACTTATACAAACCAACGTCTCTGAATTTAATAAATATAAGATTTACAAGAATTAATACTTGAAGAATAGTAGAAAGCATGTAAATATAAGCCGCAAGATCACGCAGCTCCTCCAGGCACATACAGTTATGCATCCCTGGTGATTGTACCCTGCTCCTCATCAAGTCTGAACATGCATATCGCTTAAGCCACCTGTACTACCTGTACAGTCGTATATTTGATGGATGAGTTGCCAACTCAGTGTGAATTTCCCTCAAGATTACACACCGCCGCATTAGGTAAGAAATAGTACAAAACATCCAGACAACCAAAACAGAGTAAATGCAGTCTTATTAGATGCATGGATGCGTGAATGCAATCAGTCCCAGATAAGACATCCAGACGGACATAGGGGTCGTCACCCATGCAATCATCGACCCGGGTAAGACATCCAGACGGTCTGTGCCTCGGATAAAATATCCAAACAGACAAATATATACAATAACAATAGATGATGGTTGGTGCCTCGGGTAAGACATCCAGACAGGCGAATCTATATGTTTCGTATAACAACAATAGATGTTGGTCTGTGCTATGCATGCATGATTAGCCAATCCGTTATTAGTTCAATTGCAACCAGCCAATTTAAATAAGCTCAAAGGTCACTACGGGGAGCGTATAGCCCAGCGTAGGCCGACAGCTCGGGCATAGGTCCCATACCACCATCCCCGGCTCATGAGACTACCACCTTAGGATGTTTAATGATACCCTGTCGACTAGTGGCCAATCATATTATAATATATGGGGCTTACCATTGCATGGTTGTACAGTATAAAACATCCAACCCATACAGAGAAAATATTGGAACAAAGCCACATAGGGCGATATCAAAGTAGGCCACATAGGGCGATATCAAAGTAGGCCACATAGGGCGAGTATTATAACGGTGCGATAAAAGACCATCTTTGAAAATCATTAGACACAATAACCCTGGATGGTAGGCCCACATCAATAATCCACCAAGGGCATCACTCAATAACCACCAAGCCGAAGATCCATTACGAGTACAACTAGTCAAGTTACATCCCGAGTATGGGTGTACATTCATATATGAAAATTTTCCACTAATGTACCAGTTTAATTTCCATAAGCAATCCACAAAAAGAAATCCATAAGCATGAGCAATTATACAGGATAATCATAAAACATGTAATGCAGCAATTCAATTTCCACCAGCTAACACATGTGATTATAAAATGAGATATTAATTATGAATTTAAATAAAAACTATAACTTAAGCTAATGAGAAGATGGAAAGCTCAAGGGAAAGAATCATCACCTTATACTTTGAATCGCCTTCTAGTGTCGCTAAGCACTTGCGCCCTTAGAATTGTATCCTACCACAAATCATGAACTTGTATAATTAGGTCCAAGTTCTAATCACTACCTAGGGTTTAAGATCATAGCCTAGGGTGTAAATCATTTATCTTAGGGTTTAGTCTTAAATTTCGTTTCTAGGATTTGAACTCTAACTAGTGTATTAGTTACCATTTAACGTTAATGATATAACTACTATCTGTGACCATGGTATTAATCCGTATTACAATTAAAATAAAATGGTACAACCTATTATTAGAGGTAATATTTTCAAGCGATGGATTCCATGCTAATATCACTAAAGATAGTTTCATTTATAATAACTATTATTAGCGTAACATGATAACGGTGATCATTTTGATGATAGCTAATACTATGTCCTACTATCATGATAATATTTAAGAGTAATGGATATAAATTTTTAATAATTGTAATTTTGTTTAATATAGTTAGTATTAGCGTAAGTAGCCCATTAATGGTTAATCATGGTTAAGGTCTTAGCCTAGGATTTAGATTGCCTAGGTTTAGGGTTCCATCCCAGAGTCTGATCCTAAACTTAGATCGTAGGATTTGAATGCTAACTTATGTAAAGTCAATTATCATGATAATTTATAATTGTAACATAATTATTAATATTACTGATAGAATTAATATTAGTTAATCATGGCAATAATAGTCATTATGATTAGTACAATCTACTATCCCAAACAAATATCTATGATGATAAATAAAAATATTACCATTTAATAATTGCAATTTATTTATAACAACTAGTCCTAGCATAATGATCTACTAATGGCTAACCATGGTTAGTATTAATAATCCTAATAACAATAATGGTAACAAATGATAATAGTGCATCAAAGCAAGGCTAGATTAGGGAAGAAATGATGACTCATCTTGATGACTCGGCACAACACCAACACCACAACTCATTCTCTCACTCACTCCTTCTCTCCTTTCTCTCTTTTCTTTTCTTCTTTCCACCATTGTCCAGTGATAGTGCTGAGGCTGGGCCCACAAATGGTTCAACTCAGCGAGTTGCCTTAACGAATCGCAACTCGGCACCCTGCACTCATCCTCCTACCCCTCCTTTTTTTTTTTCTTTCTCCCACCATTTCTTTCTTTCTTCTTCTTTTTTCTTTCCTTTCCTATTATTTTTTTTCCTTGCTGGAATCCCAGCTAGACTAAGCCACTCGACCCAGTCAACCCAGTCCCTAAACCAAGTTGACTCGGTTTTTGACCAGACAGCAGCCCTCTCGCTCTCTCTCTTTCCTTTGTTTCCTCTCTCAGTTTCTTTCTCTTTTCTTCTTTCCTTATCTCTTCTCTCCTCTTCCTTTTCTCACCTCAGCGAGACCACTGGCCGAAACCCGGACAGCAACTTGCTCCAACGGGTGGAGTGAAGAGGTGCAACGACAGCAAGCAGCAGCTGCTCCGCTTCCTCTCTACTCTCTCTCTTTCTCTCTCTCTGAGTCTCTCTCTATTTTTTTTTCTTTCTCAACTGCTTCTGAAAATCTGACGATGACAACTGAACGTCCAAGGATGATTCAGCTCGCATAACTCGACTCGACCCAGCGAGTTGGTGCGGCACGGACCCGCACACCCTTTCTTCCTCTCATCTTCCTTTCTTCTTCTTCTTTTCCTTTTCTCCTGCATGGGTTACTGAAGACATGGCCCACCTTGTGAACGAAACTGATCAGGGGTTAACGGTTGTAACAAGGCCAGTGGCCGTTATTCTTGACGAGGGAGATGACTTGCCATTAATGGCAGATCACGAACGCCCACGTCTTGCTCCAAAGTGATGCATGAGAACGGTGTAGATGGGTCTATAGGAGCTAAAAGCATGGTCGGATAGAAGCTCTAAGGGGATTTTGGCGGTGGGTTCAATGGAGAAGGCTTGCGGCCGATTTTTGGGCGTGGCCGCTAGAAATGAAGGGAGGATCTCCTGTTGCTCGATCCACACCCTTTTATCTGCTTGCCCTAACATTTTCAGACCGTCGGATGAGCAACAAGTGGTCTAGATTTTCTCTGACCAAAACTACCTTCAAAACAGTGGGAGGATATGAAACCGGTCGTGGTTTTGAAGCCCTAAACCACAGCTAGAATTGGACGGCCGAGATGTGCCCGAACGGAGGGCTAAGATGAGAGGTTTTCTCCTCACATGGATCGCCCTCGTGGTAACAACAGGAGATAGTTTCTGTTTTTAGAAACATAGTTTTTTTTTTTTTTTTTTAGGGTCTGTTTTCGCTGGAGGTTGTGGTTACACGCATGCATTCCGACGTGTGCTATGGGTCGGGTTTTGGTCATCTGGTGTCCTTTTACAGGATGGACGGTTTGGATTGTCTGATCGGATGATCATGGTGGCCCGCGGATCAATCAAACGGGCGTTGCTCGTTTTACTGGTAGAGAAAGAAAGAAGAAGAGGAGATTTCCTCTTTAGGCTTCATCGGGTCAGCTGTGCTGACTGAGCTTGCAAGTCCGGTGCACGACGGGTGCTCTTGCACTATGTACACGTGCAAGGAAACGTGGGATCCACAAGTGGATTTGATGAAATCCACACCGTCCATTAGGTTCTAAGGGTCCAGTTAGGGCCCTAGACCAAAGATGAGGCAGATCCAAGGTCTAGGTGGGGCCCACAACTCGATTTGGGTCGTATTGGTAGATTTTCATCAATCCAACGGTCAGATCACACCGAATTTGAACTACAACGGTTGAAAGGGTCTAAGGGATTTATTCAGGCAACCGGGACGACCTGCACTATGGGTTTAGAATATTAAATGCTATTACTAGAATAAGTTTTAACGTTTATTATTATTATTATTATTTTTATTATTATTATTTTCCTTTATATGTTTTGTCATATATAAATTATATTATCACAAATTGTTAATATACATATATATATATATATATATATATATATATATATATATATATATATGTATAAATTATATGAATATCAGTAAGCATAGATTAATATATATATATATTATTTGTACGGTCATATATGTGTTAGGTTTTTAAACTTTATACAAGTCATTAAATTGTTTGAAATATGTTACTCGTTATAAAAAAATTTTCAGTATATTTTATTTTTATTTATTACAGATTCCATAGTTTGAAATTTATAATAATGATATTGTAAATATATGCATATAATATGAATTATAGTTACATATTATTTTAGTACGTAATTTTAAATATTTATAAAGTATAAAAATAACATTCCATAGTGTATATATTTAGGTTGTATTATTATTATTATTATTATTTATATTAAATCAAATTAAATTAAATAGTAACACTCGAGTACTGGAAAGTACGGGGTGTTACAACTTGCCTCTTAATTTATCTCGGGCCTTCCCGCCCTTCCTGTTCTTTCTTCTCCCCAGTTCCTGTGTCACAAGTGCCTCTTGCTGAGTAGACCCCCGAGACTTTCTCTTTGTTTATTCATTGAAGAGATAGCTAGTAACTTGTTCCATGGATATCTTTCCGTTTGACGCGGAGTTACTTAGAGACACCACCAATGTCTCCCAACTGTCAGGCAACGAACTAAGCAATAGTAAAGCCTGCAATTCATCATCCAGGATCATCTTCATAGAGGAGAGCTGGTTCACTATATTACTGACCTCATTCATGTGCTCGGCCACAGAACCACCATCCTTGAACTTGAGATTCACAAGTCGCCTTATCAGGAAGATTTTATTACCGGCCGTCTTCCTCTCATACAGCCCTTCTAGTTTCAGCCATAGGTTAGCGGCTGAGGTTTCCGTAGATACATGAGGGAATACAGAATCATCCAGCCATTGTCTAATAAACTCCATCGCCTTTTGGTCCAACTTCTTCCAATCATCATCAGACATATCCTTGAATTTTGCTGATATGCTTAAAATTGGAGAATATAGATCCTTGCAATAAAGCAAGTCCTCCATCTTAGCCTTCCATATGGTCCAGTTAGAACCATTGGAGCTGATCATCCTTGATGAGCCACCTTCCATAATTCCAAATCGATCCTACCCGTTCAATGAACCTAGCGCTCTGATACCACTTTGTTGGGAGCCTTGCACAAAACCTTAGGATCTAGCCTCTCGAACAAACCAAAATTATGGGATAATAATGCAATGAAAACAATCAAAGCACAATCACACACCACACAAGAGATTTTACGTGAAAAACCCTCAAAGAGGTAAAAACCACGGGACCTCGTCCAGATCAACAATCCACTATGAAGTAGAACGTTTACAACCTTCGTCACTCACGTAGAAGCGGATAAACAATAAGAGAATAAAAAGAAAACTGAGAGATCTCACCGATCACGAGGACGTAGAAGCGCTGAGACGACGGCTCCCTTCCACAAGCTTCCTCTCTCTCTCTTTTCTCTCTCTCTCTTACACCCTAAGCCCTTTAGCAAAACCCTTGCAAAGCCTTTAGGAAACCCTCTTGTGTTTTTCTCATATCCTAGAAAAACCCAAGAGACCTTTTTATAGTTTTAGAAAACTCCTTTCCGCATCCCTGTTGCGAAAAGACTCAAATCTGTAATTTTTCGCAAAAACTGCGTAACTTAGGACTGGTCCTAACCGCCTACGACTGGTCGTAGCTCACCCAGGATTGGTCGTAGACCGTGGAGAAAATTAGCAACAATTCGCTGGACTTTGAGTCGTGCCAGGGCTCAAACCCACGACCAGTCGAGCGCCTCCCACGACCGGTCGAAGACCACCTACGACCGGTCGAGTAGAGCGATGAAACCCTCCAAAATTTCAACCACTGCATTGTCTCTCCTCTGAACTGAGGAGGAAAAACCCCATTAATATGCTTATACCATTCTACTCTATCAATGACAAACCCCCAATCTTTTAAAGAAGAAAATTTTAATGGTGTTTCTTTGCTACATGAAGGGGAAAGGAATATAAATGTGATTTGTGTATTGTATGGAGCATGGGAAAATACCCTCGTGAAAAATCATTCAAACTATATTTAAAGAGAGTGTTGTACTAACTTACTTTTTCTAATTAATGCAAATTTTAATCGTTATTGCACATACCCAAGCCATCTATTTATATTTTCCTATCTTTATATTTACCAGTGTTGCTCTAAATTTCCTCGAATTCATTCATTTCTAACTTCAGTTGTCCTAATCTTGCCACTCATCTATCTCAATGGCCTCATTTTAGTTGTAGTCCATATATATGTTGTTCCATAAACGGTCCAACAACCAATACCATAAAGCATAGATCATCCCATAAATATATTATAAGATTTTCCTTTTAGTTTGATTGGCAAATGATGATGATAATGTCTCTCGAGGAACATCTCCAATTCTTCCACCTTGCTTGAATTCCATTGCAATCATGAACTGAAAATTAAACCCACTTAGTTGTTGATGATGCAAATTGTATAGTGGCATAGCTAGCGGCAACATTGCTTTTGCTATTGGATGGTACTATGTGGACTCCACAATGATGTATGTTGATGCTAAAATCTGGATCACTCTCCACCGAGCTCTGTGTATTCAAAGTAAACCCTGAGTTCTGCACAAAAGGAAGACAAATGAGACTTTGGCTAGAGCAGAAGATCCTCCGATGCCAAAGTCAGGCTAGGAAACTGGGTTGAAGTTTCGTAGAGTAAGTTTAGGGTGTGAGATATTGTGTACCTTTCTCTGTTGAAATGTCCTGTATATATACCTTTGGGTTGAAATGAACGTATCCGATAATCTTGGTACGGTTTATGCCATCACGCGAGAGCTACGCGTGTGCTGTTGTCGGCCGTTACCTGAAGATTGTGCACGAATGACACTCTAGATATGCGTTATAGGAAGTTAATCCTTTAGTGCAATCTTCGGCCATGTTCTCATCCGAGCCGAGCTCTACTTGCAGCTGCCTGAGCTCATAAGTAAGCTGCTCCTAGTTGGAATCTAGGGGTCAAATGTATGATGACTTCTTAAAAAGAACTTGGAATCAAGTCAGTTCAGACGCTACCGGTCGGAAGCTCGGCCTAAACACTATCGATCCGAGGCTCTACTTGTTGATATCTCTAAGTCAACATCAGTAGGGCTCGGTTCATATTTACCCAAAACAATACATATATTTTATACATGCACGGCCTATCCATTTTGGATAATTATTTTATCACGGGATCTTAAAAAAAAACGAGGCAGATCCAAATCTCGATTGGATCACACTATAGAACGGTGGTCTTTGAGCACCAACAATTAAAAACTTCCTTGGTCTACTGTAATATTTTATTTTTTTACCATTTAATCTATTGATTAGGTGAAAAACACCCGGAGGAAGGGAAAACGCAAATATATATTTGATCCTAATTTTTGTGGCCCCAAGAAGTTTTTAATGGTGAGCATTCAATCACTACTTGTTCATGTGGTGTGGCCAACATAAGATCTTGATTTGCCTCATTTTTTTGGCTCATGCCCTAAAATGAGCTGGAAAAATGGATGAATGGCGTGGATAAAACACATACATCATGATGGGCCCACAGAGCACCATCTGAGTCACTATGGTTAGTTTTGGTAGGCAATCCGCGTCCAATTACGAGTCTATCAGATTGGTGGACATTTAATGGGCGGTTAAAAATGAAAAATATCTCACAGTTGGTCATGTTTCCACAATCAAGTGTCCATGAATCAGAGGCCAAGATTGTTCAACTAATATAATCTTTGCACTAAGTTAGCAACGTGGATTCCACAATTTGATTGCTTTAACTTGAGTTAACATATGCCACGTGTACAATTTGGGAGCGCCTGTGCATCAAGCATCATACGCAGCCTAAGTATCATGTAGCTCCTCTTACTCGATATGTGAAATTCACGACGACTTAACAGCTATGATTGTCCAACCATGAGTTTATTATTATTATTATTTTTTTGGGGGCCAGGGATCATCTGCGTGGTTGTTGGCTCTCCCCCTATTCAGGACCCAACGTATGTCTACCCATTGGGGCCCACATGCCAAGATGGTCCAATGTTTTGAACCATCGGTATTCTCTTTTCTCTCACAAGTAAACTGCTGTTCCATAATGACACTTCAGTGATGATCCTGACCTTTGACTTCAACAGTAGTTGATTGCGAACCATTGAAAATATACTTTTCATTTTTCATTGTTCTAAATTCATCTACGTAAAGTGATGGTCACAATCATCCATGAGCGTAAGTTTCTTACAGTAGCCCGTGTGCTTGGGTCCAAAACATGGTCAGCTCCAATTATGATTGGACCACTCAGCAAGTGGGCCCCAGTGGACTACGATACAGACGCTCCATCATGAGTCTCAACGGAGGCAAAGGTGGGGTTTAGTAATTTACTCTCAAAGTCATGAGGGTAGCAGAGTTGAGAAAAATAAAATGGTGATTATTTTATCAATGATACAACAATCTTTGTATTTGAAGTGGGATGCATGATGATGACAATGATCATCATGAATTTATGGTGATGATAGCAACGCTCGCTGGCCCCCTTTTCCAAGTCAAACAAACAATTAAAGGTGGCCCACCTCAATCACATGATGCCAACCTGCAGATTACTCTTTTCCTTGTGCATTTCCTGGCCTGACCCATGTAATATCCCACTAGGCCTCAGTCGTTCATTGGCTAACCTTCGATCATGGGATTTCTAAGTATCTAATTGATTTGCTTATTGAATAAAAACTGTTGGGAAAATGGGAAAATGGGCCATCTCAAAATGAGTATGTGTTCCTCCCTCATTAGGATTGTGTGAAACAAAAAGCCATCAGGCACACAGCCCACTGTGATGCGTGTGTGACATCCACTCCGTCCATCATTTGTGGTAGATCATGCGAGAATTTGAGCTAAAAAATTAGGTTAATCCAAAACTCAAGTAAGCTGGGGCACAAAATAGGAAATATTGAGGATGGATATACACACCATTGAAACCTTCTTAAGCGCAATGATGTTTTGGATCAGACTGGTATTTGGTTTTTGCCTACATCTTGATTTAGAGTGGGCTTGAAGAGATCTCAATGTTTAGTGTTCTTATTCCTACTGTTTTATGCGTTGTGGTTTTCTTGAGTTTTCTACTAACCTAAGTTTCAAAGTCCCATTCAAAAATGATTTGGTGCAACTGATGGATATCTAGTAAATGTCTCACCAGCATCATTGACATCATTAACGAAGCTTTTCATTGCAGAAGCGAATAATATTGTCACTCGTTAAAAAAGAAGAAGGGATATGATATGGTGGGTGATGTATTTTCGACCCACCAATTATCTCTAAGATCTCGGCTTCATGGCTTCTACTACAGTACATGCACACATAAGAGTCCATGTAACCGAACCATGGTGGAACCGTTTCAACAGTACGCATGGAAAGGTTATCTATAAATTGAGACTTTCCTCTGTTGAATTCCATCCATTAGTCTTGGGTCTTTACCTTCCTTGTACTAAGCGCTTGCCATTTCAAAATTACATGTACATAAAGTTGGCTTTTAGGCCTGGCCTGCTTTTGCTTCTGTTGTACTGGGCTAGAGTACTAGGTGTCGGGCTATTGGTGGATATTTAGTGTATGGCCAATGGTATGTCCGTAAATTAATGAAGTTGCTAAAAGAAAAAAATAGAGTTGTATACAAAATGACTAGCGTAATGCTAAATAGTATGAAATTGTTAAAATATTTATGGTTTGAAACTATGAATACCTATATAATTAATCATGTCTATATAAGAACAAGAAAAAATAAAACAGCTTATGAATTATAGTTTGAGAAAAAATTCACTATAAAATATTTTCGTACCTTCAGAAGCAAAAGCTATATTTTACGTGACTGTGAAAATCTAGATACGTTTAATACAAAAAGCGATGTGGGAATATTATTAGGATATGCATTAAACAGTTATACATGTCATGTCTTAAATAAAAGAATTAAGATTATTCAAGAATCAATAAATATTGTAATTGACGATCAATCGATCATTCTTAGTCTTAACTAAGATGAAGGTGATTATGATATTACTTTGATTAATCAAAGTAAACCCTCATATAAATCAGATATTACAGATTTAAGGTTGTTAAAAGACTATCCAACTGATCAAATACTTGGTAACCCTCATACTGATGTTCAAACCATAAGATAGTTAGAAAATATCTGCAATCATGTTTGCTTCACTTTTCAAATAGAACCGACCAATATAAATGATGCACTGGCTTATGAAAGTTGGATTTTGAATATGTAAGATAAACAAAATCAATTTGTAAGAATTGATGCATGATATCGTGTTTTCAAACTATTTGATAAACATATGATTGGAATCAAGTGAATTTTTAAAAATAAATCTGATGAACTTGGAAACACCATTAGAAACAAGGCACAATTAGTTATGCAAGGTTACACACAAAGGCCAAAGCGAAAGAACTTGTAGGAGCGCACACCCAATCTCCTACACCCGTGAACCGAGATTCAAGAAGCGAGCAAGTTAAGCCCCAAAGGGGCATAACGACTGCTAGCGGTCTAAGCAAGATTTCGAACTCCTATGATCAGCTAAGGCCTAACCATTACTATCGTTGTGGCTAACCGGGTCATCTATCAAATACTTACCCTTAACAATAAGTGGCTAACTTCACCATCAATAATGATAGTGCTAAAAACTCCGATAAAGATTCAAATATTGATGGATTAGAGCAGGTTGCAGAAGATGCAGCGGATGAAACAATTAAGTTTCATAGGTTTATGGTGAATCGCTCATTATGAGGCGACTATTGTATGCACCAAGGAATGAGGTACACCCACAATGATATAACATCTTCTAAAATAGGTGTATAGTGAATCGAAAAGTCTATGATGTAATCATCGATAGTGGGAGTGATGAGAATATTGTCTCTAAGGTCATGGTGAAGAAATTACAACTGAAAACTAAATGTCACCCGGTTGGATTAAGAAAGTTAGCGAGACAAAGGTAACTGAACAGTGCACTATATCTTTTTCAATTGACAAACATTATAAAGACCAAGTAGTATGTGATGTTGTTGACCTGGAGGCCCCTCACATTCTACTTGGTTGACCATAGTAATCCGATCATAACACTACTCATAAAAGGGTAAGATAATGTGTGCATTTTTGTCAAAGATGGCCGAAAAACCACACTATCCCCTATTGATTCAGAAGAGCTACCCGAGACTTTTAAAGTGGATAACTGTTTTCTCTTAATCATACGGGACTATGTGGAGGAATTTAAAGAGATGAGACAAGCTTATGCATTAATTATAAAGAGGAATGAACTCGAGCCCACCATTATTCATGAGAAACTAAAATCCTTGTTGCATAAATTCAAAGAAATTTAGTCCGATGACCTTCCCAATAGATTGCCTTCTATGTGAGATATTCAACACCATATCGACCTTGTCCTCGGGTCTAGCTTACCCAATTGTCCTCACTATTGGACGAGTCTGAAGGAGTGCGATATTCTGCAAGGGCAAGTGGAGGAATTGATCCGTAAGTGTCTAATCTGATACAGTATGAGCTTATGCGCCATACCGACACTATTAACTCATAAGAAAATGAGAGTTGACGCATGTGTGTCGACAGCCGAGAGATTAACAAGATTATCATAAAATTCAGATTTCTCATATCACGGCTGGGCGATATGTTAAACATGCTTGAGGGTGAAAAATTATTTTCTAAATTGAATTTAAGGAGCAACTACCATTAGATTTGAATACAGTCGGGTAATGAGTAGAAGATAGCTTTTTAGACCAATGAAGGGTTGTATGAATGGATGGTCATACCCTTCGGTCTTTCAAATGCGCCTAGTACATTCATAAGGTTGATGAACCAAGTTCTAAAGCCATTCATTGAGCATTCTATAGTAGTTTATTTCAATGACATTTTTATATACAGTAAGGACAAAGAAAGCTATATGAAACACTTTAAACAGGTCCTTTAAGTGCTCACCGAAAACAAGTTATATCTCAATTTTTTTAAAAATTGTAACTTTTTGACCGATAGCCTACTGTTTTAGGGCTTTGTCGTGACATCCACGGGTATCCAGGTGGATGATAAAAAAGGTGAAAGCTATCAGGGAATGACCGGTTTTAACAAACATCCACATAGTATGGAGTTTTCACTGATTGACGACATTCTATCGTTCATTCATGAAGAATTTTAGCACCATTATCTCACCGGTTACAGATTAAATGAAGAAGAAATCATTTCGGTGAACTAATGAAGCTGACAGGAGCTTTGCTGAAATCAAGTACAGATTGTCCATAATCCCGATTCTCGTACTTCGAAGCTTTGAAAAACTGTTTAAGCTCAAATGTGATGCTTCATATGTTAGAATTGAGAGAATTTTATCTCAAGAAGGTATGCTGGTAGCCTTCTACAATGAAAAACTTAGTCATGCACATAAAAAGTGGTTGACCTACGAGCTCGAATTGTACGTAATGGTCCAAGCACTGTGACATTGGCGACACTACTTAATTTAAAGGGAGTTCATTCTTTGCACGAACCATCAAGCTCTCAAACTAACGTGAATCGTGTGCATGCTAGGTGAATTTTATTCTTGTAGGAATTCACATTTATATTAAGACATAAGTCTAAGCAATAGAACAAAGTGGCTAATGCACTTAGCTGACATGCAACTTTATTAGTCATCATAAGCAATGAGGTTGTCAGGTTCAAAGACATATATGCCAACGACGATGATTTCAAGTACGCATGGATCAGATACCAAGAGGGTCATCCTAGTGACCTACATATGTAAGGCGATTTCCTTTTCAAAAGGAATCAATTATGCATCCTCAAAAGTTCTTCGAGGGAGCGGATTATCCAAAAGCTATATGGAGGTAGCCATGATGGACGTCTTAGGTGAGACAAGATACCAGCTCTTGTTGAAGAATGATATTACTGGCCGTAGTTAGTACATAGCATGTGTAAAGCGTACAACATTGTCATATTTGTCGGACCTTTAAGGGGCATTATCATAATACATGCCTCTACACCCTATTATCGGTGCCTGATGGCCCTTGCGAGGACTTATTTATGGACTTTGTGCTTGGTCTCCCATGAACACATTATGTATGGATTCAATGATCGTGGTGGTGGTTCGTTTCTCAAAGATGGCGTACTTTCTCTCATGTAAGATGACCCTCAATGTAACACACGTGGAGAATCTATTCTTCATATAGGTCTTATGGCTACATGGAGTTCTCAAGACCATTACTTTTGACAGTAATATAAAGTTCATTAGCCATTTTTGGCGAACTTTGTAGAATCGATCCGGTATACACAACTTTAGTTAAGCAGTGCCTACTACCAACGGACCGATGGGCAAACTGAAGTTATGAATTGTACATTGAGAAATCTCCTTCAATGTATTTCAGGTTAAAAACTGAAGTAGTGAGATTTGACCTTGTCTCAAGCGGAGTTTGCATGCAACAACATGATGAACCGCTCGATGGGGAAGTCTCAATTCTAAATTATTTATAGTCGAGTGCCTCATCACACTCTTGACTTGGTCCTTTTGCCCAAGCTCTAGGGCATGAGCATTGTAGCAGAATATATGGCGAACTGAATCATGGGCATTCATGTGGAGGTGCAAGCTAACTTGCATGTATCGAATGATAAGTAGGAGCAAGCCGATAAGCATTGATGATAAAAAGTGTTTGAGGTGTGCAACCAAGTTATGGTACATTTATGTAAGGAGAGATTTTCGACCGGGACTTATAACAAGTTGAAGAACAAGAATATTGGATTGGTATTGATCCTCCGAAAAATCAATGACAACACTTACGTTGTTGATCTTCCAGATGACATGAAAATCTCACTTACTTTCAACATCGCAGGCTTGACCGAGAATCATAAACCGAAGTGAGATAAGAACTCAAGGACAAGTTCTTTTGAAGTCGGGAGGACTGATGTAGAGTGGGTTGTGGACACTTTCATGGCAAGATGGAGCATAGAAGGCCCGATTGGAGGCAGAAGTGATTAGAACCCTCAGAACACTAATGCAGGCGTATCTCGCAAATCGGAATGAGTTATCCGATGTACAATATATGATTTTGGGGGTATAAGAAACTACTTTCGTCAACCAACCCTACTATATCGAAGTATCCATGCCAAATTTACGAGAGTCGAGTTGTCCACGCCAAATTTACGAGATTCCATCATTTCAACGGTCGAAAGTTTTTAATTTCGTTTGTACTATTTATAACAAGTTTTAGTTCGATAATAACTCTTGGTCTTTTGAGCTTCAAGAGTCGTGCCTAACATGAAAAGGGCTAAGAAATTTAGGAGAGCCCCACTCCACTCAGGTTGGTGACTCAAGCAACCCTAATTTGACTTGATATTTAATAATTTTTAGATTGAAAATATCTATATTATAATAAATATCAAAATAGTTAAATTAGGCCTTCCATGGTGAGTGGATTGGATTTATTTTTGGAAAACATGTAAAAGGTTCAACTTGATGCATGGATTGGATCGCACCCCAATGTGCCATATTGGCACATGTGCGGAGTTTACATGAGTTTTACTGCGTACGGGTATGCTTGCTTATCCTTTTTACGTATCGTAACTCGAATCACCATCAGTCAGTATGGGTTAACTGAGTCAGCAAGCTAATTCTTGATGACTCGGTAAGTCACACTCACAAGCAAGTTTTGAGGTGACCTGGCTCAAAATCTTGTTACGTCAAGTTAATTTGGCTGAGTTTTGAGCCAGTTGCACACCTTTTCAGACTATGGTTTATGCCATGAACAATGCATGCTCATTTTAACTTGTGCGGAAGAACAATCACATTTAACTGGTAAAACATGCATTAGATGTGTTATGTAGTCATGTTATTCATACAAGTTGCCTGCAAAGGTTGGTTCTACTTCCTATCTCATTCACTCAACAATTATAATAAAGTGGTTTGATTTAATACAAGCTTATATACGGCCATATTTCTCACTGCAACATTTAGGCATGTATTGAGTTCATAAAGAGTATGTTAAAGCTTTTATTACAATTTTTTAAAGATAAATTCAATAATTGATTTCAATTTGCCTAGATAAAGATATGCATATTAAGTAGTCATTTAAAAAAATAACTTAGCTTATATTTTCTTTCAACTTTTTTTTTTTTTCACATTTAGGCATGTATTGAATTCATAAAGAGTATGTTAAAGCTTTTATTACAATTTTTTAAAGATAAATTCAATAATTGATTTCAATTTGCCTAGATAAACATATGCATATTAAGTAGTCATTTATAAAAATAACTTAGCTTATATTTTCTTTCAACTTTTTTTTTTTTTTTTTCAGGATATGGGAATTGAAAGTAGCATAAGATAATTGAGATATTGGAGTAAACTGCAAATACTGGAAATTGAAATAGTATCTCTTTAATGCATATTTTCATTGAATATTTTAATTTGATATTAGATTTTATCTTATTTACTAGAGTTAGTTATGATTTTAGATAATGAATCATAATTTTTTAAAGATCGGAAACTGAAATGGTATCTATTTATGCATATTTTCATTAAAAAATGACATAAGAGTTTACAAAAAGGGGACTGGAAAATCCTTAAGCAAGACGTTACTGCATTGTGATGCTAGGTGGTGGGGCCACTGTGATGTTTGTGAGAAATCCACTCTTTACATTCATTTTTTCCAGATCATTTTATGGCAATATATCAAAAATAAAATGGATCCAAAACTCAAAACGGTCATACGAGAGGGAAAATTGGGGAAAGATTTTCCTGTTGTTTAAATCTTCTTGGGCTCCACCTTGATGTTTATATGACATCCAAACAGTTTATAAGGTTATTCACATGGGGATGAATTAAAAAAACAAAAAACTCAGCCTCATACGAAATTTTGTGGCCATACAAATGTTTCACGATGGTCAGAGAAAAAAACTGTTTCTTCTCACATGCCTACTTGAGTTTTGGATCCATCTGATTTTTAGTCTCGTCCTAAGCTGCTAAGTAAAAACAGATAGATGTGTATTTCTCAAAAACATCACAATAGGCCCCAACTAGTATCATAGCACAATAACTAATAACTTTGTGCATGTATAGTAAGATTTCCATCGGGCACATCTTCTCTGGTTTGCCAGAAGAAATGGTGCATCGTGCACCATCTTCTCTTATTTGCCTGAAGTATGCTTAAGGGTGTCATGTCCTATTCTCTTGCAGATCTGAACAGATCTGAACAGGAAGTGATGACTTATTTTTCTGCAGATTCACTATGATGTATGTGTTTCATCTCTTTTGCCCATCTATTTTTCTATATCATTTTATGGTATAAGCCCAAAAATAAGGTATATCCCAATCTCAAGTGGACCACATTATAGGAAACAATGTTGATTGAACGTGGACCATTAAAAACTTTTTGGGGGCCATAAAAGTTTTGGATCACAGTAGCGATCTCTTTCTCAGACTCTAGTCTTCTAGTCTGGATGTCATTCAACAAAGAAGTGCAGGCGCAAATCTGAACGATAATATGGAAGTACGAAGCATACTTGTAGACAACCCTCAGTGTGACAACACCAGGATGGCCCGATTAGTGCTGCGTGATCTCTTCTTCTTGATTGATGCAGTTGGCTGCGTTCTTTGGCACTAATTTGCAGTCGAACGAACTTTTCTTGATTTTATCAAGACAAGCGCAGATAACACCGTAGGCTCCATGTCCTAGAACTCGGTACACTATGTGATCATCCTCTATCTTTTTCTTGTAGTTCACAGACGAGAGAGGGTTATAGCAATCTTGAGACCACAGAGCTAGGTGGATCCGTGACGGTGGGGCCAACCGTGATGTATGTGTTTTATAGCCTCAACATTCATCTGTTTTTCATCATTGAAATCTATCTCTACTGTTCTTATCGCATCACATACGTCTTGGGAAGACTTTCCCCTTGAACAGTTGATGGTGAATCAAGAACTTGTGCAAGATGACATAGACGACCCATATATCGAATTTCTCTGTAACCTTTACTTGTATTACTTCTAAGGCCATATAACGAGGAGTCCCACCTGTTGCAGATAATTCATGACCTGTAGTTGAAAAATAATAAACTTTCATTAATTTAATTGCCTTTAAACTAAGAATATGCAATGCTTATTATAGTGATGGTATATTGTATTTAGTGATTTTGTTAACTATATATATATATATATATATATATATATATATATATATATATATATATATAGGTGGGCATTGAGTCGAGTTGGACTGGATTGGGTCCAACTCGACTCGATCCGATTTTTTAAGAACTTGACTTGAACTCGATTCGATTCGGGATCGAGTCCAGCAGGCTAACTCGATCCGATCCAAATCCTTGCTGGCCTGACCCAAACCGAGTCCGACTCCGTCTGAGAAACCGAATCGAGTCGGATTGAGTTGAGTCTAGGGAGAGAGAGGGAGAGAAAGAAGGAGATGTGGGAAACCGGGAGAGAGGAGGAGAGAAGGAGAGGAGGGAAATTGGGAGAGAAAGAGGGAGAGAAAGGAGGAGAGATGGGTGGGTGCGGCGCCTCCTTCGGGTAAAGAAAGAGGGGTTATGGTTCGATCGGATCGGTCCGGATTGACCACGATCCGAACTCGCCGATGTACAATCGGATCTGAGTGGTCCTACTCGATCCACATCAATCCAGGCCTTCGGTTCGGGTCGGATTCTGCCCAGCTCTCTCTCTCTCTCTCTCTCTCTCTCTCTCTCTCTCTCTCTATATATATATATATATATATATATATATATATTAAAAATTATTTTTATTGCCCTAAATGGAAAAAGAGTAGAAGGGAAACCCTAACCCATCTTAATGGTTTTAAAAACTAGGGTATTGAAAACCCTAAGATCTCTCTTTTCCATAATTGCCACTTGCATTGGTGGTGCTGTATGTAGCCATAACAATTGCAGTCGATGATAGAAAAGAATGATAACATGCCGGCAAATATTAGTTTTACAGAGCACCACCCTAACAATAATAACATGCAAGATCGACTAGAAAAGAGAAGTATACCTTTCAAGGTCCTCACAGCGAAACCAAAGCCTGCAAGCTTTAACCTTCCTGACCTAGTTCGAAGTATGTTATGCGGCTTGATGTCGCCGTGGATGACTCCCTATTCATGACAATACTTCAACGAGTATACAATCTCCTTTATTGCTGCGGCAATCTCTCCCCGACTCCAGTCTTCTATTCTGGATGTCATCCAACAAAGAAGTGCTGTTGCACATCGCAATGATAAGATGAAAATAATCAGCATCCTCCTAGGCAGCCCTGAGTGTCACGACACCAGGATGACCAGATAAGTGCTGCATGATCTCTACTTCTACTTCTTGATGGATGTCGTTGGCTATGTTTTTTGGCACTGATTTGCAGTTGAAGCAACGTTTCTTGATTCTATCATAACAAGCGGACAACACCGTAGGCTCCATGTCCCATAACTCGGCCAGCTACGTAATCATCCCCTATCTTTTTTCTTGCCCATCTGATCGCTGTTTACGCTCGAGTCGATCTCCACGCAACCGCACCTCCTCTTCAGCCCTCTCTTTTCACTCATCACCTCTCTCCATGCATCTCCAAAGGAAATGAAATGTCTCTCGACGTATCTCGAGAGAAACTGAAATGGGTTTTGTTGACATTCCCTCTTCCTTAAGTTTCTTATTGCGCGGGAAGCGGATTGCGTACTGAGTAACTCACTGCCACTTAGCGTACTGAGTAAACTCTATGAGGTCCACCATGATTTATGTATTTTATCCACTCCGTCCAGCCATTTTACCAGATAATTTTAGGGCTTGAGCCCAAAAATGGAGCATATAAGATGTTCAAATGTACCACACACCACAGAAACTGTTGAATTGAATGTCTACCATTGAAAAATTCTTAGGGCCCACGGGAGTTTTGGATCAACTTATATTTGTGTTTTCCCTTCATCCATGTCTGTATGATCTTATGAAAAGTTTGGATGACAAATAAACATCATTGTGGGGTCTCACAAGGTTTCAACTGTAGAATCATTATCCCCACTGTTTCATATAGTATAATCCACTTTATCTTTAGATATGTTTTAATTTTAGGCTCAACCCCTTAAATTAGATGGACGGTGTGGATAGACCACAGACATTCAAGGTGGACCCAACTGAGTTTACTCAGTATGATAACAGCGTACTGAGCGACTCACTACAACGGCGTGTTTGGGTCCATCTCTAAAATGGGACTGAATTTATAGGTATGAACAGGGCAGATTTCAGTTCTGGGTACATAGTCCTAGGGTATTTTAGGCAGATTCCGGTCCATTCAAAATTGACTATCAGTCACTCAATAACACGACCATCCTGATGCTCGGGCGAGCTGTATACCAATCCCACCTGGTGAACGTCCTAGATTTCCTCCTTGGCACGTGTGGGGTAAGTAACAAATGTGAGCCGTCCGATTTTATGGTGGATTTTATTCCTAAAACCTAAGTCATCCTTCCCAGGCGAGGGCCTGAGACCATAGAGCTCGGTGGATCCGTGACTGTAAGGCCCACCATGATGTGTGTTTTATATCTACGTTATCCATCTATTTTTCCATCTCATTTTAAGGCACGTGCCCAAAAATTAAGAAGATCCAAATCTCATGTGTACTACACGATAGGAAACAGTAGTGATTGAAAGGCCACCGTTAAGGCATTCCTAAGGCCGACCGTAATGTTTATTTTCCCTTCAACTTGTAGATAACGTCACTCAGACTGTCCACCGGGTGCATACGTTTGATGGTTTGGATTTCTCATCCGCATACCTTCGCTGCTTTATAAAACGAAGATATTTTCATAATTTCCCTCAAAATGTACCTCCTCGTGGAGGCATTATTTTGGTAAAATATAAATTCTTCACGAATTTTGCGGCCAAAATCCCTTTTTTTATTTTTTTATTTTTATTTTTCGTTGACCATTGGTCCCAATGATAGGATACATTTGTTTGGAGGGAATTGATTGAATGCAGGGCCTGGTCCCTGATGGGACATGCCTTAGCAATCCGGGCAACTTACTAGGTAGCATGCACTGTCAAAATACATGTTGCCAAAACCAGGCTCGTACACTAGAATCCTGTAAAACCTCTTGGCTAAATGAATTTGTTTTTACCTCTGTTGTGACTATCCGCATGTGTCCCCGCTCACTAGGGTCTGAACCATCCACCTTGTGAACTCTTGCTCTACAATCCAACATAAGATACTCGGTTCTGGCAGTCTAGAGATGAATATACAACAATGAAAATAAAATTTTGGTTCTGCACTCTGGAGACGAATTTAGAACCTCTGGCTGCTATCTGAACTTCTTTTTTTTTGGGGGGGCTCTCATTTAACTCTAAAAATCAAAGTTAGGCATCATCACTGAAACATAAACATAGGACTTGAGTTGTGGTAGAAACGAAAATCTAGATGTTTCAAATCATTGGACCATCTCCGTATGGGGCCCAGTGGTAGGTATACAGGGACGCGGATTAGCTACAGACAGGTTGAGTAGTCAAAATCGCTACTGAAGTGATGTCATCAAGTTATGTGGGATCCACCATGATGTATGTATTGTATCCACACCATCCATCCATTTGTAGAGATCATTTTAGTGAATGAGCCAAATAATGAGGCAGATCAAAAGCTGGAGTAGACCCCACCACAGAAAACAGTGGGGAGAATAATGACGAGGGTTGAAACCTTCCTAAGGTCCACCATGAAAATTACTTGAGATCTAACCTGTCCACAAGTTAAAACAGATATGAAAGAAGGTAAAATACAAATATCAGCTTAATCGAAAACTTTAGTGGCCCTTAGAAAATTTTAACAGTGGGCATCACTCTTCCGACTTTTATCTATGGTGCGGTCCACTCAAGCTTTGGATCTGACTCATTCTTTTGCTCATGCCCTAAAATGATCTGTCCAAATGGATGTACAGTGTGGATACAATACATAGATCATGGTGGGACCCACGGAACTCGGTGACGTCACTTCAGTAGCGAGTCTCGATACACAACCTGTCAGTATCTAATCCGCGTCCGGCATACAGGTGACGCGCAGTTCCCATGTCAGACAAGAGGCAAATGATCTCTCGTTAACTTGGAAGATTAATAAAAGAGATCAGAGGATATCTGGGAGAATGGTCCATCCATAAAGGGGGCCGTCAAATCAATGGCTTGGATAGACCAACCATGGGCTCCACGTCTACAAACTAAACTTGGCCTCAAGAGATAAATAATAGAATTCAAGATGTGTAAAAATCGCTGAAAACGGATAAATAAAAATGCAATTATGTGCAGACAGTATGCTCTTAATAATAATACATTACTAAAAAAAAAAAAAAAGAACAACAAGAATATACCTATAAAATGGACCAGTCCAAACACTGGATATGAGTATGGAAGATCATCAAGCATTTGGAAGGTACCATACAATGCTAAATTGAGTTTGTGTTAGGGTTTGCATGTGGAGCCCGCCTGGAGATCTGAATCATTCATGGTAGGCCCTAAGGTGGATTGGAGATATCCCCATGATCTTCCCACATCACATGTGTAACAATCCAAGTTGACCCTCGCCTAACGGTGAACCACTGCATGTAGTTGTCCATTCCATTTGATGGCAAGGATCTTCTGAGAGGGCAGATATCAAGGCCTGTCAGATCAATGTCATAAGTTACTTGAATGTGAGCTCTTGAGTCCATATGGTTAGACAAGAGTTACCATCCACCCAGGATATAACATCCAGCCTGTCATGTATTTGTGACATCCAACCCTCCAATAAGTTAGCTCTGTCACGACCATCACCTTGTGTGAAAAATAGCTGCATCCACTCATTAGGTGGACCACACTTGTATTTTGTTATTTATCAGTGGCTAGACATCATCTTCTATGGTGTTGCCCATCAGATGAGTAAATGGGGCTGAGTTTTGCATAAAGTGATCCTTATGGCGGGGCCAACCTTTTAGAAGGGTTGGAAGTTATTTGTTGGGTGGATGGTAACTTATGGTCCAACCTGTTGGACTTGAGGCCTTCTCTAAATAGCCAGAATATATTATTAAAGAAGCTGAATACCTAAACAAGCAGGAAAGCATTCCCAATTTATAAACTCTGCACAGACCGACCTTTGCATAAGTGTCTGACTATCGTTTGCCGCCCTCCCTAGTGTGATCAATTGAAATGTTTAACATGTAAACCAAATAAAATAACTCAAACATAAACAATAGCCTCAACAACAAGAATCGCCTTACCAAGAGATTACATTGCAAGAATCACCTTTGACAACAAGATTTCCGTAGTAAGATCTTGTTAAAAAAATAAAAATTGAAGACCTTACCTTAGGCTTTCATTTCCACTTACCTACCTTATAATATACCAGAAACATCAAGATCAGGACCCTCGATTGAGCCATTATTTGCTGAGATTGACCACCTCCTTCAGCAATTTGTTGATAGAAAGCTTTAAATCATCAGTTACTATCAGCTGCTGGGGCAGCAAGTCTGAGGCGTACACAGAAAGGAGCCTCAATGTGTCCACTAAATTAACGTTCTCCTTTTTCACTACTCTTTGGTTCACAAATTTGCATGAGCTCTTCAATTTACATGGTCGGCACACCTAAGTGCATGAAAAATGAGGGAAAACAATCTTCAAGATGAATGATGAAGAACATCACCAGGCATCCAGCCCTAGGAAATGGATTCTATAGCGAGGAGATGAATGTGTTGAGGTCCTGAGAAAAGGGAGGGACATGAATTCCCATGGGAATCCAATTCCCAAGATTTGAACCTTTTATGAAGATGGGTTGCAAAATTTTGGGGAATGGATCCTCAAACAATCGTATTTTTTAGATGGATAAAAAGCCCCTCCTCTCCTTTGTCTCCTCCCCATTCTCAGTATCTAAACACAAACTGGATTCCTGAGAATAGCCTCCCAAGTACACAAAATTTCAACCTTCTATGAAGAATAGGTTCAAGACGAATAATGAAAAAATTCCCTAAAGTTAAAAAGTTGCTTACGATATCTTCCTCGATGCTGAAGAAAGTTCGTAGACCCTTGGCCGCAAAAATCGTTTTTCTTTCAACAGTAGGGCAGCCAAAAAGGGCAACCTTTTTCAAGTCACTGCCAGATAGCCATCTGCAAAAGCAAGAATTTAAGGCAGTCACCAAAAAAGAAAGCTGGATAATGTAAAATTGATTGTAAGAAAAATGTCAATTGTGCTAATTTGTACAGGAAGCTCAAATTGTAATTATATGCTTTCCTATATTAATTACAATAATTTCAAATTAGATTGATTGTACATTGATTAGCAATTGATTAAGACCCAACATGATGAAAATAATTACAAATATTTTATTGATTCTTTTTCAAACAGAAGTTTTTCAAAATAGAAATGATCCAAAATTAGTAATAACTAAAAAGTATCTGAAGTAAACCTATTCAACCAGAGATCTCCTTCAGGCCAAGGAAGAGAAGCATTGCAGTTGATCCAAGTAAAGCAGGTTAAATTATTGAAATTCCTAGCAAATCAGGTTGAAAGCTTGAAGAGCCTCTTCCTATGTCCTGAGCCCAAGGTACATCATCCATCCAGGAAAATCTGTGGTGTGAGCTAGCTGCCTGTGAAGATTACCAGCCCCAACCAGAGGAAGTGATTGAAGGGGACAGCCACAGCTTTCCATGTCAAGAAACTCACAAATTTCTAAGCTTGAACGTAATGCCCTTGACATCATCCTATCTTAAGGTAATGCCTAGGGTTGCATTTGAATACATTGTTAAATTGAATTGCAATGACCAGTTCAATAAAAAGGAAATGACCATATTATTCATAAGTAGATACGTTGAAATGAAGGAGTGTTAACATAGCTTGCATTCAGGAAACCAAGTGAAATTAAGGGACCAAAACTAGAGAAATTGATGGATATAATTTTTTTTTTTTTAAAAAAAAACATTTTTATGGATATAAACTTTGGCACATAGGAAAGGACAATGATAGAAATGGGGTAGGAATAGTGGTAGTTAAAAATATAATAGATAAGGTTTTAGATGTTAGGAGAGTAAGTGATAGGATTTTATTAATAAAACTTGTGTTAGGAGAGGAGATAATCAATGTTATTAGTGCGTATGCACCACAAGTAGGGTTAGAGGATAGAATCAAGGTGGATATGGATGGATTGAAGCAAGGAATTCCGAAGGGAGAGAGGGTATTTGTAAGAGACTAAAATGGTCATGGAAGAAAAGAAAGTGAAGGACATGAGAGCATGCATGGAGGATATGGTTTTGGTAGAAGAAACGAGATGTGGGATATTGTCCTTAATTTCTCTATGACACACAACATAGCTCTAGCAAACACATACTTTAAAAAGTCTGAGACATTTTATTACTTTCAAAAGTGGATCACATACAAGACAAATTTCTTTCAACTTAAGAAAACATGATAATCAATTGTTGAGGGTCAAATATTGCATATTAGACCCTAATTATTACCTGATTTTACGAACATGATAATGCTTAACGTCCTATTTTAATTGTATTTTTGTTGCAAGGTGAATTTAAAGAGCTTGGATTGAAAGGGGTATTAAAAGCATGGATTTAACGCTCTAAAATCACCAAGGCAAGGGACGGACCACAGGGGACCAAGATCGAGGAATTTACACGTCAAAGATCCAAGAAGATCAAGTGATTGGGTTTAAACGGGCCTGAAAGACGTTCAGAATGTAAGATCACAGAGTTCCCACCATTCGTTCGGCTTGAAACTTTTTATATGGCCTGAGAACCATAAATTAACAGTACACGTCAAAATTCAGCCCTTAGATCAGTGTATAAGTGACCCGATGGGCAAGATCAAACAATAACCATTAAGAAAGAATCTTGGACAACCTTAGGAGATCAGGACCCAAATTGAACCGATGGAAAGGACATGAAAAAGGATGGATATCCGCCAAATTTCAAGGCGTTTGGATGGTGTACTATAACATAACAGACGCCAGAAGGTGATTGAGGAATTGATGTCAATTTTGTAAATAAAACTAGCACCAATGCATGGCATTGGTCAACCAATACCAGATTTAACGGTGAGTCTCAATTTCCACTTATTTAGATGGTACGGCCCACCTGATTTACGAAACTTCCTCATCTTTTTCCCGTGTCATAACATAGTGGGACAAAGATGGTGAACGGAGTGGATTGCTTACCAAACATCATAGTGGACTCCACCTGATGCTACGACCAATATGTGCCAATGTTACGTTGCCTCAACGGGCACGTTAGAGCGTTGATACGGTTGGATTGTCAAATGTGTTGTGGCCCACCTGAGACTCAGATTTGTCCCATATTTGACGCCATTGTTGGGCATGATCTTGCAAATCTAATGGAAGGAGTGGATTTCGAAGACATTCGAGATCGTGGGCTGCACCAACTATGCAAATGGGCCCTTGTTCGTAACAAACGGAATCAACGAGGAAATCGGAACAACCGGGATTTCCTCGCTGTAACGTGAGCGGGCATTGGATCCAGGCCTCGATCTGAGCCGTTCAAAAGCTTGAGAATGAGATTTAGACCCTACCCACGTTGGCTGAAATCAGAGAAAAGGAGTCGCAGCTCATGCCAACTCCTTCTGCGCAGAAACAAGATGCGTAAAGAAGTCCACTGACCCTCTTTCGTAAGCGTAAACTGCCTTAAGCAGGAAAGATCTAGAGACCGACTCTCACCGACACAACCGACCTACCTATTGCTATAAAAAAGAGAGAAGGTCGTGAGAGGTGATCCATCAGTTGAGCCATGGAGGCACCATCAGAGGGGCAGCAGTCTTCTTCCCTTTCTTCTTTATTATTATTTTTTTTTCTTTGATGTTTGTTAAGAGTTTTTGGTTAATCATAAACATGGTTAGCTAAACCTCTTAGCTAGGGCTAAGAGGTGAAGCTTGTAGTGTGATTAGGATGGTTGCTTTGTTTTGATTCATGTTTTATCGAATTCTTGTAGATTCTAGTTTAATTATGAAGGAATACTTTTAGTTTTTAATGGTTTGTTGTGACTTAAATTACAATAGATCTATGCTAGCTTTGAGTATGTTCCTTCCATTATAGAGGTTATGCACTTGGGAACCCTATTGTTCACCATCGTCTCCTGGGCATGATTGGATGACGAAACCCTTTCTAACGTTCATAACTTTCTCTAATTGATAGTGGATTGGCTAAATTTTGTTGTTTTCTTTGTCTCATGGGCATGGTTTTGTGATGAAATCAATTCTAATTCTCATACCTCTCATCTCTTGAAAACTGGATCGAAGGAAGTTCATATTTGGATTTTTAATGATATACCTTCCAATTGGATGAGGATGGGACTCTGACTCCAGTTGTGTTCTTGAATCATTGTAAGGTGGCTTCCCTGATTTCTACAAGTGGATCCTTGGCACCCTAGTTTCCCAACTTTAGATTTTCCAAGTTTTAGATAATAATTCACCATTACTCTCTTAATTCTTTCTGATTTAGATTACATTTTCACCTAGTTCTAGTTTGAGTTATTTTCAGAATATGTACAAGGTTCGGTCTTCGGGCCCTGTGGATTCGACCTCGATCTTACCGAGATTATTACTACATCACAACCCTATACTTGGGGTGTGAACATCAATATATAAGGATTGCAAGGTTATACCATGAGAGTCTAATTGTGCAACGTAGGTTAATGGTTATGGATGTTTACATTAAGAGATGGCAAAAGGGAGTGAAATTATTAGGTGTCCAAAAACTAGGCAATGGAATTTAAAAGAAGAGAAAACAATGTACGTGGTTGTATGCATCCGCAGGAAATAGTCTCGTACGTGTGTGTGTGTGTGTGTGTGTGTGTGTGTGTGTGTGTGTGTTAGGTGGAATGAGATAGGTAAATGTATTAGGGAAGTGGCAAAAGATGTTTTAGGAGTATCTAAGGGGAAAAAACCAATCACATAAGGAAACTTGGTGGTAAAATGATGATGTACAAAAGCTATTCACAAGAAACGTTCATGCTTCAAAGCCGAGCAAAGGAGAATAGAAATGATGAAAATTTTGAACAATATATAAATGCCAAAAAAACTGCTAAAAAAGTAGTGAGGCTAAACGTCAGGCGTATGATGATCTTTATACTAGATTGAGGACAAGAAAAAGTGAGCAAGATGTCTTCAAACTTTCAAAAATGAAAGAGAGGAAGGGTAGGAATCTAGATCAAAATGATGCATTAAAAGCGATAACCAGATGGTACTACTAAAAGACAATGAGATTGATAAAAGGTGGAGAAGCCAATTACCACCTTTCCACTTATGGTCCTATGGTGGTACATTTGTGTGCAATTCATGCTCAGTGGACTTGTCTGATACTACATACTCCATATATCAATTGTTTCCCCTCTGTGGGTAGCGTGTAAATTATAATAGTAGTGCTAAAGGGTAGTGTGGGGTCTAACCATGTTGACATTGCTATTTCCCTAGTCAACTACTCAAGCATGACATTGCACGTGTGGGTGACTAGAAACTAACTCTCGATGCCCCTACTTTGCTTGCTCACTCTTTGGGGAGTGCGTAATAGTTTCATTGGCATTAATACTAGGTCGGACCATGTTGGCATGTGAGTGGTGTCAATGTGAGCCTCTACGATTGCTGGTTCCAAGAGGCTGAGTAAAAGAAGAAGGTCAATGTGTGGTGGACAGCTGATTTTAAAACTTTTTTTTTTTTTGAAAGGTAGCAAAAGAATTCATTTAAAAAAAGCGCTGAGCTGGCGCGAACTAAATACAAACTAAAATAGAAAAGAACAATCTTTAAGCCTCTCAATTGAAGAAGTCCGTTCAATTACAAAATCCCTTGCCCTTAGCTAGACATGCTCCACACTGCTACTAGCATTTATGAAACACCTCCCATTCGTTTCCTCCCAAATTGCCCAAAGACCCACCAGGAGACTTTAAGTCTCCAGATATCCCTATCCTACTTCTTAATTCCTACGCCCTGCCAAGCCAAAAGAAGACTATCAACTGAGTACAACATAGCCCAGGAAATGAGAAAAGACCTTAAATCCACCTCGTATACAATGAGCAAACGAATAGTGTACAAAAAGGTGAGCGACTGATTCAGCATTTGCCATGCACATGAGACAAATGTTAGGAACCACACATGCATCGTTATTGCAAATCAGTCCCCCTCCGTCGCATGATAGAATTATTGAATAGAGAAGAGCCTTGATTTTTCTATTCACCAAAGTATCCTATCTTGTTCTCCTATCACCGGGATGCATAAATTGACGTGATCTAGAAGCCTCAATAACTCCACTTTATCCTTGTTCATGGAATCACGGCGAGGAGACCAAACAATGTTATCTCCACAAATGGAAAAGCAATGCTTCACACAAACATTGCAAACTGTAGCAAGCTGAGCCATTCTCAGAAAAATAGATTGCAATGGCTCTTCCCCAATCCATATGGCCTCCTAAAAGCGAATCTTCTCCCCATTCGGAAGGACAAAGCTGATCCCTTCATAGAATTTCAACTACAGAATTCTATCACTTTCCAAATTGCTGAAGCTCCATACATGGAAGAATCTTTAGTCCACCACCCTCCTTCAGCACTACATGCTCCTTCCATAATGCACCTTCCTCCATTTCAAACCGCCACAACCATTTACCCAACATAGCACTACTCATCAAACCCAAATTTTTTTATGCTTGCTCCCCCCTCTTCTATAGGCCTACAAACTCCAAACTTTTCAAATGCAACTTTTTCTCATTATAGCAAACCGGCTTCCCCTCTTTTGCTCCAAATCGCGTGGTAGAATGATTGAACAGAGCAGAGCTCTGATTTTTCCATTCACCAAACCATCCTATCTTGTTCTCTTATCACCAAGATGCATAAATGGATGTGATCTAGGAGCCTCAATAACTCCTCCACTTTATCCTCGTTCATAAAATCACGATAAGGAGGAGACCAAACAATTGCGTCTCCACAAACGGAAAAACAACTCTTCAAACAAACATTGCAAACCATAACAAGCTGAGCCATTATTGTGAACATAGATTGCAATGGCTCTTCCCCAATCCACATGGCCCCCCAAAAGCGAATCTTCTCCCCATTCTGAAAGACAAAGCCAATCGCTTCATAGAATTTCAACTTTACAGATGCTATCTAAATTGTTGAAGCTCTATATTTGGAAGAATCTTTAGTCCACCACCCTCCTTCAGCGCATCCGTATTTAGAATGGATAAGCTATAACACCCTCCATAATACACATTCCTTCGTTCCAACTACTCAAATGAAACATTTTCTTCTCATCCAATACCTACCACAAAAATTTGCGCCTCAGTCTTTCCTACCTAGCCAACACTAACTTCAGGCATCTGAATAATGACATGAAGTATAAAGGCAAATTTGACAAAGTGGCTTTAATGAGGGTTATTTGACCGCCAAGAGATAAATACCAGCTTTTCCACACTGATAACTTTCTTTCAAATCCTTCTATTACTGCATCCCAAAGGTACTGATTTTATTTTTTTTGCAAATCCAGTGTTAAAAACACAACCCAAATTTTTACAGCAAGGCTAAAATCATAATGATCAATGGCTGACATTAAACCATAGTGGGATGATTGCTATTATCCATTAATCATCATGACTTATGAGCAAGGGAGTGACTGATGATTTTGGATATGGTCAGTACATTCCATGCATGGTATTTTGGTAATTCCATAGTGTGTGAACTTTACCAATTTCTATATAAACCCAGGTCGCACACAAGAGAGCCCTTTACATGTAGCACAGGTGCCAACGTGGAAGTTTTTAGAACGTGTACGAAATGCATAAGGTGACCCCTGTTGCAAAGATGATTATACAAAAAAAAAAAAAAAAAAAACAAACAAACAAAACAAAACACGCTGATATACTCATTAGGTAGGCATATATATTTGTTGAATGTGGACAATCAGCAAGTTTGTTCCCAACCTCCCATTCTTTTCATATATGGCTAGCCAACCACAAAAGTTGACCAGCCTGATTTTTATGTAAACCTTTGCTTGAGGGCCACCTTATGCACTCAGATTTCCCAAACACTTGCCATGTTAGCACATTGGCTGCGTGTAAAGTTGCAAGTCCAAAGGGTGCCCGTGGGGCAAGACACGGAACGGATGTAGACTTTTGACTGAAAAACTACTGCATGAAAGTGTTGAAAGGTTGAAAGCCTAAACTCAACCAATCAATTCTTAGAGACCAAAAATCAACAACAACAAAGACAATTCTATCCAACTCTTTAGGCCTTGCTTGGCAGGCGCATAGATAAAAGAGGAGATTATTGTCTTCTTTCAAAAAATAACCCTTGAATCCACTAGGAGAGAAATCTTTAAAAATAAAAGAGAGAAATGAAATGATATTATTGATGAAAGTTTGTTTACAAAGCCCTCTCACATGACTTATATAAGGCCTAAACCTTAAATTCGTAACTTTCCTGAAATAGTAAAGTTTCCTAAAGTAATAAATTTACTATAAGTCTAAAAGTAGTAAACAACTTCTAAACTAATTCAAATTCTTTGACATCTCAAACAAGGACTTTAAGCTATTATAGGGCTCATAAAACCCTAAAAATAGTTAAAATTGTTAATAAGAATAACAAAAATGACTTTACTCAAACCCCTTACATGACCTATTTTCAGAAAATCATTTACAGGCCAATAGCCTGTGGCATTGGTCATCATGTAGAGCCCATCAATACTGTTCAAACGACATACTGTAGGTTCTAAACAAATAAGAGGTCACAAATTTATGGTCGGAAGCTATAATGTGCCCCAGACTCTTGGATTGAACTTTCTAGCCTGATTTCTTTCAATCCTAGCTGTTGATGAAATTTTCCTTGACTTGTCTAACATCAGACCCCTACACTTGAAAAATTAGACTCATCGTTGAGTTTAGAATGATTGTAGCACATCACAATTACCTGCTTTTGTAGCCCATTTTTTCTGGCTTTAGCAACTAGTGATGGTGAAAGCCTACACACTGGATTGAAATTTTATACTCACGGTGGAACTTTATAAAATGAAACATTACCTTCCACTTCTTTCAATCGTTCATGTCGGGTACGTCAATTCCCACCTCTTTTCTAACAATGTATTTGTGATTGGTCACTCTTGACTAATGTCAACTGGCCACATTGTTGTTGTTGTCACTACTAGCTTTCAAGTTATGCACTTTGATTATTGTGGAGAAGGTAAAAGGGTGATGATCTGCTTAGAGCTTGACCGAATGACCATAAAAGTATTTATCTCCTTAACCATTGAGTCATTTGTATCCATCAATCCACCGATCCCTTTTATAAATCCATCCGCCAACTGAGGTTTTAACTCAATCATAACTTTTCTAACTGATTGTCAATCTGTCTGTAAATCCATCAAGTGATCCAATGGTGGATCCTTCTTGGAGAGATCACATATATTGATTCACATATGAAACAATTGATCCATCCATGGATTTATTAAGTAGTCGACAATGGTTGCCTCGAGAGCAACTCCATTTGCATGTACCCACTCTTCTTCTTCTTCTTCTTCATCTTCAAGAGGCACTCCTTCATCTTGCCCTATAATATTTAATTCTCCTTTAGCTCATTTTGTAATGTGAAAGATTGGGCAAACCAGCACTTGGGACGATGTCAACATGGTGTTGAATGTCCCTCCATAGGAGACAATCCATTTGGACGATCTTTTGTTGTAACCTCCTCAAATTCCCTTATCAATGGTGTTAATTTTTCCAGAATCTTCGTAGGTTCCATGTCTTCACCCTTCACTACCAAGGCATACATCTTATCTATATTATTGGACTCTTTTACTAAATCTTTTACAAGCAGGAAGGATTACTGCTCTACTAAGGAAGCTTTAGGTTGGCTCCCTCCTCTTATCGGGGCAAGGGTATTTTCCTCCCAACTTTGAAGAAGATATAAATATTGTCCTCACTTCTATGCATAGAGTCCACATCGTATTGTCATGGTCCTCCCAGTAATATGTGACAAACTCCCATATCACATGGCACTTCATCTTTATAATATTTACCAATTGATAACAAAATTTGGCATCTTCATTACCTTGGTTTCACTAGTCTTTTTTTATATATAAAAAAATTATAATAAAAAAATAAAAAAATAAAAAAAATCCCACTAATTGTGTATGGAGAAGGGTGTTTTTCTGTCTTCGGATACAACTTGTCCACCATGGCCTTGGACATAATATTCTCACTACTGTCACCAATACATTCGATGATCAAGTCAAACTTTCTCATTGACTGTACACTTGATTATGAAGATGTCAGTTGCTGTGATTTTGGTTCCTGCTTTGGAGTTCACAGTAGTTTCCTCATGACAAGTGATGCCCCTTGATCTTTGTAAGTCCACTCGTCGTCTTCACCCTCATCCCAGAGATCTTCCTCTACCTCATTGTCAGGTTTTCACTGATCCTCATCCGCCTTCCCTTAGTAGTTAGGTTAGCCACCTGTCTCTGAGGGCATTAATTGGATCAATGCCTAGGTTGACCACAACTGTAACAGTTGGCCGGTTAGGGTGGAGCATAGGGGTTTTAAATTAATAAGCATTCCTAGTGTTGGGTGCTCCTCCTTGTTGTCTGGCTTGTAGTTTGTCCACTCCTCAAATCTTGGTTCATGGCAACAAAAGGTCGAGACCATCCCCTGACTGGCCCTTTATCTTGAACCTGAATCGTAGCCCGTGCAGGCTTAGAAGTGGTCCTCCCTATTGCTTGGGCCCTCGCGAAAAGTCCGTTTAGTTGTGTCTCTACTCTAATCGCCAACTTAATAACTTCATTAAAAGTTCAAACAGATCGCATCATATGACATAATCTTGTATAGCCATCTGCAGTCTGCTTGTAAATCTTGCAACTTGTTGCAATTCAGTCTCTATTAAGTCGTTACTTGAAGATAAGCAGTAGAATTTTTCCATATTATCCTTCACTGTACATCTTCCTTGGCAACAATTTTGGTACTATTGGAACCATACTTGATGGTAGTTTGGCCAGAATCGTGCTTGCATCAACTTCTTTATCTGCGGCCAGGTTTGTATTAGTGCCTTCGATTATTGCATCCCCGAGAATGGGAGTTGTTCCTATCATGTTTTTTTTTTTTTTTTTGAAAGATAACTTGAAATAAAAGAAGAAGAGAATACAAAAGAAAGGAACTGCTGAGGAGGCAGATTCTTAAGAAAACCAAAAAGAAAGATCTACATTGGTCCCTTCCCTAAGGGATGCCCATTCGGCAATAAAACATTTAGCATAGGTAGAAACTAAGTGAGGAGGTTTCGCTTCGTTCTGAAAACATCTTTTGTTTCTTTTAGTCCAAAGAGCCCACCAAACCGCTAAGATTCCGGTCCGCCAAATCCTTGATTTGTGTTTGCCTAATCTAACCCCATGCTAGGCTTTGAGAAGAGTGTCCACATCTTTGGGGAAACACCAGCTGATTTGGAAACAAGAAAGAATGGCACACCAGACAGAGTATGCAAAAGAACAGTAGATTAGCAGGTGGTTAACTGATTCTTCAGAGGATAAACAGTATAAACAGGCATTGGGAAGAATCATTCCTTTCTTCTTGAGGTTATCCAGGGTTAGAATTCTGTTGTTCACAGCCAGCCACCCGAAAACCTGAATCTTTGAAGGAACATCGTATTTCCAAATGAAATGGGGGATGTAGAGAGGAGGCAGATTCATTGTTGGCCGATAGAATGTTGAATAAGGACCGCACCGTGAAGGCAGACTTCTCAGGCTTCCAAATCAGAGTGTCGTTGTAGCCGATATTCAGGGGCGCTTCTTGGATATACTGTAACAGAGCAACAAAATGGTCAACTTCCCAGTCCTCCAGATTCCTTCTACAGGGGATATTCCATATCACCTTGTCAGAAACTACGGAGTAGTTATCTGCTATAAAGTTGTTTTTCTTACTCGCCACCCGGAAGATGGAGGGGAATTTTTCCTTCAGCGGAATATCACCAATCCACGTATCTTGCCAGAACTGAATACAATCACCCGTGGCCACCTCAAAACTAATCCACCGGGTGACCTCTTTTTTCATCCGAGTGATTCTTCTCCATATAGCAGAAGTCCTATTTAGGGGGGAGTCAACTGTCCACCAGCCTCCAGGCGAACTCCCACATTTTCCTTTAATAATAATATTCCACAAGCTGTCCTTTTCATTACCAAGTCTCCAAATCCATTTACCTAACAAGGCCTTGTTCATTAAACTGAGATCTTTGATACTAGCTCCACCATCTTTAAAGGATTTACGAACTTTGTTCCCTTTCACCAGATTGAATTTCTTCCTGTCTTCGTTGTCGCTCCAAAGGAAATTGCATCTGACCCTGTCGATGGAATTAAGAACCGCAACTGGGCAGCGAAACAAAGACATAAAATAGATGAGAAGATTGGATAAGGCAGCTTTAATAAGCATGAGTCTTCCGCCAATTGATAGAAAACGGTGTTTCCAACCAGCTAAGTGGTTACGGAATCTTTGTGAGACTTTATCCCAAAGCTGCTTTCTGGGAGGCCTGACAGATAGAGGAATACCCACAAAAGTAGTTGGAAAGGATCCCAAGCCGCATCCCATAAGATCAACAAAAACCTCGCCCTCCTGATCCTCCAGATTAACCCTGAATAATTTGGATTTGGACAGATTCACCTTCAGCCCTACGACTGCTTCGAAACATCTTATCATTGTTCGCAGATTGGCAACGGAATTTGTAGTTGCTTCAAAGAAGATAAGAATATCATCCGCAAATTTTACGTGGGAAAGTGGGACTCGCATACCTTTCATTTGAACTCCCTTGAAAATGTTTTCCAATTGAGCTTTCAGAATCATAGCTGAGAAGGCTTCTCCGATAATAAGGAAGAGGAAGGGGGAAAGGGGATCGCCTTGTCTTAGGCCGCGGGAGCTTTTTAAAAAACCTTTCAGGGAACCATTGACAATGATAGAAAAAGAGGTTGAGCTGAGGCATTCCTTTATCCATTGTCTCCAGCGGACACCGAAACCCATCCGTTCCATCAGATAGAGAAGGACATCCCACTCCACATGGTCGTATGCTTTCTCCATATCCAATTTAAAGAAAATGAACTTCCCCTTCGATTGTAGGCTGGAGTGAAGGCATTCGTTAGTGGTAAGGGCTGCATCGATGATTTTTCTTCCTAGAATGAACGCACACTGATTTGGGCTTATGATCGAATTCAAAACTTTCTTCAATCTATTAGCAAGCACTTTTGCCATAATTTTATACAGGCTGTCAATTAGAGTTATCGGTCCAAAGTGATGAAATTCAGAGGCTCCTGGACGTTTTGGAATCAGAGCAATGAACGTGGCACCAATATTTTTAGACAATCTACCTCGATCAAAAAATTCATTGAAGGACAGAATTTCATCTTGGAGGAGATTCCATAAAGTCTGAAAGAAGAGAATGGGGAAACCATATGGGCCGGGAGACTTTTCGCCACTCAGATCCATAAGAGTTGAATGGATTTCTTCCTTAAAGAAACGAGACTCCAGAAATGCATCATCCTCTTGACTGATACGTTTGAACTGAAGATTATCCAATCGAGGTCTGACCCAATTCTCTTTTAGGAGGAGGCATTGAAAGAAAGAAACTGCAGATCTGCTAATCGTATCCCTATCATCTGTTCAGACACCCTCAAAAGAGATAGAGGTGATGCGGTTGACCTGAGCTTGGACTGAAGCGATGTTGTGGAAATAACTCGTATTCCTATCACCTTCTTTCATCCATTTCATACGAGCTTTCTGTTTCCAGGAAATTTCCTCCTGATAAATTTTGTCAGAGAGAGCTTGGACTAATCGAATTCTGTTCGCCAGAGTCTGGGAAGACATAGGGCTTCTTTCGGCTTGAATATTGATGTTCTGAATATCCCGTAGGATCGAATCCAACTCCTGAACCGAACGGATCTTCTCCTCTTTAGACCACTATTTGAGTTTCTCTTTTAAAAACTTTAATTTGCAGCAAAGCCGATGACCCGCGTAACCTTGGAAGTGAGCTTCATGCCACCAATCCGTGATCATCGATTTAAAACCTGTCATATGGAGCCAAGCGACGTTAAAACAAAATGGCTTCGGACCCCAGTCTACCTCCTTCGTCGATAAGATCAAAGGCCAGTGATCAGAAGTAGTTCTGGGAAGAATTGACTAAGAGGTGGTAGGCTCGAGAATCAGCCAATCAACAAAACTAATAAAATGATCCAATTTACACAAGATAGGGTCTAGTCTCCCGTTTGTCCAAGTGAAGCGAGAGCCTAGGAGGGGAAGATCGATAAGGTTGTTGTTATCGATCCAGTCTGAGAAAGCGACCATCTAGGATTTAGAAGAATTCCCCGAAGATTTTTCTGCCGAAAACCTGATAGTGTTGAAATCCCCAGTGAAACAGATAGGGCCATTGAAGCTATGGCAGATAGAGGATAGTTCTATCCAGAACGCACTCCTCAGAGAAGTATCGGTGGGCCCATAGACCGAACAAATGAGGTATTTAATCCCCGAGACGCTGTTCCTGAGAGTAGCAGAGATAGAGAAAGATCCCATCGAGCTGTTAATAAGGGACCAATGTGTAGATCTTCAAGCTATAAGAATGTCGCCTGAACTGCCCGAAGCTTACTTAATCACCTAACTAGTGTCAGAGACTTTCCAGATAGAACTCATGAGCCGAGTATCCATCCCTTTAATCTTGGTTTCTTGAAGACAAATAATATGGGGGTTGTTTCTACTACAGGAAGACTTGATAAGTCTCCTTTTTTGTTTCGACCCCATCCCCTGAACGTTCCATGAAATTATCTTCATGGGACCAAGTCGCTTCCCCGCTCTCCCTTGGGCTCTGAATCATTTGAGAAAGCTGGAATGATTACGGAGCTGATAAGATTGTATTTCTCACCTTTTTTCCTTCTACCCCTTGGAGTTCTTTTCTGAGAGGATCGGTCAGGGTCCAACGGACGGCCCCTATTCTCCACGCACTGAAAGAGAGCAAGGTAATCCTTAGGACAGTCACCGAAAGAGAGCCCCAGAAGTCTGCCGATGTGGCCCATGGCATCCCGAATCCACCTCTTAGTATACATCTTCTTACTTAGCGTAGTCCTGTGATCTCTCTAACAAACCGGTGTCTGAAAAGGCTAATCTCGTCTGAAGAGGTTCCGCTATAATGATATCTGCGTCAGAATGGTCCTGAAACAACAAAGGGAGGTTGAGATCGGAGCTGGCAAAAGAAGTAGAGAAACGATCGGATTTGGAGGTCGCAACGGACACAGGAGATGGCGAGCAGAGGGAGGACTCATCTTCGAGAAACCGAGGGTCAGTGGGGGCATCAAACGGAATAAGTTGCAAAAGGGAGTTTCTATCTTCCTTATTGAGAGATCCTGAATCACTAGGACAATCGTCATCCTCCACCGATGGATGGGAGGAATGGGTTGATCGAGGGGTGATATGCAGGTACTCCCTGACAGGTGTCCGGTTGAGATCAAAAGGAGAAGATCTCTTAGCTCCAATCGCAACGTTGCAGATGGGGTCGGCATGATGGAGGGATGGAGGGTCAGGATGAGGGCAAAGGCTGAGGGAGGGGATCGACAAGTGGCGAGCGAGAAACGCCTCATCGGATATATGATGAAGATGAGCTGGCGCAATCTCAGCGACCATACGGGGAGAGAAGCCTCTCAACGCGCCACGTGGGGGCGGGGTAGGTGGACAAGCAGAGGGCGCGACTCGAGACGGGGGAGATAGAAGAGAACTCACCACGTGGAGGGAGCTCCGATCGATTCACAGCGGGCGCGGCTCGAGGCAGAGAGAAGTCGCCACGTGGAGCGGCCTCCGAGCGGGTCACAGCGGGCGCGGCTCGAGGCTGAGAAGACACAGGGGCTGAATTAAACGCCTCAACTACCCCTGAGGAAATGTCCAGTACTCCGCGGGTGCATCGTAATCAAAGATCGTCATCCCCACATTCACGGTGGAGGGAAGTCTCCGGCGTCTGGGAAAGGATTTTGCTCCGCCATAGGTCCCACCAACGCAGGAGATGGGAGGTAGGCCCTTCTCTCTGAACAGGGAGATAATGGATCTGTCGTCAGCTAAGATCACGATCAAAGAAGGAAGGGGAAGACCTTTCTTTCTCCTGATACACAAACGGATCACCCCCATCTCCACACCTCGACTAGTCTTTAGGTCGATTTCTACGAGAGAGCCCAAGCGCGAGGCAACATTTAGAAAGAAACGATCATTCCAAAGTTTAAGAGGAACCCCTCAAACCAGAATCCACATCTCCTCAAAACTAAAGGCAGAATATTCGTTCCAGGAGACAACACCCCTGACCAGCTCGTCCCTATGAATTGCTCCTGCCATCAGCAAAGGGTCCAGCTTCACTCCCGGATCACCTTTAACCCAAACCTCATTATAACCTATAGGTCTTAAGGTTGAAGAAGGCCGCATGAATATTGGTGCACCCTTCAATCTAGTTGGAAAGTTGCTCGATGGTGGCCTGATCGTGGGTCAAAATGTCTACTGTATCCTTCAATGCTTCCTTCGCACTGAGGAGATCATCAGTATTGATTCTGATGACGTTGAGAGGGTCGGGGGGTTAGACGGGGGTAGGCGTAATAGGCGGGCTCGGAATAGAGCAGTCGTGATCAATGGGGGAAGATGGAAGCTGAAGGTTGTGGAGCTTGAGGCGAGGGGGCTTGTGGAGCGTGTCCCTGAAAAAATGGGTTGGAAGAGAAGGGGTGGGAGTAGGAACTGGAATGCTCTTAGAAGCGGCGGTAGAGCTGAAAGAGGGCCCGTGGAGATTCCGTTCAGGACCGAATCTGACTCTTTGAACAAGCATCTCTTCCCACCCGAAGCTCTGTCCATGCAACATCTCAATTGTCCGAGACAATTCAGCTTTGGATCCCATCCTAATTAAGGCGAATCCTCTGTATTTGCCGGTTTTCTTGTTTCGGGGCATGATTACGTCCATGACTGCGCCTACCCTTCCAAACGCTCTCTCGAGGTTGAGAGGATACCAACCGATTGGATAACCTTTTACAAAAAGAGTGGGGAAGGAATCGTATTTACTCCTCTTGGTGAATCTCACCCGCGATTGTCCTCCCACCTCAATCCAAGGGTTGGCCTCCTTCCCTGGATTACTAACCCCCTGTAGGGAGGATAGTTGATGCGTTCCGCCTGACACGGATGGTATAATGGATCTGCGTATCAGTTCATCGGACTCCACCTCTTCGGCCGCTATAAACCGTTTTTCTCCTCTCTTTTTGATCTGCTCCATCTCCATGTGTTGTAACATACCTAAGACATTTCTTTTTCTTCCTTGACCGAGATATTTCTTTTTCTTCCTTGATGCTACACCTTAAACTTGTACATTATAAACTTGACTTTTTTCTCCTTGGGAATCTCTATGTAATCAAAGAATAGCTCTGCCCAACTAAGCCAATCGAGGAAATCCTCGATGTGAAGATGCCCATCGGAGGAAAAGGAGATCTACCTCAAGTCAATAGTCCTGATCCTGCCCAATGCCTTCTCACCCTCTATGATGGAGGATAATATTACCCACCTCCTCATTGCTAGACTTGGCACCAAAAATTTGCAATCTACAATTTTCCATAAGTGTTGGATCTGTTGAATCATGAACTGGCCAATTGCAATCCCCTTTGCCAGTCGTGGGCCATTCATTACCACTTATTTTGGTTGAGCCCCATGGTCTCAAACAACTAAGCAACCATTGGTTGCGGTTCCTAGATGGCTCTCCACACGGCCGCAAACTCTGCCTTAGTCACAAGTTGATTCTTTGGAACACTATTCGAAGAATTGTTCCCACCCTATTTGTTGAAAGCAATCAATCTAAAGAAAGACCTCACTTTGATACCAAATAACATAGCAAGTGCATCGATAAAAGAGAAGACATCGTCGTCTACTTCTAAAAAATTGCCCTTGAAACCATTAAGAGAGAGGAATCTCTAAAAAATGAGAAATAAAAGTAATATTATTGATGAAAATCTATTTACAATGCTTCTCATATGATTTACATAAGTCCTAAACCCTGAATTCATAACTTTCACAAAATATGTTAAAAATGGTAAATGACTTCCAAATTGACTCAATCACTTTCTCATGACTAAGGACTTATAGTTATTATAGGATTCTTGAAATCCTAAAAATAGTAAAAATCTAACTCACTGAAAATAGTAAAAAATGACTTAAAACTAAAAAATAACCCTAAAATGACATGTCTTTTGGAAACAATTCAGGGGCCAATGGCCTTTGGCATTGGCCAACATGTAGAGCTCGTCGATAACATTCCAATGACATATCACACGCAAGAAACAGATAACTGGTTGCAAAGTTATAGCCATCGGAAGCTATAAATGTGCGCTAGTCCCTTGGATCGAACTTTCTAGCCTGATTTCTTTCAATCCTAGCCGTCCATGAGATTATCCTTAGTTTGTCCAACATCATTATATTCCAAGTTGATCTTTATAACAAGCCAAAACATCTTTACAAAGCTAAACCTAAAATGCTTGGTATTGAATTCTCTAGATCATCAATCCTTCTAGCAGAAGTATCCTAAACACCAAAAAGAAAATGAAAATAAAAGGCTTCACACTGTAATTTCCTAAGGTGAAAGTGCTTACTTTGCAATATCTTGATGGTCGCACCCAAACCTTTCTGCGGCAGACTTTAGGAAGCTTTGGGAATAACTGCTGGAGAAGCATTCGAGATCCAACTGCCCCTCTTTCAAGAAATTAGCATTCCTCAGGTATCCTTCCTCATGCAAACAGTTCACAAAAGAAAGCATCTCAGGAGAAAGTTCTTTTGGTACCTTTTCCAAAGATCTCCATTCTACAGTATCACTCGACTTCTTTTCCCTAGGCGGAGCATATTTCTTCTCAGAAATCGAAGGTTTCGCAAAGAGAGAATACAGGCCGTTAGATTTAGGTCGGTCGGTTAGGAACCCATCTTTCTTCTCCGTTTTGGGATGCGAACTTCCATTGGCTTTCAGAATCTCCACATCTCTCTCCAAATTCCGTATCTTCTCCTTCAGTTCTCTGATTTCCAGAGATGCTGAACTATCCAGAGGCTTCCTATTCGTATTCGTCTTTTTCTTCTCCGATCTTTTCTGTTTCTTGATAGATTTCCCAGCATTTTGAGATTCTGATGCCGATTCAACTGCATCCGACTTTCTGCCGTTCTTCTCCAAATAGATCAAATCAGTTTCTTCGATTCGCTCTTCGGTGATGTCAACATCTTCTTGAGAAAAAGCCGCTGAAGATGAGATAGTTCGAGAGATGGAAGGAAGAGAGGAGAAGACCTGAGAATCTGGATGTCCAAGCAGGAAAAGAGAAGAATGAGAGTGAGAAAGGGATCGCGAAGGGTTTTGGAGTTTGAGGATTTTGCAGAAATGCTGGGCCCGAAGGGTTCTCTTGATAATCTCCATGCTTTTGCTTACTTGAGATTCTGGAGTAATGGAAGAAAGGCAGAGGAAGCTGGGAATTCTCCAGGGTTTTGGGTTTAGGAAACTCGTTGAGTGGAATACCCGAAATACCCCTGTTGGGATTCGTTTGGATCGCGGACAAGTCACTTGAGACAATATGGCCACGTCCAGGATTTGTTCATGGACGTCCATGTATTGTGTTTGGACCATCGAACAGTCTTGCGCATCGCTGCTTTTCATTACATACACACATCCTGACTACCTGTTTAGATTCACGAAAAAGTATTAGAAATGAAATAGTATCTCCTGTATAACTTGCTTTCTATTGTTTGATGAGCCTTTTTTGTGAGAAATGATGGAAAATACCATTTCTCATTTCCTGTTTTTGTAGGAAAATAAACTCCATTCCTAAAATGCATTTTTCCAAAAAAATATGAAAAATACTGTTTTTCACTTTCTATTTTTGTAGGAAAATATATGAACTTACTTTCCTACCTCCATCCCTACAAAATGTAATCTCCATGGAAGAAAAAATGATTTTCAAGAGTTAAGGCCTAAATATATTGCTATCCATGTTCAATCTCCTCACATGTGACACATGTCAAATGAGATATTGTTTATCTTCAATCATGCCCCACTCGTAATACTGCCACGTGTTTCACCAACCATCTTCTCTTATGTCCCACACTTGTAAAGAACCCGTAATGTACTAATGTGCCTCATGTCTTCGGCATCTTCTCTTGTACCCCACATGTTCTATCGCATCACATGTATTACTATTTATCTTATTATTGTCACATATGTACAAAGCACGCCACATGTGCTAATGTGTCAGATGTGTCAATGTCCATCTTCAATTCTCCAAAGATGCCACGTGCCAATGGTGACAATGTGTACAAGTGTCATCATCAACCCTGAGTCCCTACTTGTCAAATGTGCCAATGCATATTTTGTGCCACAGGACAATTTAAAATACCTCGTATATACCACGTGTACAATTAATTTTCAAGTGTCCACACATGATGTGTATACCACATGTTATTATTCATCTTTAAGTATCTCATATGCACCACATGTGCTACGTACATCCGTCAATCTAGCACACACTAGTGACTAGTTAAAATCTTTTCAAGAAAAGTTTTTGTTTTGCCAAACAACAAACTTGATAATAGATTTTAAATTTCGATGAAAAACTTGTTAGAAAACAAATATTATTATTTTTCCCACAGTTTATTAGAAATAAGGTTTCTCAAGAATCATTATTTCCTTTCTCGTATTTTTCATAAATCCAAACAGGCCCTGAGAGAATCTTTGAAATCTTTTTTCATAAAATCACTTGTCTTTAAGATCATTTTCTGAAAAACACATGCTTTTACATTTTTAAAATAACTCACCTAAGGGTTGTTTAGATGCTTATAAAATTTAAAGTTGTAAAGGTTATTGGTTATCAAATTGCAGGTGTTATTGGATACTTGCATTTGCCTTTAAAAGGCTTAACAACTGTAATTTAGCAATAATATAAAACCTAACAAAAACCTATAATTTAAATTATAAGAAAAATCTTTACCACTAAAAAAATATTATACATAATAGAACAAAATGTTTGATATACACATGACATGTGGGGTCACCATAATGTATGTGCTACATCCAATCCATCCATCATGGGCTTCCCTTTATACTCACATCCAATTTAGAGAACAACTTGATTGATCATCAAATAGACCATGCTAGAGGGAAGGTTGAATGCCACCATCAAAACTTTCATATTGCATTTGAGGTCCACCATGATAGATGGGACATCTAATCCATCTAGTTCATGTATGCTTTGATGCTCTCCTAAGGCTTAAAAAGTAAATAAATAAATAATAAAATCAAGTCCCTTTGATAAGATTTACCGATTTTAGTGGGATTTACCATCCCAAAATCCATGCAGTATGATATTTTATAAGTTAGCTAAATACGTTTTTTTTTTTTTTTTACCGGTAAATAAATTACCATTTAAAAGACAAACAAAATAGCATGTAAAGTTTACATCCGAAACTCTATTTTAAGCGTAAAGTGTTTACAACTTAAAATTTTATAAGCATTTAAATGACTTATAAATTTTGCATCGTTAAATAATATGGCGCGTGCCTTATACCAATTTCGATATTTTATAAAAGGAGAAATTATCCTTCAATTAAAACAACTAAGGTTTTTACCTTAGTTAAAAACTCTAATAAAAGCACAAGTCCCGACTGCAACATCGCATGAATCGAGCTCTATGCGGACGAAATTGAGGTCTCAAGAAGGCTATTCAATAGTTGCATTGTTAAGAACCCATCCAATAAGTGAAGAACACATAAATCTAGGCTTTTTAAACTATTGGGATTCTAATATTCCACCAACGCTCTACAACCGATATTTGCAGTAGCCCACTATGCGGCGATACTCAATTTGACCCCGTTTCTAGGTGGCCTTTTTAAGGCATGGGGGCATCACTTTGATTATCTAGGTAGCCCTTTCTACTTGATAGTTTACTTTGTTTAGGTAGCCTTTTCTAAGCCGTGATGACTTTCACTTTGGTCCAGGTTGCCCTTTCCACATAGTGCCCCTTGGGCGTTTTGTAGGATGCGATGTTGCTTTGATATCAATTCACCAAAAACTCGAATTGATGGAATGTGTTAGGCTAGGCTCTTTAAACCATTTTGGTCATAACATGCTTAGCATTCAATTCTCATAGCGTTAGCATCCAAAGGTGCTAAAACCAACATTGAAGCAATGAAAATGTCAATACTTAAATTGAAAGGTCTCCTTTTGGTTGCATAAATCAAATCGAGTGATACATTTGGTTCTACACTAAAAAAAAAGAAGAAGAAAGAGATGTATTTACTTTAAAGGTACCAAGATGGAGTGGTTTTTGAATGATATAGGGGGTTATGATATAGCTGCTCACATGGGAGCTTGTGGGGCTATGGGGATTTTTAAGGAATTTTGATCAAAATGGTCTTGTGGTATGGCTAAACCCAGCAAATGTCTTCCCTTTACAAAGCTTTACTACTCTACCTTTTTGGTCCTCTGATGGTAATTGAAAGATTAAGGGACAAAATATGCCCTGGTGCCTTAAGCTTAGAGTCCATTGGGGCATGATGCGGGAGGGATTCAGATTGCGTATTACATAAGCATATAGGGTAAAATTTGGAGGGCTTACTATGGTGTTTGTGAGAAATTCACATCCTTCACATGTTTTGCCAAATCATTTACTGACATGTGTCCAAAATTGAGGTAGATCCAAAGCTCAAGTGGGTCATACAATAGAGAATAGTGGAGATCATAGGCCCATGGTTGTAACATTCGTGGGGCCGTAGAATCTTTAGATCAGACTAGTATTTTTATTCTTTTAGTTCATATCAATGGTAAGGGCCTTATAAGCATTTGAGTCACTTTATGAATGGTTTGGATTGCATATAAACATCACGGTGGGACCTAGAAAGGTTTAAATAGTAGGGAACCCCTTCCCACTATTTCTACTTGTGTGCGCCACTTGAGTTTTAGATCCATTTAATTTTTGGTCCCATATCTTAAATGATCTTCCAAAACGAATGGATGGAGTGGATTTCCCATGAACATTACAACGGGCCTAATATAACTTCTGGTGATAAGAACTTACAAAAGGCTTTCACTCGTAATTCGCATTCTTGTGATTGGACATGACACAGATTAGGTAGCTTGTCCTAGCTAGAGACAATGGTTTTGTCAGGTGCTCTTTGAGGCCCACTATGAGGTATTCATTTTATCCTCGTTGTCCATCTATTTTAAAATATCGTTTTAGGGCATGAGCCCAAAAATGAAGCATATCAAAGGATCAAGGGGACCATACTATATAAAGTGGTGAATTTGAAAACCTACTATTAAAAACTTCTTAGGGTACAATTTTTGGATCAACTTAATATTTGTGTTTTACCTTTGTATAGGTCTACTTGACCTTAAGAACATGCTAAATGACAAATAGATATTGTGGTGGGCCCTAAGAAGTTTTCGACAGCAGAAGTTCAATGCCCATGGTTTCTTATGGTGTGGTCCACTTGAGCCTTTAGTTTGCCTTCTTTTGGGGGCCATAACCAATGGATGGAGTACATTCAATACATATTACACAGTGGCTCCTACAACCCTTAACATATGTGTAGACACTAAAAAATCGGGCGTCTACGCTTGATTTGTGATTCGTGTTGCTGATTGAGGTGATAGGTTGATTATGGATGTTAGAGTCGCTACTAGCCAAAAAATTTTGAAATTCCGTGGTCGGTTAAAACCACGAAATACAAAAGGTGAAGAAAATTCGGAGACTTCCTACCTTAAATTGACTTCTGGTCTGCGATCCGGGATTTCGGGTAAGGGACCTCAGTTACAAAGAGAGAAGGTGTTAGGCACCCTCTCTGCTCGTACAAATGTACGGTCTCTACTTAGTGTGGTAAAATAATCTTAAGTGATGATGGATGTTGTGGCTGAGATGGGACTAGGCACACACGTGGATTTCTGATGCGACAAGATCCAAGATTTTGGCAAGCCACAGAGCATACGTCCAACGGTGTGTCTAGAAGGCGGATGTGATGATGCTTATGAAAAATGGCAAGAAAATTAGACTAGATCACTAGAAATTTCTGATGCGACAGGATTCGATGTACGGCAAGCCACAGAGCATACGTTCACTAGAGATCTTGAGAAGCAGGGGGGTTGAGAAAGGAATAGATGTCATGACGAATGCTTGTATGTAGAATAGATCTTTGGCTTGATCTTGAGTAGGCTAAGACATGAACCAGACCATGATCAGATTTGGGCTAGGCTTATGGGTTAGAAAGGTTGAGAGGAAGGCTAGGGGGTGGCTAGAAAGATCAGATCTTTGAAGGCTTGAGAGCTCCTTCCCTTTGCTTCACTCTCTTCCTCACTCTCTCACTCTCTCTTTCTCACTTTCTCTCCCTTGGATGAGAAGATCCTTCCTCCCTTTTTTGTGAAGAGGAGAGGGCTATTTATAGCCTTCTCCAATGGCATTGCTGTAAATTCTGGGTTTGAAGGGGTAAAAGGTGAGGTAGCAAGTTATGGTTGGTTATGGAGAGAGATGCCACATGACACTCTCTCATTAGCCATGAGGGGCGGTAAAAAGGTAAATAGTAAAATTTGGGAGGGTAATTTTGAAGGAAAGTTAACTTTTGGACGCTGGGACAGCTGTCCGTACGCGGCCTGCGAACGGCGGCACTTGAAGTACCGCCCGCGGTAGTCAGACTACCGCTCGGGTTCAGTTCCAGCCGGTTTCGCGTGTGCGAACCTTGTACACTGTGCGGGTTCACTCGGAAGTCTCTTTTTGGGTTTTTCAACTCAGAAAAATGGGTTTCGAATTGGATAATAAGGATCTGGGCCATGGTATGGGGTATAGGCAGGGTTGTATGTGTGATGAATGGTTTGGATCGTGGTTTTCGATTACGGATTTGGGTTTTAGAAACTTTAGTTTGGTTAGGTATGATCATGGTTCCTGAACGGTCTTAACATTTTCAAGATGTAGCCTGGGTGGGGTGTCTACAGATGTCCCTCTTTGACTGAGGTTGCAAGTAACCGAAGGTCAAAGCGAGTGGACACCCCACCCTTCTGGTCGGAAAAAAGGGATATTGACTTGAATCTGTCGCCTGCCATTGTATCATTGTCAATTGACTGTTTGGAAAAAGGATGACCTGCACATATCACGAGGGTTGAGAAAAATGTTGTGATTACCTGCTGCATATTTGTCCTGCTTTACGGATCACCAATCACAACCCTTTCACGTCTGATTGTTAATAGCATTGGAGGGTAAGTCTGAAAAGTAAGGGCCTCTGCGCATTCGTCACGGCTTTACGAGGATTCCCGTACTGTTTGGTCTGTCGTTTCCTTTGCTACATAATCACCCCAGGAGTATTCGATCTGTTTGACTGTCAAAGTGGTTAGCTACCTTGCGCGTTGGTGCGCCCTTACGGGGAACTCACTATACTAACTTGGACTCAATCAAATTTTTCGAACATCCCGTGCTAGGTATGTGCGAGTAATCTTTTACCATGCAGTCTACTGATTCTGATACTTTGGTTACAATGGATTGTAGTCACTTTGAGTTTGATTATTCTTTCCAGAGATGGATCCAATCATTTACTAGCATTTGTACGACTGTCCAGATATAGAGATCGGGCCAATTGTACATGTATCATGTACGGATTCGATCGTCTTCTGGAAAATCGGAAGAGATCGAATCTTATTTAGTTGTGTGCACTGGCCATAACTGGAGAATATGAAAGATTCCTCAGTGTAGTGCGTGCCGCGTGCGGTAGTAAAAACTTTATTTGAAAGCTATTCCCTTTGGAGCTAGACTCCTTGGGGATCTTATTTGAAAATATATTTTTTTTGAATTTTAGAAAATATCCATTCGATTTCATAGGTGGGCGTCGTCGTTCGGTTTTTATTTGCACAAGTAAACAGTCACGTTGCCTCCACTGTTGAGTTGGTGGGGCTAACGGTTTTTTATTTGAGGTATTTTTGAGATTTTTAAAGCATCCGTCCGATCTCATGGAAGGGCGTCGTCATCCGGTTTTCATTGTAGAAAAATTCAGATGGCCTCCACTAATAAATTAATGGGGCTAATGGTTCGAAATATTTTTAGATTTTTAAAAAATCCGTTCGATCCCGCGGGAGGGCATCATCGTCTGGACCTGTCGGTTGTAGCCTCGTGGTACATGTTCCGAGCGATTGCATCTTTGGATCGAGAGTTTGACCAAGTCTGAGATCTTTGAGTTGAGCTCCCTGAGTTTTCGAGAGGATCTCCACTTGTATCGAGTCCTCCTAGATTGACGGTTGTTGAGTGCGGCGCTATACGATTGGGTTCCATTCTTGAATTTGTTTTCTTTTAATAACTTAGAGTTGGGCCCATCATTAGAGGAGTTTTCTCGTTTATCTGGTATGCCTCTTACTCGGGAGCCCTATGTTCCTTCATCTGAGCCCGTTCGTTCTTCTGATTTAATCACCTGGTTTGGATTTCTTACGACCCTTCCTAATGCGGAGGGTGGGGCTGGTGAGTTGTCACTTGAGATGTTATATAACCGCTGCTCTACTTCTCGAGGTACCCCTGGATCTGATCGTCAGCTTCAGTGCCTGAATGTGCTGATATTTTGTGTCTTAGCCGAGCTGCTCTTCTCAAGATGAAGACGATCGTCGTTGGGATCTTTGTTAGATGTATTCCATCGTATATTGCATCGCAGGAGCATCATTTCCGTGGTGCTGGCGGAGCACTTCTTAGGGCTGACTGAGTGCTCTCTCGGACGTACCCGCATCTTGCGGGGTTGCTGCTCATTCCTTCAGGTACTCTTTACTCTGCTCCATTTTCTCTCTCTTTCATTTTTTTTGCTTACATCTTAAGTTTGATTTATTCCTTCCCAGGTGTGGTTATGGGAACACCTTTATATGACCTCTATGCTTTGTTGGCCTGACTCCTGCTGTGATAATGTGTTGTCTTTGCTACTTGATGGCCTTCCCTCTGGTGCTGAGGCCACTGAGCTATTGTACTGCTGCATGCTCTCTCAGCTTCAACGTTGAGAGGTTAATTAGGAGGCTACCTGGCTCTGTCGCCCACCGCTGATCAGCAGTGCAGCTCGCACTCCCTTGCTGTTGTTAGGCCTTCGAGGATACTGCTCTTATTATCCTATGCAATTTCTTCATCAGTTTGGCTTTTGGCAGGACATCTCAGAGTTTTTCTTTTCTGGATTTGGCCATGCTTCTTTTCCTTCTGACCTGATTACCTTGTACAGACGGGTTTGGATTTCCTGACAGGGGTATATAGATGCGGCGATGCTAGAGCTTGAGTCCTGGGCTCCTCCTTTGGACACAGTGCCGTATCAGAGGTGGGTTGCGGAGCAATCTCTTTATCGACAGGTTTCGGGCTGGCACTTGGAGGATGAGGCTTCTGATCGAGACATGGTGGGTGATACTGCTTCATCCTCTTCAGGTGTTGTCGACTCGTTTGAGGCTTTTGAGGAGCGATCCTTCATTGATCCTTCCTTCTTATTGGCCACCCATCGTCACTTGATCATCGAGATTGCTGTCCTCCGACACACGTGTGAGGATATGGCTCGTCGTCTAGCAGTGGGGCGGCGATATGATGAGAGTATGCTTGCGACGCACCACCTGGAGAGGGATGAGGCTTTCTACCTGTGCATGGAGATAGATGAGCTTAGGCAGAGATTGTCGATGTACGAGGGATAGTAGTTTACCTGTGGTGCTTGATGTCGACCAACTGTTTTGCCTGCCTGAAACTCTCTTTTTTCTCTTTTGGTGTGTTTGGCCTTTTTTTGAAAATAGAAAGATAAAATATTTGTAAGAAAATTTTAAAGGAATGAAAGAAAATTTTGTTTGTACCAAATGTCAGTGTTTTCTTTGTGTTTGGATTCATGCTTTGGATGATTGGGATCAGAATCTGGGGCTCAGCCCACGTTGTTTGCAGTATCCTAGATTGTGTTCTTAGGGTCTTGGTTCCCTGAAGGGGCATCCGAGATCGCATCCCATGGACTTGGGCAGAGTTTGATAGAGTGTTGATCCAAAGTTGTCCTTTCCTTGTATCTCATTATGATGCTTGCTACCTCGGCTTCTTTTTGTACCTGCACTTTTTTTTTCTTTCCTTGATATTTTTACCCATAGCACCCTTTTAGGTTTTCACTACGTCCAGCTTTTCCCGTCATTTTTGCCCGTAGCATCCTTTCAAATTTTCACTACGTCTCGGGTTTTTGATCTTGCCTGCCCCTTGGAAGCTGTGCTATTTTTACCCTTGGCGCCTTTTCAGGTTTTCACCAACTCCGCTACATGCCCGTTGTTTTTACTCGAGCCGCCCTTTCAAGTTTTCAGCTCGTCCTTTTTGCTTAGGCATGTCTCTTATTTTTTTATTTTCTTTTCTTTTGGTGCGCCAGGGATGATGAAAGAGGCGGAGAGACTTCCTTCATTGCCGGCCAACTGATTTCCATCTTGTCCTTGTCTTTGAGTACAATTGAAAGCTGCCTTTGGTAAGGGGAAGATTTTGGGAGGGATTTATTTTTTTTTGTTTTTTTTTTTTAAGGCTTATTTTCTGATTTATTTATTTTTTTTCTTTTTCTTTTGTGTTTTCTTCATTCTTCTTTCTTTTTTCTCTTTTTTGGGATAGACGATTGATTTTTCTGACGGAAGAAGTGGTGGATATACCTCCTCTTTCTTTTCTTTTTTTTTGTGGGGGAAGTGATGGGTGCAGTTTCACGATTGTAATCATTGACAAAGTCAGGTAGGATTACCCATGATAGATTTTCACGTTGTTGGCGTTGATGGGCTCGGGAAGATCTTCTCCCTTCAGACTGGTGAGCCGAAGGGTGCCTCCTGGGAGCACTTCTGAGATGATCAGTGATCCTTCCCACGAGGGTTTGAACTTTCCTCTGGGATCTGGTAGGTGCGGTGGCAAGATACGCTTCATGACCATGTCACCGATTTTAAAACTTCTTTTGCAGACCCTTTTATTGTAGGCCCGAGCGATCCTTCTTTGATAACATTGGGAGTGACTTAGTACCCGCATGCGCTTTTTATCTGTCAGATGCAGTTGATCGAACCTTGCTTGCTTCCACTCGTATTCCTCGACTTCACTTTCTAGCAATATCCGTAGTGATGAGATTTAGATCTCAATTGGTAGTACCGCCTCCATTCCGTATGTAAGCTCATATGGAGTTGCGCCTGTAGCAGGTCGTACAAACGTTCGATAGGCCCAAAGTCCATAGGGAAGTATCTCCGACCAGTCGCGATATATTTTCACCATCTTCTCCAGTATGCGGATGATGGTTTTGTTTACTGCTTCAACCCCACCATTCATCTGGGGACGATATGGGCTTGATCGATGGCGCTGGATTTTGAATTTGTCGAGAAAATCGCCCATCCTTTTATTGACGAATGGAGTTCTGTTGTCAGTAATGATGGCCTGAGGGACCCCGTAGCGGCTGATGATGTTGTTCTTCATAAACTTTACCACATGAGATGCTGCGATGGTGGTGTAGGATACTGCCTCTATCCATTTGGTGAAGTAGTCTACTGCTACCAGGATGTACTCATGCCCATTTGAAGCTTTAGGGCTGATTTTACCGATGATGTCTAGCCCCCATATAGAAAAGGGCCATGGGGATGTCAGGTTATAAAGTTCTGATGTAGGGGCATGGATCTGGTTTGCATGTTCTTAACACTTGAAACATTTCCTGACATGCTTGCAGCAATCTGTCTCCATTGTGAGCCAATAGTAGTCAAGTCGCAAGATCTTTTTCGCCATCATGTGCCCATTCATGTGCAGGCCACACAGTCCTTCATGGATTTCTGACATGACATGCGTAGCTTCCGTTTCATCCACGCAACGAAGAAGGACTTGATTGAAGGATAGCTTGTAGAGGATGCCGCCGATAATTATGAATTACGCTGTCAATCGTTGTATGGTGCGACGGTCTGTCAGAGTTGCTCCTTCTGGGTACTTCTGGTGTTCAAGATATTCCTTGATGTCTATGTATCATGGCCGGTCATTTGAGGGAATGTTAGCTTCATTGATCTATAGGCAGAATGCGGGTTCCTCCTGAAGTTCGACGATGAGTTCCCATTCAGCAACTCCTTTTAAAATTTTCAGCATTCAGGCAAGGGTGACCAAAGCGTCTGCAAATTGATTCTTCACTCGGGGCATATAAGAGAAAGTGATCTCCTTGAACTCTTCGATTAAATTCTCCAGATAGACATGATATGGGATCAGCTTCTCGTCCTTGGTCTTCCAGTCGCCGTTTGTCTGATTGATGATGAGTTATGAGTCCCCGAAGACTCGTAATTTCTTCACATTGAGGATTATGACTTCTCTTAGACCAGCGATGCATGCTTCGTATTCTGCTATGTTGTTGGTGCACTGGAATACTAGCCTTCTGGATATGGGAACTGGGACGTTTTCAGGAGAGTAGAGTATGGTGCCTACTCCACTTCCTTTCGAGTTTGCAGCTCCGTCAAAGAAGAGTGTCCATTCTCCTGCCTTTCTTTCCTCTTCTTCCTCGATTAGGAGGATGTCCTCATCAGGGAAGAAGGTCTTTAATGGCTGGTAATCGGGTAGGGAATGTGCGGCTAGATGATCGGCCAGTGTTTGCCCCTTGATTGCCTTTTGAGTGATATAGGTGATGTCGAATTCAGAAAGCAATAATTGCCATTTTGCAATCCTGCCTGTTAGTGCTGGTTTCTCGAACAAGTACTTCAATGGGTCCATGCGAGTGAGCAGAAGGATTGGGTGAGCGATCATGTATTGTTGCAGCCGCTGTGTTGCCCAGACTAGGGCGAGACACATTTTCTCTAAGCTGGAGTATTTGGCTTCATAGCTCATGAACCGTCTGCTCAGATAGTAGATCGCCTGCTTTTTTCTTCCTGTGTTATCATGTTGGCCAAGAACACATCCAATTGCTTTTGCTGCGATGGAGATGTATAATAGTAATGGCCTTCCTGGGACAGGTAGCATGAGCACTGAAGGGTTTAGTATGTACCCTTTGATTTTGTTGAAGGCCGCTTGACAGTCATCATTCCATTCCTTTGGCGAGTTCTTCCGCAGGAGCTTGAATATGGGCTCACAGACTGGGGTGAGCTGTGCGATGAATCGGCTAATATACTGGATTCGCCTAAGGAAGCCTCGAATTTTCTTTTCGGTCTTGGGTGGCGGCATTTCGATGATTGCTTTGGTCTTGATTTCATCTACCCGAATACCATCCTCGCTAACGATGAAGCCCAACAGTTTGGCCCTGGTTGCCCCGAAGACACATTTTTACGAGTTGAGTCGGAGCTTGAACTTTTCTAGCCTGTCGAAAAGCTTCTTGAGATCTTCGAAGTGTCTCTCGATCGTGCGAGATTTGACGATCATGTCGTCCACGTAGACTTCCATTTCCTTATTTATTATGTCGTGGAATAAGGCAGTCATGACTCGCTGATATGTAGCTCCTTCATTCTTCAATCCGAAGGGCATGACCCGGTAGCAGAAAGTTTTCCATTGTGTGATGAAGGAGGTCTTCTCGTGATCCTTGATGGCCATTTTAATCTGATTATATCCGGAGAATCCGTCCATGAAGGAGAAGATCTTGTGTCCAGCTGTATTGTCTACCAGTGTGTCGATGTGAGGCAAAGGGAAGTCGTCCTTAGGACTTGCTTTGTTGAGATCTCTAAAATCAATACACATTCTGACTTTTCCATCCTTCTTCGAAACTGGTACGATATTTGCGAGCCATTCTGTGTAGTTGGAGACTACCAGAAATCCCACATTGTATTGCTTGATGACTTCATCACGGACCTTCAGGGCCCATTCGGGCTTCATTCTCCGCAACTTTTGTTTGACTGACTTCATGTCTGGCTTTGTCGGTAGATGGTGCACCACCAGATCTTCATCAAGCCCATGCATGTCCTCGAACGAGAAAGCAAAGTTGGACAACCTTGGTTTCAGAAACTCCATCATCCTCTGCTTGTACTCTGGAGACAGCGATCGTCCGATGCACACCTCTCTAGGGAGTTTCGTTGACCCTAAGTTTACAATTTTGAAATCATCTGACAAAACATTGGCCTTTGTTTCGAATTTTTTAAGGGAGTCCTCGAATTCGAGAGTTGTATCATCATTTCCCTCATCCGGAGCTTCATCCAAACCCATGAGCTCGAAATCCAACTCGAGATTGAAATCATACGAGTCGACCTCGAACTTCTGCGGTGTGTGTGATGTCACGCCCCAAACTCAGAAACCGGGCTCACAAAATTCCCGATCGCTGAATCCGGCGCTGACAGCCTCCGTAGAACCCCATTCTCGGCTCCTAGCTCCCATTTGCCAGGTTCCGATCCTAGGATGCTACGAGGAGGATTTTCAACATCAGTTTGATTCGTAATAAGCATAACCAAAGGCATAAACCACAAACAACAACCAAGCACTCCATTACATTTCCACTATAATCGAAAACTTTACAAGTACAATGAGCATAAAGGGAAATACAATGGTAAAGAACAAAAACTCCAAAATGCTCTGCAACGTGCTCCTGTCTCAACGCTGCTGCGAACCAACGTCACCTGCACGCAACGGTCGTGCATAAGCTTACAGAAAGCTTAGAGGGTGGTGAAAGTGTGTGCGCAAGGTAGTAATATGTACATGCAATGTCAGAGTGATGCGGAATATGCAAATGGAACCATGATATCATGAGCCGTACCAAGGCTATACAATGCCAGACATGAATGTATCGGCCACCACAAGGCTATGCGATGTACAATGCAACTAGAGCATACAGGTCCTCATCTATGTCCACACATCAATACAGCTCAAAGTATGGAATATCACCGGGGTCTAGTACACTCTAAACCAGATTGCCGCCACATCGCGCGCAATAAGGTAAGTGGAAGAAACCACACTATCCGTCTGCCAATATCGGGCGCGACTCGTCGATAGCGGACCCATTCCTCGAGCTGGTCAAACTCAGCCTAGTATTGCCTCCTACGCTCGGGCGGGTAAGGTCGCACCCCCTTCCAACCGACCATGACACAGTGGAGAGCACAGCCAACTGGTATTCGGCATTCAGTGCTCATCTACCCACTCGGTCTAGACGTTGGAGCAACCTCTTGGTACCATAAGGGTTTAGGAACTTTCACCCAGGGATATCTATAGTACCCCATGTAGAACAAGATTTCCGGTATCCAATCCTGCCAGCCACGATGCGTCTGTGGAGGCTATGGCCCTGATGTCGCTAGGGCGTATAATAAACATGTCACAAAAATACGAAATGCATGATTCACGCTATCCAGTCATGCAACAAATCCAGCACATGTCGTGCGCTTATGTAGGGCAACACCGTCTAACCGGGAGCCCATAAACAACCTGCCCGAAGGTAAATGCTATGATCAGACAACTTTCACGTCAAGCATACATATGATGCGTATGATCATGAGTCATGGAACTGTACTAACATGTTATAATAAAATGAACTATCTTACAATGCAGGTGGACCTGGACGGCCTATACACGATAAGTACGGCCCAGTAATGGGCCCTAAGGAGAGTCGTAATGTGGACATCCAACCAACATTACACTCGCAATGTGGACGTCAAACCAACATTGCTCCCCAGGCACGATCTTCTTAAACTTTGCTACGTAATCGGTATGGGATTACACATTGCAATGGGCCTTAGGTTCACCCCTATTGGGCTTTTCATATATATATATCAAGTGGCCATATCCTATGGGCCTTTTATTCATCAGATGGGCCACATAAATGGGCCACACCAATGGGTCTTATGCGCATTGCAATGGGTCAAACCCATGGGCCTTAGATTGTATCAATTGGACCTAGACACACAAGTCTAGTATGTATCAAATGGGCCACACCAATTGAACCCCCAAATGTGTATCCAATGGGCCTCAACCCAGAGGCCTTATATGAGTCGAATGGGCCTAAATCCCTAGACTTTAAACAATTCAAATGGGCCTAATCCATGAGCTTGCATACATATCAAAGTGGGCCTAATCCCATGGACCCTTTTATAATCAAATGGGTTTAGTCCCATGGACCTTACAATATATCAAATGGCCTACTTCCATGGACTTTAAATTTCAACAAAAGGGGTCCAATTACATGGGCCTTGAAGTACATCAAATAGGCCTAGTCCCATGGACTTGCAACACATCAAATGGGCCTAAGCTCTAGGCCTAAAATGAATCCAATGGGCCTAGTTCATAAGCATTTCACAAACCAAATGGGCCTAGCCCATGCCCCTTTTGAAATTCCAATGGGCCTAACCCATAGGCCTAACATGAACTTTTCAAGTGGATGGACGGTCTGGATGCACCGCCTGTGACAATGGTGGGGCCCACATGAAGGCGTACAATCATATATATATTATATAATATATAAACTACATATAATATAATATATGTAATATATACAATATTATATGTAATATATATATAATATAATAACATATATATGTGGGCCCCACCGTCCGTGGACGGTGTGAATAGAATACATAAATCACTGTGGGTGTCACGTATATGGCCCGCCGTGATGTTTATTTGAAATCCAACCCATTCATAAGGTCACTCAGACCTGTATGAAGGGACAGTAAAAATTTCAGCTTGATCCAACACTTCTGTGGGCCCCAAAGAGGGTTCTAATGGTAGACATTCAAGTCCACTGTTTCACATGGTGTGGGCCACCTGAGTCTTGGATCTGTCTCATTTTTGGAGGGGGGCCCGCTACTGGGGCGACCCACCTCATGAACGGCTTGGATATCAAATAAACATTATAGTGGGGTCCACGCATAGGGTCGTGGGCCACCTTCCCACGTTCGTCCGCCCGCCCACGCCAGGGCTGCACGCGCCTGCGTGCAGGCGCTGGGCGCTGACATAGGAGGCAGAGCCTCTTCCTCATGCATTTCAAAAATTTGGAAAAAACTGTTTTCCCGTGGTTTTTCACGTGAGAGGCCCGCTAAAATGAAATCCGCCCTGGCCATTGCGATCAGTGGCCCGAAGCCGTCCAAATGAGTCCAGAATTTGAATTTTTTTGACGCTAGGTAAGTGAAATAACACAAAAAATAACATTTGAATGGTGAAGACGCAACATTCGGCGCTATGGCCCACCAGGTGATTGGATCAGCTCCAAACTTCTACCCAACGACTAAAATGCCGTGGGTAAGAGGATGGACGGCTTGAATCGGACATAAACGTCAGGGTGGGACCTATGCAAGGGTTCGTTGCACATTTTTCTTTTTTTTTTTTTTGAAATGGTGGGCCCTGATGAAGTGGGCCACCACATGATGGGTGACATGGGTACACATATAAGGTGGGCCCCACTTGAATAAAAAAAAATTGCATCAAGGTGGGATCCATTCAAGTGGGCCACAATCCTATAGCATAAAAAATAAAATAAAATAAAATAAAAGTAATAGAAGAGAGAGAAAGACATGGAGAGTGGGACACGGCTTGTGATGGAGGGACCCCGTCATTATGGGCCCTCCCTTGTAATGAATCATACAAAACAACGGATCCCTTTGATCATGGGACCATCAAAATGTAAATCAACGGTGGAGATCCATTCCCCACCGATATGGACGGTCTAGATGACCTTTCTAAATGAAAATAAACATCATGATGATCCAAGTGGTCCATCGGCCACAAATAAGGGTCCCAAGTGAGATCCACACCATTGATCAGTGGGCCTCACTTTGTCCACTATAAAAACAAGAAAAACTATCCTATAGAGGCACCCACCGTCCGATCTTCTCGCTCCTAGGGATTCCTTGGCACCTTAGCTTCAACTTCAATGGTTAAGATGAAGAATGGAGGGTTGAGATGAGAGATTTTGGGGTAGGAAGGTGGGCCACTTGGAGCTTAGAAGGGTTTGAGAAATTCCATACGTGGGACTCTTGGAATTCTCTTGTTGCTTGAAATTTTGAAATGAGAAAGAGAGAAAGAGAGAGAGTGATGTAAAGGGAGAGAGAGAGAGTGATGGATGGATGGGTGAGTGATGTTTGTGTAAGAAATCTTGGACTTTTTTGGCCTTTTGTGTAAGAAAGGTATGGGTTAGGAAGACTTTTGTGCCCTTTTGTGTAAGAAAGGTATGGGTTAGGAAGACTTTTGTGGTTGCTTGGGAAAATGGGTGAGAGTGATGTGTACTTGACATGTGATGGGTTGATGGGTGATTGATTGATGGGATTGATGTGATTGATGTGACACATCATTGAGATTCCCTTGGTTTTCGCAACGCGCGGCGTTTTCTCACACCGAACGTTGGCCCATAACTCTTGATTAGGATATTGCCTCGGCGCGCGAGTCACGGTATCGGAACCGCAACGACGGCGCGGTCGCTATGGTATTCGTCTCGGGTTGAGTCGACTCGGGTTGTCGGTATATGAATCAGGGTCGCGCGTCGATATCGTTTAAGGGTCGAAGGTTACCGAAATTCGACCGGTAAGACCGCGGAAGTGTACGGAAAGGTACGGACCAAGATACAGGTCTTACATGTGAGATGTTTGGCACAGTGGTTTTTGAAAGTTTTTCTGTTGTTTTTGTGTTTTGAAGATTTTCTGATGTTTTATGATTTTGAGAAATATCTGATTTTTTTGTACTTTTGAGAATATATGATGTTTTTGTGTTTTGAAAATTTTTTGATTCTTTTGTGCAGCCTGGAGGTCCCGAACAGGACGGTGTTGCGAACTAAGATTGATCCTGTTCTAGTCCGGGGTACCAATTGCTATTTACATCGGTATTTTTTTTTTGAGGTCGGCATCCACAGAGGATTCACCGACTGATTCGTTTGTTAGGGGGACTGCTGTCCATGGTGATTCTTCTCTCCTTTCAATCTTATTGTTTGAATCAGTATGTTCCTGTGGGTCACCTGCTTTGATGACCATGATGTCTACTGGGCTAGGCTCAGAGTCGGAATCTGATTCGACTTCTTCGCCCAAGAGCTGAAATTCTTCTGGTTCCTCTGATTGGTCCTGCGATGGGACCTTGATGTCTATCCAGTCAAGGGCAGGCCACTTCCCTTTGTCAATCCAATGAATGGGCTGCTTCTGCCCCTTGTGTTGCTGGGCTGGTATTGAGAACATGTTCCCTTGACTGTGTGCGGGAATAAGTGTCTCTCTGGGTTTGCCTGCATCCTTTTCAAGAGGCATCCCTGGTTCTGGATCCCTCATGCATGGACCTGTTTCCGTGCCCCTTGCCTTTTGTGGTGGATCTGGGAGTGTTGTCCCTTGTGTCAGATTTATTTTTGCTGCCTCGAGAATCTTATCCCATCTTATGGGTGGCCAAACAGACTCCGGGTGGGAATGATCTGAGGGTTTGAGCCTTTGGAGGTGGTCCTCAAGGGGAATCACCGAGTTTTCACAAACTGTCCCAGCCCTGATGAAATTGATGGGTGTGCACCTAAATGGTTGTCTCTTCTTGGACTTTTCAACTTGACCCTCCGGTGTTGGTTGATATCCCAGTCTCTATTTCTGCATGTTAGTTCGTGCTGGTTGTACTACTATGCCTTTTTCATGAAACTCAGTACGATAGTTCCAGATTAATCGTTCAGCGGGGGAAATGACATGTTCAGCAGAGAGAGGGCGAGGATTAGTGATTGAATTTACAACTTTGAATTCGAAGCTGTAATATGATACATCGCCCTCTGTATGTTGGATGTCGATCAAAGGGATGTCAGTTTCTGAGATATTAACCGCTACTGGCAGGACAGTTTCTAGCTCGACTAATATTGAGATGATTCGATTTCCTGAAGGGAACTTGACCCTTTGATGAAGGGTTGAGGGAATGGCTCCAACAGCATGGAGTCATGGTCGCCCCAACAAAATATTAAACAAGGCAGGTATGTTAATGACCTGGAATGTGACAAGGGTCATGTCTGGTCCAATTTGTAGCTCAATGTCAATCTCTGCCTCAACCTGCCTTCGGGAATTATCGAAGGCTCTGACACTCATGGTGCTGAGCCTGAAAGAGGATGATTCTATCCCTAACCGTTCAGCAGTCCTTAGAGGGCAAACATTAAGGCTAGATCCTTTATCAATGAGCACAAGTGAGACTTTGAAATTTTTGTGGCGGGCCACTATGTTCAGAGAGCGCCCGTGCTTGCGTCCCTCAAGTGGTAATTCATCATCAGAGAAAGTGATGGCTTGCAGTGCAAGGAGTTGTCCAATCATACTTACCACCATTTCGGGGGGTACGTCAGGAGAAATATGTGCATCATTCAGAGTTTTCGCAAAGATTTCTCGATGCAATCTTGATGTGCTTAAGAGTTCCCAGATAGAAATTTGTGCGGGAGTGGTTTTGAGCTGGGTTGCTATGTCAAAGCAGTGTCAGTTTTACAAGTGGTTCCCGACAAAGCTCTCCGGGTTTCTTTTGAGTTTTGGTTATCTCTCCTAAAGTACCTCCCATTGTTGCCTACTTCGGCGCATTTTGGGTAATGTCATGGGACTGCCTTCGGGTTGTAGGATGGAACTGCCCTTCCTTCCAAATATATTAGGGGTTCCTGAGGCTGAGGGGTTGTGGTTGTGACAGTTTGTGGAAGACTTGATGATTTCTCTTGAAGTACCATTGGGGTTTGGCAGGTTTTAACATTGGTGTTTTCCTCCACTTTTTGATGTACAAGTGAGTTCCTCTGGCCGTATGCTAGTTGGTGAGGCATCAAGAATTCGAGACCTTGAACTGGGGGTGCCCCTTTCAAAGTAAGCGAAAATAGATCAGGGAGACCTATTGGGAGAATGGCAGGTTCAGAATTCGACCTTTTTGGATATGCAAGGTGTGCCTCTTGAGAGGTAAGATGCTGCAAGTGTGACCTGTTGGGTGCGGCTTCAAGGGTCACAAGAGGCGGTGTTGATGGTGCTGCTTCTAGAAAGACAAGGGGTTGAATGGCTGGTGCTGCTTCGAGAAATATTTATGGCCCATGCGATGACGCTTGTTGGTATTCCCGTGTCCGGTTCGTTGTGATTGCCTGTATGGAATGATGTGGGGAGGAATACCTGGGTTGCCCTCCTTCAATGTGGTTGACAGTAGAGGCGCCAGATGTGCTGGGTCCTGTTTGATGCAATGTCAGGGAATTTTGGAGAATGTTGGCCTGAACTGTATTGTTAGCCTGTTAGGTGATTGCAATCTTCTGGCTTTCGATCAAATCTTGAACCGCATGTTTCAGGGCAAAGTAGCGGTCCGTCAGATGGCCAGGAGCCTAGTGATATGCACAATATTGATTTTTATTATAACCAGGTGGCAAGGGGTTAGGAGGAAGTCGAGGTTGGAGAGGTGTCAGGAGTTACTTTTGCATTAGCATTGTCAGAACCTGACTGTATGTTTGTGCTAAAGGGGTGAACTTCCTCCCTAACATTGCCTGCTTATATGGGCCTGACGCATTTCTCCTAGGCTGTTGTTGTTGTTGTTGAGACGACTGTCCCTGATATCCCTGCTGGGCTTGTTATGATTGGTACTGCCTGTTTAGTTACGATTGGTATTGCCTGTTATGCTCCTGTTGTGGAGCATACTGACTGCCTTGAGTGTTGGCAACAATGTTGTTAACTTCTGTAGTGCATTGCACAGGAGCAGTGCCGTTTCCATTCCCATAACCAACGGGTTTCCCTTCGACTTTGTTTTTTTTATTGTAGGGGTCTGATGTGGCCATGGAGAAATGGTTCCGGCTCTGATCCCTGCCTCGACTTGTTCTCTAGCTTGGATGAGTTGAGAAAAGTTTACGTATGGGTACGAGATTAAATATCTTGAAATACTAGGATTTTTCGAGTGTACAATCACGGATATCTTCTCCTCATCATTGATGGAGTTTCTCATCTGAGCCATCATGGCTCGCCATCGTCCTACATATGCTGATAAGGATTCATCACTTTTTTGTCTCAAGGCAGCCAAGTCGGACCTTCTGGGAGCCATGTTCAGGTTGTACGAGAATCTGTTAATGAATGCCTGAGAAAGTTTTTCCAAGGTTCTGATTTGATGGCTGTCAAGTGAGGTGTATCAATCTAGAGCGTCACCCTTAAGGGATTTTTGAAAGAGCCGTATCAAGGCTCCATCATTCCCTACTATCGAATTGAGTTCCCCGCAAAATGCTTTTAGGTGTGCTGTAGGACACCCACTACCATCATACCTTTTGAATTTTGGTACCTCGAAATTTGGAGGTACTCGGGCGTCCAGGAAGGGACAAAGGTCCCTGAACTTAGTGGATGGGTGATCCACTCCTTGCTATTTTTGAAGCTGGCTTTGCACCATTTGTAATTGCTCTCGTAGTTCCTCAATCTCTGACTTGTCTTGTTGCAGGTATCTTGCCCCTTGTTGTAGGGCCTGCGCTGCTTCTTCTTCATATGGATTGATGATGGGATGTTGTTGGAAAGAAGATGGACTCCTGGTGGTGGGAGGTAGCTGGAATTGGACACCGCTCCCTTTTGGAAGAGGCTGTGAAGTTCAGAAGTGGCTCCCGCCTGGGGTATCTGCCAACTTCGGAATGTTACTCCCGTTGGGGGAGGGGGGGGGGGGGGGGGAGTGAATTGGATTCGAAATTGACCCCTTTCATGGGCATCCATCAGTTCTTGTCAGTGGTTTCCGTTAGGAGGAGCCTGTGTTGTAACCTTATTGTTGTGATGTGTTGAGTAGGGATGTACGGGAGGGTTGCTCCCATTTACTGGTTGCTGTTGTTCTGGTGCTGACTCTTCCGGGAGAGAGCACGGAATTTGCTGGGGGAATGGGGGAAAAGGCAAAGGGGGTTTACGGGAGTGAACTATTCTGCACACTAGGCTGGGTTTCCTGTGTGTTTGGTGTGGCATTTGACACTAGGCGATGTAGCAACTCTCGTACTGCCCGTAGACTCTAGGCCATTTCTTGCATGGTGGTGTTAGCTTGTGAGTCTACCAGAGCAACTAGTAGTAGTTGCGCCGGTACCGATATGGACGCCAGTGCTGATGTTTCGGGAGCTAGCTGAGCTGTTGGCTCTTCTTCATGGGTAACTTGAGAGGTTATGACTGCCCGGGATCGGGTGATCATGGTTCTGATATGTATCTACGCAAGAGTAAGCCAAAAGATTTTTTTGGGTTTTGTATGAATGCGAATGATGATTTCCCTTGAGATTAGAGTACCATATGTTTTCAAGTTGGGTCTCGGCTAGTGTGCTCTAGCAGAAGTCCCCAGTGGAGTCGTCATTCTGTAGACACTGAAAAATCGGGCGTCTACGCTTGATTCGTGATTCGTGTTGTTGATTGAGGTGATAGGTTGATTATGGATGTTGGAGTCGCCACTAGCCAAAAAATCTCGGAATCCCGTGGTCGGCTAGAACCACAAAATACGCAAGATGAAAAAAATCCGAAGACTTCCCTACCTTAAATTGACTCATGGTCTGCGATCCGGGATTCCGGGCAAGGGACCTCAGTTGCAAAGAGGGAAGGTGTTAGACACCCTCTCTGCCCGTACAAATGTACGGTCTCTACTCAGTGTGGTAAAACAATCTTAAGGGATGATGGATGTTGTGGCCGAGATAGGACTAGGCACACACGTGAATTTCTGATGCGGTAAGATCTGAGATTTCGGCAAGCCACAGAGCATACGTCTAACGGTGTGTCTAGAAGGCGAATGTGATGATGCTTATGCAAAATGGCAAGAAAATTGGACTAGATCACTAGAAATTTCTGATGCGACAGGATCCGATGTACTGCAAGCCATAGAGCATACGTTCACTAGAAATCTAGAGAAGTAGGGAGGTTGAGAAGGGAATAGATGTTACGACAAATGCTTGTATGTATAATAGATCTTTGGCTTGATCTTGAGTAGGCTAAGACATGAACCGGACCATGATCAAATCTAGGCTAGGCTTATGGGTTGGAAAGGTTGAGAGGAAGGCTAGGGGGTGGCTAGAAAGATCAGATCTTTGAAGGCTTAGGAGCTCCTTCCCTTTCCTTCACTCTCTTCCTCACTCTCTCACTCTCTCTTTCTCACTTTCTCTCCCTTGGATAAGAAGATCCTTCCTTCCTTTTTTGTGAAGAGGAGAGGGCTATTTATAGCCTTCTCTAATGGCATTACTGTAAATTCTGAATTTGAGAGGGGTAAAAGGTGAGATGGCAAGTTATGGTTGGTTATGGAGAGAGAAATGCCACATGACACTCTCTCATTAGCCATGAGGGGCGGTAAAAAGGTAAATAGTGAAATTTGGGAGGGTAATTTTGAAGAAAAGTTAACTTTTGGACGCTGAGACAGCTGTCCGCATGCAGCCCGCGAGCGGCGGCACTTAAAGTACCGCAGGCGGCAGTCAGACTACCGCCCGGGTTCAGTTCGGGCCGGTTTCACGCATGCGAACCTTGTACATTGTGCGGGTTCAGTCGGAAGTCTCTTTTTGGATTTTTCAGCTTAGAAAAATAGGTTTCGACTTGGATAATGAGGATCTGGGCCATGGTATGGGGTATAGGCAGGGTTGCATGTGTGATGAATGGTTTGGATCGTGATTTTGGATTACAGATTTGAGTTTTAGGAATTTTGGTTTAGTTGGGTATGATCATGGTTTCTGAACGGTCTTAACCTTTTCAAGATGTAGCCTGAGCGGGATGTCTACAATATGACAACCATGACTTAAACCTATGACACATGACAAGCAAGACTCTTAACATAGGATAATCATGACCTATGCCCTTAATACATGACAACCTCGATGCTTAACATATGACAACCATGACCTAGGCCCTTACCATGGAATAACCTTGACCCGTAACACATGACAACCTTGACCTTGGTTGACATGTGTTAAGAATTGAGGTTGACATAAATTTTCAACCAAGGCAACACATTAAATATTTAGATTATATTTCCTTTTATGGTCTTTCATATGACAATGATGATCATCCCTCTTCATATCAAATTCCTTCCGACAATCACAACTCCCTATGAGAACAACCATAACCATCCATCTCTATCTATAATTAAAAGTGGCATTCATTTCTAAAAAAATATTATTCTTTAAAAAATAAATAAAAAATTCATTCAAAATGTCTTCATGTATCAATGATTTTCATCTCTAAGAAATATAGTTATTAGAGCAAAAATAAAATTCAATTTTAAAGCCGTAAAAATGGTTGGCAATGCCCATACATCAAAGAAGTTGATGGCATCGACTATACACTGAAAATGTTGTTGGAATGTGTGGTGGGTCCATGAAAGACATATTAAAAAAGGAAGAAGAAGAGTCTCAGTTAAATAACAATGGGTCATCTAATGGCCTTGGACACTACCCAAAGAGTCCTCAGACCAAGTCTCTAGGGCCCACTGAGGGGTACGTCTCAAATTCATTCCGTCCATTAAAATTAGAATTTGATGAAATGCCATTGTATGGAGAATGACCAACGTCTACCTACCATGTAGACCACACCACATGAGAAATGTTAGTAATAAACGACCACTGTTATCATATGTCATGTCTCATGGGGCAGCAAAAAGCTCATATCAATACAAGATTACTGCTTTCCTAAAGAATATAAATGGATCGAAGCTGCATAATTTCTCCCATATTCAAAGGTTTGTACGGACACTAGGTTCCAAAGCAGTAATATTTTGGTCCACTAACTTAGATAGAAGGCCAAATAAATAAATCTTTGTGAAGGTATGCCATTTTCTGCATTTGGCCATACCAGTACGTCATTTTGATTAAAATCGCCTTTTTTTAATGAGGAGTCATAGCATCCTCGGTCGAGGGTATACTCGAGTTTTCAATTATGAGAAGTAGGACCATGGTTAGATAATCCAGTCCATTGTTCTGTTGATGAATGCCGTGGATTGAACATATCCAAAAGTCGCTATGTGAGAAGATCGTGTAAATTGGTCATGAACCTTTTCTCAGTTGAATGCGGACCGTAGATGAATTTCTCGTCTCAACTCTTTATGTTGCAGGCCATATATCTAAGGGTTATGATCGTCCTATCAAGGGTGTGTTCAGGGAACCGTCCATCCCCGGTGGGACCCAGCATACCCATGGTCTGGATCGTTGAAACATGGGTTGTAAAGGCAGAAACAAAAACGCGGTGGGCCACATGGTCCTCGACATGCAGGTGTACCAGACAGTGTGCAAGATCAAAGCCGCTCACTAGATCAGCACAACCGTGTCGATATCCTCGCCCCGATAATCATGGTGACCCGCTCATCAGGCTAGATACGTGTATGAAAACAATGGATGGCTTGAGGATAAAGCCAACGGTCACATCAGAAAACACGTGTGGCCCACTTGTGCGGCGAGTGTCTCATGTTGCGAACAAGGGACACTCGCATATGGGCCTAGAGGTGCACGTGGGCTAAGCAAAGCTCACTGGGAGGACAGCTCATCCTTGGAAAGGCCCAGCTCATTTACTTGCGAGGCATGAACACTTGGAAGCGGATTGGCTGGTGTACCACACCACTGATCTGGATGATGTGTTGACGTCACTAAGTTACGTGGATCCCATCATAAGGTATGTGTTATATCTAAACCGTACGTTCATTTGATGATCTCGTCACAAGGCTTGAGCCAGAAAATAAGACAAATCCAAATATTTGTTTACCATTGAAACCCTTTTGGGGTCACGGAAGTTTGGGATGGATATGATATTTGTTTTTTAATTCTTCGTCCGGTCGGTGTGACCTTCTGAATAAAATGGATGGAAAATAAACGTTATGGTGGACCCTATAAATATTTTAAGGGTGATAATTATTGTCCCATTGCTGTCTGTGGTGTGGTGAACTTGATTTTTGGATATGATTTATTTTTACTCATTTTAAATAATGCTCTTGCGGAATTTATGAACGGTTTGGATACGATAAATACATTATCGTGGGACCCATGTAACTTTGTTTTCCTTTGGAACATTCGTGGAACTTGAGGAGCGTCAGCGCTCGTCTTGGCACAACACGTACCACACCAGCAAGGTCAGCGATGTGTGGTACACCAGCCAAACCGCTTCCGAAAAATTGAGGGGTTCCGGGAAGCGGAAACGGATTGGCTACTTCCCCTGCCACCAGCCCGGTGGCTGATGTCGGTGCTCTGTGGGCTCCACCATGATGTATTTGTTTCATCCATTCCATTCATTTATTTTTACATATCATTTTAAGACTTTAATAAAAAAATGAGATGTATATAAATCTCATGTGGACCACACCACAAGAAAATAATAGTGATTGAATATCTACCATTAAAATCCTTAACTGTTTATTTGACATCCAATCTGTTTATTAGGTCATACAGGCCAGATGAAAGGAAAAACAAAGACGGGCTTGATCCAAAACTTTTATGCCCCAAAAGATTTTTTAATGGTAGATGTTCATTCAACACTATTTTCTATAATGTTTGGCTAATTGAGATTGGCATATACCTCATTATTTGTCTTATAGCATAAACTGACATGTAAATATAAACAAACAACATGAATGAAACACACACATCATGGTGAGGCCCGCAGAGCACTGACCACCAGCCATTGGCAGGGGAAGTAGCCCATCCGTTTCCGAAAAGCAGGGCTACTCCACCCTAGGTGGGCCAGCTCCACTCCACCGTTTGGTGGCTGAAGCAGTGGTGGGGGGCACGATAGGAAACAAACAACGGGGGATGATGACACCAACCATTGAAAACTTCCTGTGGCCCACTGTGATGTAGTCCCTAACAAATTTTCAATAGTACGTGTTTAATTACCATTATTCCTATGATGGATCTTTACTGTTGCTCGGGTGGTAGACTCTCAGGAGTTTATCTCCTATGATGCGGTACACCTGCGGTTTAGATCTGCCTATTTTTTTTTGTCATGGCTAAAATGAGTTAGCAAAGTGAATGGACAACATTGATCACACGCACGCATAAAAGTGGGCCTCTCCAAAATCTCGTGCACGCCCACCCCTTCAAATGTCATATAATTGTGAAAAAGAGAGGCCTTCGTGCGACTTTTCCACATGCTTTACCGTCATTGGTCGTTGGTCAATGTCAAATAAGGGCAGCCATATATTCAAATGCCTTAAATATTTTAAAAGTAGGTTTATCTGGGGCAATAACCGACAAGTGGTTTTATGAAAAAAAAAAATTTAATTATCTCAAAATCTGTAATACCCTACGAGAGTAAGATAGATGGTATAGAGGCACTTAAAAATTATTTAGAAAATGCATATATGACACATAAGTAATTCAAATTAAGCTGTCCAAATTTTAGGTGTAAATGCATCATGAACCAAAAATTATGCATTTTTTTATTAAGTGACTATATGATTAGTGGACATTTATTGGATGGTCAAAAATGATTATACCTAAGTTCAATTTCAATCAAAAAAACAAACCACCCACGGAACAAAGCTTAGGACTGCTCAACAAATGGAATTAGGGCATGAAAGGGTTCTACAATTTAGCATGTTCATTTTGAGTTCATGTATGCAATGAGTAATCTCCTATTGCATGTGTACGATGCATCATATGCTGCCGGAGTATCAAACACATATCTTTTCCCAAAACATGACATTGAATAGGTCCATGTTGAAACCTGGACCGATATGGCCCACATGTGTGAGATCCAATCTTTTTATTAAGTTGGTCATAAAATATAAACATGGTTTTTATTTTTATTTTTATTTTTTATAAATGGAATCTTGCCGCGATGGGTGGACCCACCGGGCAGAGTATGGTTGCAACAAAGGATGTGGAGTAGAGAACTTTTAATTTTCTTTTTATTGGACAACTTTGTCTTCCCACCATCCCTGTTTGGATGGCATTAGATTCAATTTTTTGGACGAATCATGTCCAAATAAACAAGCTTGCCTTAAATGAATGATGCATCCAAACACAACTTAGGCTCCTTGGGAAATGCTTTTTTGGTAGCAGCAAACGATTCGGGCCCGAGTTACGGTTAGCCCTGTACCTTTGGTTTCGGGTCCAAACCCAAAATTTAACTGATCTCAGTGGCAGATTGGGCCTGAATAACCTAAGCCAGGCCCAAACAGTTTACCTCTCGGGCTTCAAATCCAAGCTCCATGGGCGTCAGTAATTGGAAGGAGCCCAGCTCAAAATGGGTCAGCCTGGCCTGTTGCCACCCCTGGAATGATAGTAAAGAGAGAATGATTCTGTTATAATAAACTACTACGGTTGACCCAAGGCTAAAAATGCCTCCAAAATGGCTGTTCTTAGACATTCATTGTAGGTTTCAAATAAATAAAGGTTTGACTGTTACAATGATTAAGGAGACAAGCAAAAAGAAGGGATAGTTGACATTTTTTCTGTAGACACCCCACCAAAGCTAAATCTTGAGAAGATTAAGACTGTCTGAGAACCATAATCATACCTTAAATCAAACTCTAATCCCAACTTAAACCGAACCCTGACCCAAAAAGTTCCCAATTCACAATCCAAAACCACGATTCAAACCGTTTAACATACATGCGACCCCGCTTATACCTTATACCCTGACCAAGACCCCCTTCACTCAAGCCAAAACCCATTTTTCTGAGCCGAAAACCTCAAAAGGAGATTTCTAGGCGAATCCGCACGATGTACAAAGCTCACACGCACGAAACCGGTCCAAACTGATCCCAAGCTCGCACGTATGCTCTGTGACTTGCCGAAAATCTCGGATCTTGTCACATCAGAAATCCACATATGTGCCTAGTCCCGTCTCGGTCACAGCATTCAACATCCCTTGAGATTGTTTTATCACACTGAGTAAAGACCGTATATTTGTACGGGCAGAGAGGGTGCCTAACACCTTCACTCTCTGTAACTGAGGTCCCTTACTCGAAATCTCGGATTGCAGATTAGGAGTCAATTTAAGATAGAGAAGTCTCTGAATTTCTCTAACCTTACGTATTTCGTGGTTCTAGCCGACCGCGGAATTTCGAAAGTTTTTCGGCTAGTGGCAACTTTAACATTCATAATCAACTTATCCTCCTATCAACCCCATTACAAAATACAAAATCAGCATGGACACCGATTTTCAATGTCTACATTTCCATTAGTCATGGGCCATGTAAGGTATTTCCCATCAAATGGACAATCCCAGTTGCACTATCTGATGAATATTGACAATTTGATCAATGGCCTTATATACGGACCGTGAAGATCATTTACACAAAGTGAGGTATAAGCAATATATTGTTCCATCTACTTGTTAGGGACCATCATGGATTGGTTGTGATTCAAAAGAATCATTTCTTTCAGGCAATCAGAACCATTCAAAAGAATCATATCTTTCAGGCAATCATAACCATCCCATCCGTGGCTTATAAAATGGATGGCTATGGAAAATAAGGTCAAATGAAGGATGGATTGGATCAAGTTGGTTTTTCATCATTTAAAATGGCGTGTTCGAGAGTGGAGCTGCACGTTAGCCCATCCCCAGTGAGTGAAATTGAAAAACAGCCAAAGTTCTAAGCACATGTGTGGCCAACGCAATGATCATATCCACCTAATTTTTGGGATATTTTTAATGTCTAATGAGTGGCTGTGATCTCCGACACCTGCGCCTCATCTCCATGCAATGAGGCCAGTGCATAAAAAGTTCACGTAAGCAAGTGCATTCATTCGAATATTTTATTTTATACTGTTCATTCAATACTGGATGGAAGCAGATTGCACGGTGGGTAGAAGTTACCCAGTTCTGTGGGGCCCACCATGATATCTGTGTTATATCGAAACGGTCCATTCATTTGAAGAGATAATCTTAGAAAATGAACCAAAAAATGACTTTGATCTAAATATCAAGTGGACCACACCACAGAAAGTAATGGGATATTGAACGCATATCATTGAAAACTTATTGGGAGCCACGTAAATTTTAGATAAAGTTAATATTTTTTCCGCTTCATCCAGGGTCTGTGTGACTTATGAACAGGTTGGATAGCAAATACACATCTTGGTGAGCCCTAGAAATATTTCAACGGTTGACTTCACTGTCCCCACTACTTTCTGTGGTGTGGCCCACCTGAGGTTTGGATACGCCTGATTTTTTGACTCCTCTCTAAGATGATCTCTCTAAATGGATGGAAGGAGTGGATATGACACATACATCATGGTAGGCCCCACAGAACTTGGTGGCGTCAACACACCACCGAAGCTAGCAGAGCACGCAATCCGCGTCCAGTGGATAAGGATCCAAACCATCCATATCACGGGATGCTTTATGCGCATGGACGGAAGCCTACAAAAAATATTCGCCCTCCAGTCCAAGTTGTCTTGTTCTTAGAATTGGTAGACACGAAAGGTGCAATGCACCCGGAGATCTGGGCGGATTAGGTGAGACCTCGTCCCACCTAAGGCGGTGCGGGCATTACCGTGGGGCCCACCTTGATGTATGTATTCTGTATCCACGCTGTCCATCCTTTTTTCTTTTTTCTTGATCATTTTAAGGTATTATCCCATTAATGAAGCAGATCCGATTACTAGGTGGACCATACAATAGCAAACAGCACTGATTGGCCATTAATGAGCTACAAAAATTTTGAATCAAGCTGATATTTATTTTTCCTTCAGGTCATGTGAAACGTTGTGGAAACATAAGTTGGGCCATGAGAAATTTTTAATGATAGGGTGTTCAATCACCACTGTTTCCTATGGCATAGTCCACCTTATAATTGGATCTGTTTCATTTTCAGGCTAATGTCCTAAAGTGATATGGTAAAACGGATAGACGGCGTGGATACAAAATACCTACATCAACGTGGCCCCACGGTGAGGGCCACACCGTCCTCTTTCAGTCCGGGGTCTCACCTAATCCGCTTACCCCGGAGATAATGGGAGCGGTCAGCAAGATGGTTGCGGTGATTGTTCATGTTCAAGGCAAAGAAGCCAAATTACGGAATGGAAAGAAATTATCCAATTATGAGCTTTTATAAATCGACTTTACATCGTAGAAAGTGAGACTCATGGATTAAACGGTTTCGATCATTGGAATTGACCAGATTCAAAAGCTGTAAGTCTCGACCTTTGGTATTCCAATGCGTATGGCTGCAGGCCTTTTGAAAAGAACCCTCCATAGGTACTCTTGCGAGTATGATTAATATCCTACTCATGAGGCCAAAAGGGTCTGGATTGCTCGTCAGGTGGGCCTCACTGTATTAAAATTAGGCCAGTCTGCTGATCAGGTGAGGTAGAGGGCATCACGGACAGAGGCACCCCAAGACAAGCATACCTTGCAGAGTGGAATGAGTTATTTAACTCACCATATAAGGGTCCTTTTCCTTGCTTGGGCGGTAGACTCTTAGGAGTTTCGACACCCAGTCAAGGATTCGTGTACCTATACGTGGTGAGATTCCACTAGCATGGGGGGGGGGGGGGGGTGGGGTGTGCCTGCGTGTGTTAAAAAAATAAATAAAAAATCACCATATATGATTTGGGTAGAAGAAGCTATTTTAGCCAACTAACCCTGTGAAAAAGCTTTAAAAAATTAGGATAATAACCTGGTCAGGCCAAATATGAGAGTTAGTACTTTTGGCACAAAATCATCAAGTATAATAGGAATTTTTTGGGTTTAAATTTTACTTTTTTTAAAATTTATTTTTATTTTATTATTTTTCCTCATTAATTTGAGATGTCTTTGCGAACAGTCCAAGTAAACTCCATGGATTTGGAGTACTTATCCCTTGATGAAGATGTTGTTTAAACTCATCAAGTCCATTCCCGGGTCATCATAGGTGAACTGCTAAATTTTGGACAAGGTCCAGCGCACATGTGGAGACTTTCGTGAAAAGCCTTTGCATTTTCTTTGAAAATGTGATGACGTTGCAACCTGTATACGTGCGTCGTATCCATACAAATGAGAAGAGTGGAGTCAACGGCTCTCAAGGAAAGTATAATTTAAGAAAAAGGATAACATAATATACAAGGAAAGAAGAGTTGTACGTAATGTTGAAATCGATTGAAAACATAAAATTCATGAGTTATTTTTTGCAAGTACACTGAAAATAACAAGCCATGGATTGTTTTAGTTCTGCTCAATACCAAAAACATTCAAGGGCCCACATAGGACAGCTCACCATTCTATGGTTATTAGAGGTGCAAATAGGTCCATAGTTCTAAAACCATCTGATTTCGTGTAAGATATGTATTTTATATTAAATGGGTCCATAGTTCTAAAACCAGCTGATTTCGTGTCAGATTTGTATTTTTTATTACTTATTTAACAATGTTAAATACCTATCCACCACTATATTAAAATCATTCATGATCCAGGCTCAACCGGCAGTGAAAAAGAGCCTTAAAATCCTTTTATTGACGTAAAGGAAATTAACTAAGATATTAAAGAAAGGCTCAAGGAAAACATGTTGGAGTATGAAAAACTTAGAAATGAAATTGTTTTATGCAGAAAACCCACGACTCTTCCTCTGTTTGAGAAAAAGAAAAGCCTTGGAAACTGATTTTCACTTATCAATCTTTCTTAAAGTTGCGCATACTCATTTCTTAAAAAGATTATGACCAAGAACACGTGGAATACATGTAAAACTGAAAATTAAAATAAACAATGGATAGAGAATCGAATCTGTTATGGGAAATCCGAACTCATGATACAACGCTGGTCCGATCGTCAGGCAGAGCCCAGGCGTGACCCCTCCGACCTGTTTCGAAACACAATCCGTCCGAATAGCCGAAACGGCTGAGATGCAGCTCGGGACAGTCTTCATGTTCCGAACGGATGACCCTCCCTCCGCTCGACATGACCAGCCAGGCCAACTACGATGAGACCGGCCTAATAGGACGGATCAGGCAGTACTAGATACTGGACTTCACTCCGTGGTCGGATGGTCCGAGCCGAATAGTCCTTTACTCCGTGGTCGGATGAGCCGAGCTGAGTCGGTATTCAGAGGCGCATACCTCATTCGCTAAACATGGAAACTGCCACGACCAAACGTGGCAGGTAACTTCGCTCGCAGATGCGCACGATCCACCAGATACGCTGCACAATCAGTAGATTGCAGGCAATATCACCATGATCCTAAAATCCCTCTGATAATAGACCGCCTCACAGGCAAGTATAAATAGCACACAACGCCATATCTACAGGTACACGAAATTGAGCTCTCCTCTACTCTCGACATAGACCCTGATTCCCTTGTCCTGACTTAGGCATCGGAAGGTCCCCCGTCTTAGCTAGAGTCACCTTTGTCTTTTCTCTTGGTGCAGGCTTTAGGGATGATACGCAAAGGGTGACGTGGAGGGAGGGCCGACCAGATTTTGTCATCAATATTTTTTGGCGCCGTCTGAGGGAACCTGAAACTAGAAGTCAGGTTCTCATTCATCTACGCAATGGCGAGGAAGAAGAAAGCTATAGTTGTGGAACCGAAACCAAGCGAGTAGGTTCAGTCTTCATCAACACTTCATGCCGAATCCGCACCAGGACCTTCTTAACATTCTCATAACCGGTCGGGTAAATACCGCGCCATGCAGAACGAGATCCATACCCTACGCGACGAGATTAACAAGATGAAGCAGTAGAGGGAACCAGAGTCACGTCCGGCTCACGAATAGCCTGTTCTCGAACCGGTGAGAATGTTCGTGGAGACTCGTTCTGCGCCAAGGAGTATAAGACCTGAAGCCTTCCAGCATTCAGGGTTGCCGCGTTCAGGACAGAACCCTTCAGCGGTGCATGGCGAGGGATCCGCGCGGAATGCCGCTACCCGGGTTCCCATAACCGTTCATTCTGCTACATCCGCTCTGCCGCCCACGGACCTCCGTCATCAGTTAGAATGGAGGAGAAAAGGGAGAACGCCGAAGGGCAAGGATACCCCAGAGGTCATCGCGAAAAATAGGGACCCATGGGAGGCACGATTTGTAGAGTTGAAGGACAAGTTCCTGACATTGGAGAAGAAGCAACAACAATTGACAGTTCCAGCCACGATCCAGGCGATGATGGAAGATACTGAGCCTCCCTTCACCTCAGCCATCATGGTTGAAGTGATGCGGCAGAGGTTTCGGATGCCTCCCGTCATCCAGTACTCAGGATCCGGGGATCCATCCGAACACCTGAAGGCCTATTGATTGTGGATGCAGATCCATACTATGACGGATGCAATGATGTGTAGGGGGTTTTTCATCACCCTCACAGGATCCGATCAGATTTGGTATTGTCAGCTCAAGCCAAACTCCGTGGGCTCCTTCGCAGAACTAAGCTGACTATTTCTTACACAATTTATAAGTGGTAAGAGAAGTCGAAAACCTAACACCCACCTGCTTACCATCAAGCAGGCTTCGAACGAGTCGTTAAAAGACTACATCGCCCATTTCAATAAAGAGACGTTGTATGTCAAAGACTACGATGACAAGATGACTCTTGCTGCCATCCTAAGCGGACTGAAGGAAGGAAAGTTCGCCTTCTCCGTCGGCAAAAATCCTCCGAAAACGCTAGCGGACTTTATGACGAAGGCTCAAAAGTACATCAACGCCGAGGAGTTCACTAATGCCCGTAAAGAAATACAAGTCGCTTACTCGACAAAAAAGGAGAAGAGGCCGAGGAACGAAGACTCCCAGCCGAACGACAAAAGGACCGAGGACCGCACTCCCAGCGATCGTCGACCGAGCCGTAGGCCAGAGAGAAAATTCCGTTCCTATACTCCTCTTAACACATCTGCCGAGCAGATTCTGCTAGATATCCGAGGAGACAGATTACTTAATTGCCCAGTCTGCATAAGGACTGACCCCTAGCAATGGGACAAGCGAAAATTCTGCCGCTTCCATCGAGATTATGGCTATAACACAGACGACTGCGTGGACATGAAAGACGAGATCGAGTCCCTCATCCGTAAGGGACATCTACGTCGTTACACCAAAAGAGAAGATCCGCTCGGAGAGAGGAGCAGCCACGGGAAAAGCCAAACAACTCCCCAGAAGAACCAGTCGAAATTCATACCATCTTTGGGGGTTCAGCTGGGGGAGGGGATTCAAATAGGGCTTGAAAAGCCCATTCCTGGAGATCCGAACAGGAACATCACGTTCACTTGACGGAACGTCCCAGCAAGGAACTCCGAGTCGCTTCGTGCAGCCTGACCTTCACGGAAGATGATGCACGCGGGATCCAGCATCCACACGATGACGCGCTAGCGGTTACCATGATCATAGCGAATCACAAGGTGTTCCGCATCCTGGTCGACACAGGGAGTTCAGCCGATGTTATGTATTCTGAGGCGTTCGAAAATATGAGAATTTCACGGTCTCGACTCCGACCCGTGAAGACTCCCTTGCACGACTTTGCAGGAGAGAGTAATCTCCGAAGGAGCTATTTCCCTCCCTATAACAGCGGGAGAAGGGCAACATCAAGTCACGCTTCTGGTGAACTTTTTAGTTGTCAATGTTCCATCTGTTCACAATGTAATCTTGGGCCGACCCTCCCTCAATGCAATGAGAGCGGTCGTCTCAACTTACCATCTGATGATGAAGTTCCCAGCCGAAGGAGGGATCGGCTATCTTCGAGGCGATCAACGTGAGGCCCGAAGATATTATGCTATAGCGGTTAGGAAAGGAGCCACCAAACAGGCTCTCGTCGTGAACGCCTTGGACCCCCAAGGACCAGCAGAAAGTTCATCAGTCGAGGTTCTGAAAAAAGTTCCCCTCGATGAATCAGACCCGGGCAAGACTGTCCAGCTCGGGTCATCACTGAATTTCGAGCGGAGGAACAAATTATTAGCCTTCTTGAGGCAGCATCGAGATATCTTCGCATTGTCGCATGCGCATATGCTAGGGATCTCTCCTGACGTGTTGGTTCACAGGTTGAACGTAGACCCAGATCATAAGCCGGTCAAGCAAAAGAGAAGGCCATTTAATGCCGAATGATATGAAGCCATTGCCGAGAAGGTCTCCGTCCTACTCGATGCAGGCTTCATAGAAGAAGTGTACTACCATGACTGGATAACAAATGTGGTTCTCATCAGGAAATTCAATGGGAAGTGGCGGGTCTGTGTAGACTACTCCGATCTGAATAAAGCATGCCCTAAAGATAGCTTCCCGTTGCCTCGGATCGACCAACTGATAGACAACACAACCGGACATGAGCTCTCTCATTCCTGGACGCTTATTCCGGGTATAATCAGATTGCTATGTATCCCCCAGACAGGTAGAAGATGACCTTTGTCATGGATAGAGGACTCTACTGTTACCGGATCATGCCATTTGGCCTGAAAAATGATGGGGCAACATACCAGAGGCTGGTGAATCAGATGTTCGCCCAACAGATCGGGCGCACCATGGAGGTGTATGTGGACGACATGCTAGTAAAAAGTATCAAAGCCTCCGACTACCTTACTGATCTCGAAGAAACGTTCAACGTCTTTCGAGAGTATCAGATGAAACTTAACCCCGCCAAGTGTGCGTTCGGAGTTGAGTCAGGGAAGTTCCTTGGCTTTCAAGTCAGCCAGCGAGGGATTGAGGCCAACCCGGATAAAATTAAGGCCCTCCTCGACATGAATTCGCCTCGGACTTTAAAGGAGATACATTGTCTCACGGGAAGAGTTACCGCCCTCGGACGCTTCATATTTAGGGCTATAGACAAATGTCTTCCCTTCTTCCACCAACTAAAGGGCCACAAGAGGGCGGAGTGGACGCCAGAGTGCGAGCAAGCCTTTCAGCAGTTGAAACAGTACTTGGGTTCACCGCCTCTATTGTCCAAGCTTGAGGAAGGGGAGCCTCTGTTCCTCTACCTCACAGTCTCGACTTTAGCTGTCAGTTTGGCTCTGATTAGAGAAGTCGGAAGTAAGCAGTACCTCGTGTACTATGTAAGTAAAGCCATGGTACCGGCAGAAATGAGATACCAGTCTTTAGAAAAGCTGGCACTCTACCTCGTCGTTTCGGCCAGAAGATTGCGGCCGTACTTCCAGGCCCATTCTATCATCGTGCTAACGAACTCTCCTCTGAGGCAGGTCCTCTAGAGACCTGAAGTGTCAGGTCGGATCACCAAGTGGGTCGTGGAGCTCGGAGAGTTTGACATTCAGTTCCAGCCTAGAGTTGTAATCAAGGGTCAAGCGGTAGCCGATTTCATCATCGAATTCATCGCTCCGAGTGAGGAACAGATCAGTAAGGAGGTTGAGATGACGCCACCCGTCCCGTCGACCGACCAAGAGGCAGCGTTGGGTCCGGGATGGGCCCTTTATGTTGATAGGTCTTCCAACATTAAAGGGGCAGGAGCCGAGATTGTCCTAGTCGCCCCTGATTCAACGACAATCCAATACGCAGTTAGACTCGGATTCAAAGCTTCAAACAATGAGGCCGAGTATGAAGCGTTGTTAGCTGGGCTCAAGCTGGCAGCAAGCCTAGGTGTTCAGACCCTGCAAATCTGGTGCGACTCGCAGCTGGTGGTAAACCACATCTCCTCGGAGTACGAAGCTAAAGATATCAGAACGTTCGCTTACCTCGAAGAAGCGATGAAATTAATCGAGAAGTTTTGGAGCTGTACTATCCGGCAGATTCCTAGAGCCGAGAACTCCTGGGCTGATACCCTAGCAAGACTTGCCTCGGCCTCTGAGGAAAAAATCTCATGTTTTGTTCCTGTCGAGTTTGTTGAGTATCCGAGTATCAGTCAGACAGAGAAGGTCAATCCTGTCCAGTCTATTCCTAGTTGGATGGACCCGATCTTCAATTATTTGTCATTCGACGAAATCCCATCGGACAAGTTAGAGGCAAGATGACTCAGAGTCAGGGTAGCTCGGTATGTCATATTGGACGGAGTGCTATACAAGAAGGGGCATTCTCAGCTTTACCTCAGATGCCTCCGACTGGACGAGGCCGACTACATAATCTGAGAGATTCACGAGAGAATTTACGGAAACCACTCTGGCAGCCAAGCCCTTGCCGTGAAGATACTTCGCTAAGGGTATTTCTGGCCCACTCTTAAGCAAGATTCGAAGGACTTTGTCCGGAAGTGCGACAAGTGTCAGCACTTCGCAGCAGTGCCGAGGTAACCGACAGAAGAAATGACTCCCATGAGCGGGCCCTGACCGTTCGCCCAATGGGAGATCGACATCATCGATCCTTTGCCTACAGGGAAGGGACAGGTCAAGTTTGTCATAGTTGCGTCGACTATTTCACTAAGTGGGCTGAGGCCGAGCCAGTCACCAAGATCACCGAACAGAAAATGATCGAATTTGTGTGGAAAAATATCATCTGCCGGTTCGGAATCCCACGTATCATCGTCTCTGACAACGGCCGCCAGTTCGATAATGACAAGTTCTGCAGTATATGTAGGGGACTTGGCATCGTGAACGCCTATTCGCCTCGGCACCCGTAATCAAACGGACAGGTTGAAGTAGTCAACAAAATCATCAAGCATCACCTCAAGACAAAGCTCGAAAAAGCAAAGGGAAGCTGGGACGAGGAGCTCCCCCTCGTCCTCTGGGCCTACAGGACCACAATACAAACTTCAACGGGTGAGACCCCATTTTCGTTATCCTATGGCTCGGAGGCAATGGTGCCAGTGAAAATTGGACTCCCTACGGCGCGGGTTAGGAGCTTCGAAGAAAATCAAAACTCCGAGCAGATCGCTGCTAATCTGGATTTGCTCAAAGAACTCGGAGAGGTTTTCAAGCTCCGAATGGCGGCTCTGCACCAACAGGTAGCTCGCTTTTACAATTCGAAAGTCAAAATCAGGCGCTTCCGACCAGGGGACTTAGTCCTCTAACGGGTCTTCCAGAACATGGCTTAGCCGAGGGCAGGAGTGCTCGGACCCAACTGGGAAGGATCATATCGTGTGGTCAGATCTGCCAAACCGGGCTCGTACCACGTGGAAGACCTCGAAGGCGGCCAACTCTCTCATCCCTGGAATGCTGAATTCTTGAAGATCTACTAACCGTGAGGAACTAGCCTTTAAGGCCCATAATAAAGTGTATGCTTCCAAGCGACTAGCCTTTAAGGCTCTTAATAAAAATTTCAATTCGGCCTCGGATGTTTACTTAACTGTCTTGGTTAGTACGAGTATCACCTAATGGTTCGACCCCCAAGGGGCCGGAACCTAATCCTATAAAGATTGACAAGGCGTCCCTTTGAGGGAAAAAACCTAATCATAATCCGACCTCTAGTGGAGTATTCGACTCGACATACGACAATGAAAAGCTCTCGCCCGATAAGCAATGAACCAAGCACTCCAAAAAATCAGACCCAACTATGACTTGGGCCGAAAACGGGTTAAGCAATGATCAAAGGGCTAGACCCGCAAAGAAGTCAGCTCAGTCACAAAACGACATTGCGAGTAAGAAATAGACAAGTTCAAAAGAATATTTTCATTAAATCCCCTCGGAGAGGTGAAAAATATATTGATAGAGATACATCGGTAGTTTTTTTAAAAAAAATTAAAAATGATGGAATATTTTCATGCTGGAGGAGCTTGGGCGTCGGGGGCTTGGTCAGAGCGAGCGACTTCAGCAGGGGCGTCCACGGAGTCCTCAGGCAGAAGAGAGTCAAGATCGAGATCTGGGTATAAACCCAGAATCGCCTCGAGACAAGCATCGAAACTACAGTTGTAAAACGTCGCAGCTTCCGCGTCCGTCTCCTTAGAGGTCTTGAAACCTTCAACTGCGGCGGCAACCGCTGCGGCTAGAGAGGCCTCGTCCTTGGCCCGCTGAGCCTCCACGACCTGATTGATGGCTCGGATCTGTTCTTCAGCCGCCTCGGCCTTGGCGTGTTTCAGGTCTTCTCCGAGCCGAGTGGTCTTCATGGCCAAAGAGTCCGTGTGAGCCCTGGCGCGGGTTAGCTCGGCGGTCGCTGCATCTCCACTCGCCTTATAATTATCTACCTTCTCCTGCAGATGCAGCTCCCTGGCTTCGAAGTCGATGAAGACCCCCTGCAGTCAACTCACCCTAGCCCTCTCGCCCGAAAGCTACCAACGTAGCTCGCTCTGCTCGGACTTTAAGGCTGTCAACTTAGCCTGGAGAGCCTCGAACTCTACCTCCCTCCTCCTATGTTCCCGCACTCTCTCCTGAATTGAGAGCAGCACCGGGACGACCTGAAAAGGAAACAAAGGTCAGAATCTATAAAATAAATAAACGATATGAAAGAAAGGGAGAATCCTCTCGAAAATATACCATGTAGCATACGAAGGCGAAGTCATTCAGAAAGCCGGTCTCCGACCGAACAAGAGTCTAAGCGATATTCTCCTCCTTAGCGTGCCTGGCAACCCACGGGGTTAAGCACGCCATATGATTACCCAGATCGAACCTCTCGCCGCTCGAGCCCGCCTCAGCCTCAGCCCCCTCGGCCCCTACCCTGCTGCCGACCGAGTTTTGACCCTCGGCGCGGACATCTTCCCCGACCTCGGGGGAGGAGGGGGATAGCATATTGTCGGCCATTCTAATGGCCTCCTCCTATTTGGAGGAAGAGGGATAGCAATGGGGGCCTTGGGGACTACGACAGGTACCTCCGCGGTGGGGGGAGCGGCGACAGTGGGAGTGCGCGGAACAACAGAACTCGGAACAACTGGGGTATCGGTCACAGTCGTTCAAACAAGCCCCGGAGGAGGAGACACCGCCGGGTGCAAGACCTTCAAAGGAGCAGCGACAACAATGGGGCATGCTGGGGCCGACACCGTAGTGGAAAAGCCCACTGGTTTTGCAACTGGGGCGGCTGAAGTCGACGCAACAGAAGATTTCCCCACTCGAGGAGGAACTAACTTCTTCCGAGTGATCTTCACTCGGGGGGCTTCCTTCAACAATTTCGCTGCTGTCGGAGCTGCTTTCCTCTTCCGAGCCCCGGATGCCTCGGCCATGCCTACGAAAGAGAAGATTGTATCAGTCACTAAATAACCGAAGAAAATTTCATCGGAGAGATCAAGACAGCTTACTGAGGGATGTGAGCAAAGGCTGAGATTTACAGAGCCCGGACCAGTGGAGGTTGGCTGCGGTGATCAGATCGGCCTAGGAGCGAAGTGTCTCCGATCGCGCTCTGGCCTTCGCTATGCAGTTTTTCTGGTCCGAGTTGAGGAGCGACAACCCCTTCTGGAAAGCTGCAAAACGAAAAAGAAATTTTACTCCTACTGAAACAGGAAAAAACTAAAGTAACAATCCGGATGTAAAATGAAGTCTGACTTGATTTTGTAAAATGGGTCGGAACCCGAGCTATCGAAGTTCTAAGCTCAGCCGCTGGTGCCTCCCATTCACCTGCCGCCCAGAACCACTTATTTTTCCAGTCTTTGTTAGAGGACGGCAGGTGCATCACCAATCCCGACCCCTTGCTCCCTCGAGTCACACAATAGTACCATGAATCGTTGCTGTCATGCTTGACCATGTACAGACTCAGCAGTTCCTCTGCGGTCAGCTTGGAGTTTCCAACTTATCTCCAGATGATGTAGGCAGAAAACATCACTCTCCATGCATTCAGAGTAAACTGCCCGGGAGCAAATGTAAGGTAGGTCGCAACCTTCCTGATGAATGGGTGTAGTGGGAGCCGGACCCCGCACTGCATCGCGCAAAGGAAGATGGCTACCTCTCCCTCGGTAGGAGCACCAGCAACGTCCAAAGGACCGGGAGCCCTTATCTGAATGGAGTCAGAGATTTGAAACTCCGAACGAATCCACTCCATCTGAGATTCTGACATGACAAAACCTCCTGGGACTACCTCTGCAGTGCGCAAACTCGCGGATATTTCGGTAGCGGTAGTGGTCTCGACTCGGCGGACTCTGGTGGTTGTCTTTTTGCTGAGCTGCTTGGTCTTAGAGCCCAACATTTTTTACCTCCGAGGCGGGAGGTATAGGAGAGTGGTCTCGAAAGGGCCTCCGGAAGACCCACTCCCACTTTCAGTACTCCTTGGCTCGGAGTCATCGGCATATTCACGGACCATCTCGAGGTCGGAAGACATGACAGAAAGAAGGGTGAAGATCAGCGAGACTCACTAGGTGACGGCCGAAAATCACCTTCTACCGGGAACTTTGAATTCAGCCGGAATCGCCTCGTCTGAAATCGCCTTCTTCGGTGTGCTCTTCTAATGCAGAATGTAAACTGACGAACGAAAATTTGGAGCGCCTTATATAGGCAGCGAAGGGATTCGCCATTAATGGCGAGCCTTAATGGCAGCAGCCGAATCGGCATGAGCTGATCTCCGAGGACACATGGCAGCGTTGCATTGGAGGGATACCGAACCGATCGCACGGCTCTGACATCAGACAGCGTACCTCGATATGCGAAGTGATGCTTAAGCACTCAGAGCCGTCAGGTACACGCCTCCTCAGGCTCGCGTGACAACCTCTCATGGGCTGGGAAGAGATTCGGGATCGTAACCGTCGCCACGTGTTAGCCAAGGCGACCAGCGCGCATGCAATTCTAAATCCGTCATCATTACGATGAGGGAGGAAGATTTTCTACGTAATTACTCTCCGAACCTGCAAGCAAACTCGAAGAGTAGGGGGCTTCTGTTATGGGAAATTCAAGCTCATGATATAACGCTGGTCCGATCGTTAGGCAGAGCCGAGGCGTGACCCCTCCGACCTGTTTCGAAACACAACTCGTCCGAGCAGCCGACACGGCTGAGATGCAGCTGGGGACAGTCCTCATATTCCGAACGGATGACCTGCCATCCGCTTGACATGACCAGCCAGGCCAACTACGATGGGACCGGCCTAAAAGGACGGATTACGTAGTACTAGATACTGGGCTTCACTCCGTGGTCGGATGGTCCGAGCCGAATAGTCCTTCACTCCGTGGTCGGATGAGCCGAACCGAGTCGATATTCAGAGGCGCATACCCCGTTCGCTAAACATGGAAACTGCCACGACCAAACGTGGCAGGTAACTTCCCTCGCAGATGTGCATGATCCACCAGATACGCTGCGCAATCAGTAAATTGCGGACAATATCCCCATGATCCTAAAATCCCTCTGATCGTGCCGAGATTATCGGACCCAGACCGCCTCACAGGCAAGTATAAATAGCACATAGCGCCATATCTACAGGTACGTGAAATTGAGCTCTCCTCTACTCTCGATATATACCCTGATTCCCTTGTCCTGACTTATGCATCAGAGGGTCCCCCGGCTTAGCCAGGGTCACCTTTGCCTTTTCTCTTGGTGCAGACTTTAGGGACGATACGCAGAGGGTGACGTGGAGGGAGGGCCGACCAGATTTTGTCATCAACAAAATCCATAACTTTCGTTACTTGAGAATTCCCAAGTTGCGTTTCTTTATTCGAGTTTTAGTTCGGGGTTTACTTGAAAATTCCTAGTAATTTATGATTTTTCTTAGAAGTGCTCTGTCTCAATATTTACCATAGCAGTAGTCATTAACTGTACTCATTTGCCCTATGTACAAAATGGAATGGGAGACTGGCTGCATATGCATGAGTGCATGCTCGGCCCCATACAAATGCAAAAACCACTCCCCTCTCTCCAGTTCTAACTCTTAAAAAAAAGTCATGGGTTGGACATTCACGCCATTTAAATGTTAATCTCCATTGTGAAAGAACCAGGTTGCTCACTGATCAAGTGCGCCACACGATTGGATTTAATGGATGGAATCACTACACAATGTCGGGGACCGTAGAAGCACACATAGATGAATTTAGGATATAGCAATCCAAAAGCACAAAGTAAAAGGGAGGAAAATATAAAAATTTAATAAGAAAAAAACCACGGCACAAAGCGACAAATATCACCCTAAAAGAGTAAAAATTATAAAGAGAAAAAGACTACCTGATTTGAACATCCTTGAATCTCACGCTTTCTACACCCTTTGAAACTTAAGAACGATTTAAAAATACTTAGAATACCTTCAAATCCTGTTTACACTCATATATATAACCTTGAAAGGAATCCCAAATGAAATTGAATGCAAATTTCACAGATTCGGAGGATCTACACAACTATACACAAAACGTTCGATGTCATCCAACACCCTTCGATGTCATCAACACTTAAACTTTGATCACATCAAAGTCACTTATATGGCATCGAAAAAATACCAAAAGTGTCTAGAGACAAAATATGTATTATCTGAAAAACTTCGATTACTCAACCTAGCTTCGATGTCATCGAAAAATGACACCAATATGTTTAGCAACCAATAGAAGAAATCTGGAAATTACTCGATGGCATCGAGCCAAGCCGACTTCAATGGCATCGAAACCCGCTCAATGGCATCAAATCTGTCATCAATAGACTGTTAATTTTACACATTTAAGACATTTATCAACAACACACAATGGGCCCCACTTATATTGCGAGGACAATACAAAGACGGAAGAAAGAGATACGAGAGAAACAAGATAGAAAGGGCATCTTTTGGCACAAGAAGGGGAGAAAAATGAGAGGAGAAAAATCATTTTGGATTTTATGCGGAGTGAATGATACTCGGCAAATTGCAATCATCTGTAACATCACTTCCATTGTTCTTAATTGCTCGAAAGAAAAAAAGAAAAAGAAAAAAGGGATGAGATGGAAATGGGTCTTTTTCTCCCCTCATTCGAACAGTGGGAAGCATTGTCTGGTGAACATGAAACTTTTATAACTCACTTTTGAAAAGACGATGAAACGAGAGGAATTTTTCCGTAAAAAGTTGGTGGGAATCTTGTCTTATTTAATTCAAAATTTCAAATGACATGACATTCCTACCAACCATCTTTAAACGGTGAGAGAGAATTTGGCACGTTACCCTTAGCGAACCCAATGTGCGTTAAAAATTAAAAAAACCTAATGTGCATTGAAGTTAAGGAGCAACCCGACTCACTTCAATGCGAGGATTAGATCAGGTTTATTAAGGTTTGGTCAGACTTAGAATTATAAAATGAGGCTGATGTAAGTAAATGGGTTGTTCTGGTTGACCCTGGCCCAAGATGGCCAACCCCTTCATATTAATTTTTGAGGTGTTTGTTTTCTTATTTTCATATGTAATCATGATTAAATAGATATGATTATTTACCCATGTAATTATTGCATCAGCTTAAGGTTGACATTTACATTGAGCTTGTTTGCAAAGCTTTCCATTCCAAAGAATTGAATTGATACATTTTCACTTGTAAAATTTGTGGGGCCCACTATGATGTTTGTATCTTATCCACATTGGCCATCTGTTCCGCCAGCTCAGTTTAGGACATGACCCAAAAATCGATGCAAATATGAAGATCAAGTGGACTACATCATAGGAAATGATGGGAATTAAATGCCTAAGGTTGAAAACTTTTAGAGTCCACATAAGTTTTGGATCAAGCTGATATTTGTGTATATCATTATATCATTTGTGCTGGCAGTGCTATTTCAGGAATAGGTTGGATGATAAATACACATTCTTATGGGCCCTACTCAAAGGTTTAATTTTTATTGATGGAAGTCATTACCCCCATCTCCTTTTCATATGGTGTGGTCCACTTAAGCTTCCAATCTACCTCATTTTTGTGCTCGCGCCCTATAATGAGATGGTAAAATAGATGGATAGCATGGATCACACATATATAACTAAAAGCCCTCAAATTTTGACATTAAGAAAACCCTATTGGATTTCATGCATTTGGACAAATTTTCTGGGCATAATCACATCGGTATTTTACTTCCAAACAAACGCCATACAAAAGTCAATTTTCCGTTGGATTTTCTGGTGGATCATGGTGTCATTGTTCAACTAGTGCATAATGGGCGCAACTTTGGTGGATCCCTGGTTGTGGGCCTACTGTGATGCATGTGCCTTACATCCACGATGTCCGTCCATTTTGACAACTCATTTTAAGGCATGTTAAAAAAAAAAATGAACCAGATCCAAATCTTAGGTGGACCACATCATAAGAAACAATGGCAATTGAATGCCCACCTTTAAAATTTTCTTGGGGGTTTCAGGAATGGGACCGACTCGTGGCTTACATAGGCAACATTTCATGGCTTGGAGGGTTAGGATTTGACACTGTCACATGACAATATCTCATGGCTTGGATTACATGGTAAAAGGATAAATGTAGGTTAGAGAGAGGTACCAGATTCAATACCTATTTTTGCACGCTTGAGGATTGTTAAATGGGAGTCCACACGAATTGATTGTTGTTGCCAAGAGAGGAGGGGTGTCACTAGGTCGGCGGCTCACAGCAGACACCTACTTCTGGAACCTTCTTAGTAGGGGTCTCTCATTACTGATGAGCATGTAGAGGCTCCGCCTTCTAGCTTGCCAAGTTGCTACCCCATCGTAGATTCTATTTGAGCTTGGTATCGGGCTTTAGTTCAGGTCTGGTTAACAATTGGACTTCACAATGTGAGTTAACAAGGTTGTTGGACTAGATACGTTGATCGGCGAGTTGACTCGATAACTCAACATGCAAAATTGACTCAAGGCTCTTAAGATCTTAGGATCGTAGGGTTTTGAGCTAGATCAACTATGTTGATTGGTTTGAGTTAGGTCAGGTTTAAGATTTAAGAGTAGGATTTGGGTTAGAGTTTGAATAGGGATTAGGGTTTTAGGTCTAGACTAGGATTAGAGTTTAGATTAGCCATCAAGTTGGGTCAAGTCCAATCTAATCCGAATCAGCTTGTCGGCCTAGAGTGAGATGTCTATGAGGTCATTAGAATGTTTATTTATAATCCAACGTGTTTATAAGATCACAAAGACCTGAATGAAGGGATATACTAAAATGTCAGCTTGATCCAAAACTTTTGTAGCCTACAATAATATTTTAATGATTATTCACCATTGTTTCCTACGGTGTTATCCACCTGATACTTCTACCTGCTTCATTTTTGGTATATACTAAAATGATGTGTGAAAATGGATGTACTAATATCAGCTTGGTCCAAAATTTTTGTGGCCTACAATAATCTTTTAATGATTATTCACCATTGTTTCCTATGGTGTGATCCACCTGATACTTCTATCTGCTTCATTTTTGGTATATACTAAAATGATCTGGGAAAATGGATGTATGGCATGGATGCAAGGAAAATACATCAACGTGTGCCCCACAGTCAGGGATCTACCGACACCATGCCCTTATATGATTGCCAATGCGTTTTGTGAGCATGACATGTACCCGGTCTATCGGGTTGGCCTACAAAGGAGATCACGCAGTGACTGATGCACTCAACGGCCGCCTGTGCATATGTTCTTCTAGCAGATCAGCTGTTGTCCATTGTATTTTATGTTTTACCCATCTGATGAGTGGATTGGTCCGATATTTGGTAAGCGTTTTCCATTTGATTAGGTTTTAGACAGCTTAGATGGCATATGAACTTGACACATCAACAACGGTGAAGAAAATGGAAGAGATATCATGGCATAAAATATACATATGCAGATGAATTGACAACCTAAAACAACTGTAAACTTGTTTGATTAATGGGGATTTGGAAAGCCTTGGAAACAAAATTCAACGAATATGTTAGAGCCATCCACGTATAACAGTAATGGTAGGGTGATGTATCAACGGGGACCATTCATCTGATTGGCCCTGCATGGATGGTCCATGTTTTAAAAGTCTTTCCCGTTGAAATCATAACTTTTACTTTTTCCTAGCGCACACGGTGTTTGATTTCTTAAATTTCATTGTAAATATGGGAAATGAGAAATTATTTACCTGTTTATTTCTGGCAGCAATTCCAAAGTCAATGATGATCACTGCTGCGTTTGGGAAAACCGACACTAAAACCGGGCAGAAAATGGAATGTGAGAAAAATATTGTAGGGCCCACCTTAATGTATGTGTCTGATGCACACAGTTCATCAGTTTTATGTGCTCATATTAGGTTATGAGCTCGAAAATGAGGCAGATACAAAGCAGAAGTAGACCACACCCTAGGAAAAATGTGAAATTGAATGCCTACTGTTGAAAACTTATTTAGGCCACAAAAGTTTTGGATGTAGCTTATATTGGTGTATCCCTTCGATCCATGTTTGTGTAACCTTATGAATAGGTTAGGCAACCAATACACATCCTACCGATCTTAAGAAGGTTTAATCTTTCAACGGTCGACATCTTTACCCTCTATATCTTGTTGTGTGGTCAACTTTCACTTTGGACAGTGTAGATTAAACACATACATTACAATGGGTCCCACAGATACTTCAGGTACATAATCCACGGGATTTCATTGATGCAATCACAACTGAGATACGATTAAACATGTATTTCCCCTCCAAATTAAATGTGTTAAAAGTCATAATTATTTATTCACCACCATTTATGATTTAGGTTGTAAAACAAAAAATGAAACAAAGAGTATTGAAGTTCTTATATTCTTAATCTTCTCTTTTGTAAGGCTAGTGATGAGATGGTCAGTTGTTGATTATTGGCCGATTGATTTATGAGGTTTTCTAGAATACATACCAAAGTACTTTAATAAGAATGCCAAGACTAATTATAATCCTTGGATCGGAACTTGTGTTTGGTATCCAAACCATTTATAAGATGGGCCTCACCATTGACGGAGGATTAGAGTTTTCAACTAATATACTTTGGCACTGCTTTGAGGGCCATTGATTTCAAAGCCTCAGATTTTCTGTTCTTTAAGATTTTTAGGCAACCATCTTAATTTTCTATTTCATATTATTTGTTTGGATCACTACATATGGCCCCGTATCCAACGGCTATAGTCTAGATACATCTCATATCAATACATGGAGATGCATCATTGTGGATGCTTGAGCTTGGATGGGCAGGGGGTATGCTTATAGGCGTGCGAGTACCTGCATCACAGGTATATCGAAGACACGGGAGCGCTAGTCAGATCATCTTGTCAGGTGAGTCAGATCAGCTCAGTAGGTAGGTGAGTCATGAGGCTGAGCTCTGCCCATAGACCTCATATTAGTATTGGTCATTCGAGATCTCATTCTACAGTTGATGCATTGATAGCTAAATGAGTTCATTGTGTAACTCTTAATCAGAGAGTAACTTCAAGATTCCCCTTCTAAAGTTTTGACAGGTCGAGGAATAAGACTCGTGGCTGAAGTGATGCCACTAAGTCCTAAAGGCCCGTCATGGTGTATATTTTCTATCCACACCGCCAATCCATTTGGAGAGTTCAGTTTAGGACATGAGCGAATGAGTCAGATCCAAAGCTTGAGTGAACCTCACCATAGAAAACAAGTGAGAGAGTGACACCCACCATTGAAAACTTCCAAGGGTCATAGAAGTTTTTGATCAAGGTGATATTTATGTTTTCTCCTGGTTCATATCCGTGTTAACTTATTAATTATTTGGATCTCAAATATACGAACAACGGGGTCACTCTCCCCACTGTTTTCTGTGGTGTAATCCAATCTAACTTTGGATCTGCATTATTATTTGGCTCATGCCTTAAAATGATTTCTCCAAATGGATGAATGGGGATGAATGGTGTGATACAAAACATACGTCGTGGTGGACCGTCAGAACTTGGTGACATCACTTCGAGTCTAGATACTCAACCACTCAGTAGCTAATCCGCCTCCCACGTCTTATAGGACAAGTTAGCTCAGTTTTCCGAATAACAATCATCAAATTAGGAGAAACGAGATGGACAGTCCCCTGGAATGTCTAATGTGAACACATGGAACCACCCATACCATCTCCCCAGAGGTCCACCTATTCGGGTAGTACACATGCAACAAAAAGGAATATCAAACTGGGACGAACTTCTGCACATCTGTAGCACTAGCAGCAACCATCATTAAAATGGGTGGTTCCATCACTTCCATGTACGGCTAATCCTCGGACTACCTAACTTCGGCCCTCAGTGGTAGGTGAACCACCAAACTAGGCCACAAAGGTGGGCCCATCAAATAAAGTAATGGTGCGGGTCTCCATATTTCTGTTGGCCCCAAAATGGCCCCATCTTGTAATGATAGCATCTGGGTTGAGTGGTCCACCGGATAAAAAATGGGCGGACTCTCTCGTCCGTTGAGCACTTGAGATAGCAGGCCACGTTGTGGGTGGTGCTAGGTAGACTACCAAACCAGACCGTTGATGACATTTGTCACTGCCAGTTGGAGAGCAATGCTAACTCCCTCACATGACCGTTTCGTACATGTGTGCAGGATCCGGGTTGGAATGTTTACATAACAGTCTTCGCATTGGATGTTTCTTGGACAAGAAAGCCAGATGTTCCATTTATAAGGTGGGGCGCATCTTTGGCAAGATATACTTGTAAAAGCACCAAATCACTGTTCTCTTCTCTCTTTTAAATTATTTTCTGAAGCTTAAGGAGCCATTTGGCAGGTGGATTTGAATGTATATATGCATGCATTTGGAAAAAAAAAAATCATCTAACAGCGTGGATTAGGAGGTATTTGAATTTGGAGGTGTTATGGGTAAATCTGAACTGAGTTGAATCGAGGTTAACTTTGACATCAGTGACGAAGTCCATGGGCTAGTATGCATCTGACCTGAGGTGAATGCCCGACCCGAGGACTCATGCAAAGTAAGGACATTGACCCTGGATTCAGAACGAGTTATCATGAATTCTACAAGATGGGACGGACCTTGGAGCTACAACATCATATCTGACCCGATTGAGTCAACTCGGAACGTGAAAGAGTATCCGGTCGACTAGTGTTCCGAGCCGAGCCTCCTTACTTAGAATATCAACAACTCATTCGTTCATAAATATTCATGGACTCGGGTCGCCGAGTAAGGTTCGGACCATAAGGTCAGCCCAGATAGAGGCTTGGTCATAGTAAAAGTAGTGCTCATGGTATGATCGGCACGATCTCTGTGTAACCGCTCATTATTACATGCACGTAGCCCTCGTGTAGTGGCTATGACCATGCCAAGATTATCGGATACGTTTTAGGTGCCCCTCAAGTATAAATACACGACATTTCTACAGTAACAGGTACACGAGATCTCTCACCCCTACTCTACTCAACACGACTTATACCCAGTTTCCCTAGCCTGACTTTGACATCGGATCGGGTCCCTTGTTTGAGCCAAAGTCTCATTTGTTTACTATTCTGTGCAGGACCAGGGTTCACTTCGACTGCACGCATTGCATAGTGGAGGGTGCTTCAGATTCTCGTATAAACATGAGGCATTTAAAATATACTTGTGATTAGGAATCAAATACCTGCTTTAAAATAATCAAAACATCAGCTGTAGCATTAAAATTACATCCTTAAAATGATCCAAGTAGTCCAAACATTAGTCATGTAAATCAATAGTTAAAAATGTGGGTTATTGATGCAGAAATCTGGTTAACCTTCTTTAGACCTCCAATTACTTGCACACAAATACCATAAAGGAGACCCGGACTGCAATAGGGGAACCCTCTGATGCCTAAGTTAGAAAGCAATCTGGACCCAATAGTGTTGATGGTTTGCTGGTGCATACCTTTCACTGTAAATGAAGTCTCTATTTATAAGCCAAGAGTCGATTATGTGGAGAGAAACGCTCCCTAAATAGTAAGTGCAAATGGCGACCATTTCTCAACCGTTTGGCGAGATCATCGGCAATGATGGGATCAAGTGGTCGAACTCTGAAGATTCATGTGGTCAAAGGCCGAGGTCGAGCATCCGAGTAGACCTCTGGAATCAATCAATCTTATGGTTGTTTTGACGACGATTTTCATGGACTGGGCACTTTGTAGGTTATGTTAGTTCCTCTTCTAATATAAATCGACCTCTTATCAAATTCCTGGGTTGTGACCATATATCCGAGCAGCAGAGTTGAATTGCCTCAATGATCTGGGACCTTATCGATATCTTGAAGGCACCAAGGATGACCATCCTCTTTATTGTATCGTACGGTGTAAGGACTTTCTTGTAAGTTCTGAATCGTACATTCCTGCATACGGGATTACGACTCGAATTCCATTCAGAAGACCTTAACAGGAGCTCAATGGGAGCTTGGAAATGGATGGGACTGTGAGAAGGCTCAGAGCTCGTCCCTTTTCACAAGAAAGCAGAGATACTTTATTTTCTGGCGGATGAGGCTATCAGGCGGGCAGATCTCCTAATGTTCGATCAATATTATTCTAGCTATTGAGGAGCTCTTTGGTTATGGTCAGCGTCAGCCGACCATGCGCCGACCGACCATGTGACGTAGACTGATATCTGAGCTGACCTCATCTTTCTGATCAGTCCATTTTTTACCATAACATTAGTCAATGGCTTGAAATTTCGTCATTTGAGCCAAAATATATATTTCAATGGGCTTATAGCGATTATCTTATCAAATATCATATATGTGTATTAATTTAGAATATTAAAGCTGATTTAAGAAATAAATTTAACTTCCTATAATTATACTACAATATTTCAATACAATGCTATTTTTGAATTCTAACACACATCCATTACAAGCTATCAAACACAATTAATGATTTTGAGTCACCTCAATTTGTATTTTGAAATTCAATGCATTCTAAATATAAGAGTCTTAAAATATGAAGGGACCCTTGACTTAGAGATGGATTCAAGTGAGCTTTGATTGTATTCGATCAGAAAATAGCTACCAACTAAAAGGGGAACATCTCAAAAGAAAGCAACACTGTTCATTTCTAATACCTCCAAATTCAAATAGTTCCTAATTAATCTATGCTATCAGACAATTTTTATATTCTAAATTCATCAATTACAATCTTTTACTTGGTCGGTCTCCTCGGATCAAATACAAAAAAATTCACCTACCAGGTAAAAAGTTGTAATTGATGTGATTATCTCAATTTTCAAATGAAACACTTTGATTTATCAGTCGGAATTCGTGTTGAACGGTTATATTTAAGTAAATGCTTATGGAAGAGGACACCGATTAGATTGCGTTTCCAACACCACACCTAGCATTGGTGTGCTGTTGTGTTGGGAGCTGTGGGGCCAACATGATGTATTTGTTTTATATCCATGTGGTTCATTTATTTTTTCAGCTCATTTTTGTGTATGAACCAAAAAATGAAGGAAATCCAAAGCTTAAGTGGACCATAACACAGGAAACAGTGGGATGATGACATCCACCATTGAAACCTTTTTAGGGCCCACCATAATGTTCTTTTGTCATCTAACCTCTTAATAAGGTTAATTAGACCTGGACGAAGGGGAAAAACAAATATCATCCTGATTCAAAACTTTCGTGGCCCTAAGAAGTTTTTAACGGCGGGTGATCAATCACCACTGTTTCTTCCAGCGTGGTTAATTTGATCTACGGATCTATTTTGTTTTAAGGTTCTTGCCCTAAAGTGAGGGGACCAAAGGGATGCACGACAAGGCTATAAAATACATCCATCACGTTGGGCCTCACAATGCCCAACACATCTACTTACCACCAGTGGGGATGGTGGTGGCAACCCCACCTGCTCGGCGTCCTTGTAAGCAGGCGCGGATCTATCATAGATATCCCCAAAATAGTCAACACATGCTCTTTGACTGAATCTCCTAGCGTTTCTCATCGTTGACCATGGCAATGTATGATGCATGTGATGGCGTAGCCTATTTGATACTCTGAATAGGATAACAGATGATACGCAGGCACATATAAATTACTTGGAACTCGCATGCATGGCATAAAAGTCATTCAAATTACTCTCTAAATTATTGCATGAGGACTCTGCCAGCATGTACGTCCGTGGTGACCTGACGCCACCAGGTTAGAGGGAAACGAATTGGTTACTTCCCTGACACCAGCCTCGTGGCCGGTGGTCAGTGCTCTGTGGGCCCTACCATGATGTATGTGCTTCGTTCATTTTTAAAGATCATTTAAAGGTTTGATCCTAAAGATGAGAGGTATATAAATCTCAGGTGGACCACACAACATGAAAACAATAGTGATTGGATATCCACCATTAAAATCCTCATCAGGCACACTGTACTGTTTATTTGGCACCTAATCTGTTTATTAGGTTAAAAAAAAATAAAGAACAATGACCGGTTTGATCCAAAACTTTCATGGCCCCAAAATTTTTTTAATGGTGTACACTCACTCAATACTGTTTCTTGTAATGTGGTTAACTTGAGATTTGGATATACCTCAATTTTTGTCTCGTATCATAAAATGATATTTTATGAAAAAATATATGGACGGCATCCATAAAACATATATTTCATGGTGGGGCTCACCGAGCACCGATCACCAGCCATTGGATGGTGGCAGGGGAGTAGCCAAATCCGTTTCCGTTAGGGATGGCCCATGGTCTGTAACCCCGGCTATGATCCAAGTAAATTCTGCCACATCGGGTCACCATGTTTGTCCCTGACACCACAAAATTTTCGTATCCAGGGCCGAATACTGTGTCCTGCTCCTGCCGTTCCCAAGGTAAACGGATTGGATACTGCTCCCCCAGCCACCAGCCCGGTGGCTGGTAGTCAGTGATATGTGGGCCCCATCATGATATATGTGTTTCATCCATTCCGTTCATACATTTTTAAAGATCATTTTAAGACTTGAACCAAACAATTAGACATATATCAATCTCAGGTGATCCACACTACAGGAAAACAATAATGATTGTATATACACCATTAAAATCCTCCTAAGGCCTACTATACTGTTTATTTGACATCCAATCTGTTGATTAGGTCATACAGTCCCAGATTAAGGAAAAAAACAAATATAAACTTGATCCAAAACTTTCATGGCTCCGGAAAGTTTTTAATGGTCGAAGTTTATTCAACAATGTTTCCTATAATGTGATCCACTTGAGATTGAGATATATATAATTTTTTTTTCTACCATAAAAGTATTTATAAAATTATACCGACGGCATGGATGAAACACATACATAATAGTGGGGCCACAGAGAACCGAATACTGGCAATTGGCTGGTGGCAGTGGAAGAGCCGATCTATTTCCGTCCCGAAGACCGGGGAAATGGATCCCTGTCCCTGCCGCGAAATCGGATTCCCAACGACGGCAGATTGTGCCCTCCCTGCTGAGACCGTAATTGGCCACCATTATATATGGGGTTTTATCCGTGCCGTTCATCTATTTTTTCATATCATTTTAAGCTATGACCATAAAAATGAGACAGATCCAAGGCTTAAACGGACCACAGTGGGGATTGAACGTCTACCATTAAAAAATTTTCGAAGCCACAGAAGTTTTGGATCAAGCTGAGATGTGGGTTTTACATTCATCTAGGTCTCTTCGACCTTATGAACAGTTTTGATGGAAAATAAATATCATGGTGGACACCAGGAAGGTGTCAACGGTTGGCGTCATTATAACCATTGCTTCCTATGGTGTGGTACACTTAAGCTTTGGATCTGGCTCGTTTTCTCTTTTGTACTCTAAAATGATACGAAAAAGTGGATGAACGACGTGGATAAAACCCATACACCGGTGGGTCCACAGAGCCCCCGCCTGGACCGATTACCGTCCAGACGGGGGCAGGACGCAATCCCGAAGACCCGATTGGAATTTCTCCTCGTCCTCCCCTTGCGACTGACAATCCACCATGTGTCGCAGCGAATCTGAGGCCACGTAGTGAGTGTTCCCATGATCATGGCCGTAGACGTTGTGCCGTCTATTCTGTACGGAACATCGTAGGAAACTTAGCCAGCACGGATGGTTGTTACCATCACTGTCTATAGAAGAATTTAGGACAATGAAAATTTTCAATAGACAGCTTTCAGCTCTAAAACTCAAAAAGTTTGGAATCATCACCGAACGTTCTACGGTAAAATAGGCTTGTCGAAACACAGGAACTACAATATCAATAGTTCGCATCAGCGGACCATCGTGTTGTGTCGCACCTAACTAGGGCCCAGATGCTGAATCTTCCGATGATCTGAACCGTCAATGCTATGTAATCTCTGCAACAAGTACCATGAAATTTTGTTGAATGGATAATTTCTGATAATTTAGAGAAATGAATAAGAAAACTTTCAATGGATCTTTAAAAATCAAAGGTTAGGATCATCAGTTAAGGGTGTTTATAACTTACGCACGTTATTAAATAGAACATAGACGGTTCAAATTATCGGACCATGGGCTACATTGGGTGGCGAAAGACGCTGGACCAGTGTCGCGACAGACCGGAAACCGAACTTGACATGCACGAAAAGCCAGCAGGCTCTGTATGACCCAAAGAGAAGAAGACAAGAGATTACAATTTTCCAGTCAACACCCTTCCAAGGCCATCCGTCCTTCCTTCCTACGAAATTTCCATATCCCATTCATCCCAAAACCCTTCTAAAACCCCTATTTCCTTCCAGAAGAAAAATCAAATCTATTGGATTCCACGGATGATCCAGAAGGTTTAGAAAGACAAAACCTCTGATATATATTTCTTTTTCCCAACTTCTCCTTTTGAGGCCTTCCCCTTACAGTTGCTTTTCATATATCATTGGAGTCTTGAATTTCAGTTTCATTTGAATTCCATCCCCCTAACAGAAATAACCGTCCCGGATCGTGTTAAAGAAGAACCCAGATATCCGGAGATGGTTTGGCTTTTCTGGTTCTTGGGCTTCCAACGCTGAGATTTTCAGAGCTTTGTTTTTTTATTCTTCTGTTTTGGGATGGATGGATCGCAGGGTTCGAACGGGACACCGCCTTTTCTTACGAAGACATACGATATGGTGGACGACCCATCTACGAATTCTGTTGTTTCTTGGAGTTTAAGTGGTAAAAGCTTTGTTGTGTGGAATCCACTGGATTTTGCGAGAGATTTGCTACCCAAGTACTTCAAACACAACAATTTCTCCAGCTTCATCCGGCAGCTTAATACGTATGTAAGTGATGGAGAAGCAGTTGTTTTAATTTGTTAGATTTTATAAGCGTGGTTCTTGCCGCGTTTGGATGCACTATTGAATTGAATTGCGATTGTTATTTGAAAAATGTGGAAACACAGCCAAATTGCAATTACCATATTTGGTAATTGTACTGGAGAATAGGGTCGAAATTGATGTTATATTCCTTTTTTATTTAAATGTGAAAATGAATCTTAATGCGGTCAGATGGCTTCTTTTTTATACTTCTATGGGTATACTGGGAAAACTGATATGAGTTGGTTATTTGACTTGATTGAATTCTATTTTTGTGATTTAATTCAGTTGGGTATGTTAGGGAACCTCAATCAGGTAAGCCTTGGAATTGCTTGGGTGTGATTCTTTGTTCTGAATATGTAATTGGAGAAGAATAAGATGGGTGCCAGAACCCGACACCTGTTTTGAATACTGAAAATCCACTGAAAAAGTCTTTTCTTTTTGGCGTCTCTCTGTATTCATAACATCCCTTGGAAAAACCTGATTTTCTAAGGATTGATTTTTTTTTTTTTTTTTAATAGTTGGAATTCTGTTTGTTGTTTCCTAGACGCTTCTGCCTGTTTCAGTTAGCGCAATTTGAATCTAGTAATTTTTCTGATTTTGTGTATTTGCAATTTTCTGTTATCTTCTTTTTGTCATTTTTGTAGTTTCTGATACCTTTTTTTTCTTTTTACTTTTTTCGTTTTTACTTTCTTTTTTGAACAGTTGAAAAATGAGCTGCGTCAGTTTCCAAAACTTCGCAGTGTTGGATATATCTGGAAAAAAAAAAAAACCATTAGTTCCTCTGTTTTTTTTTTTTTTCCTTTCCGATTCCCCATTCTATGCGAGAGACAGTGCTCTAGTTCGAACTTCAAAATCCTAGAGTGATGTTTATTTCTCTCAATTTTCATAGGGTTCTTTTAAATGGGTGAAGTCCCTTTGTCTGGAGTCCGACGATCCATAGATTTAGGTCTGGAAATGTCTTGATTTCCTCTCTCTCTCTCTCTCTCTCTCTCTCTCTCTCTCTCTATCTATCTATCTATCTATCTATCTTTCTCTCTCATCTTTTGTCTGAATTGGGCATGGTTCTACCAATATGTATAATCAACACATCCCTTCTTGATGAAGAACTATGAGGCTAGTGTCATGTGGCTGACATGATAAACCCTCTAGTACTATTTAAAATATGAATTTCTTGAAATTAATTAAAATAAGAATATGGAATTGATCAAATTACTGCCAAATCCACGATTTCTAATTTTCGGTTTTGCCAACCTGACACTGTGGTTGTGTTGCATAACAACACCCATTCCTGGGATGCACAAAATGGGTAGTTCTTGACTGCAGTGTCCTTTTTTTTTTTTTTTCTGTCTATTACACTCATGGAAGTAATTTTCATCATCTGTTTAATACTTTTCCCCCATGTATTTGATTTTTTTTTTTTTTTTTTTTTGCTTTTTTAAATTGCTTTAGTTTAAACTATCTTTCATCTTCAACCAGGGATTTAGAAAAATAGACCCTGAACAGTGGGAATTCGCAAATGATGAGTTTATAAGAGGTCAGAGACACCTTCTGAAGAACATTCACAGGCGCAAACCAATACATAGCCATTCCCAACAGCACCACCAAGCACAAGGCAACTCTTCAGGAGTGTTATCTGAAGCAGAGAAGCAGGAGCTTGAGGAAGTAATTGAGAGGTTGAAACATGAGAAAAACATGCTTCTTTTGGAGGTACAAAGGAACGATCAGCAGAAGCATGGAATAGATTTGCAGATGCAGTCCTTGGAGGAGCGGTTGCATCACATGGAACACCGTCAGCTGCAGATGAGGGACTTCTTGATGAGAATTGTGCAGAGACCTGGGTTTGTCTCTAACCTCTTGCACCAGTCTGAGAACCATAACAAGAAGAGAAGGTTGCCAAAACCTGATAGTTTTGGCAATGACACTGAAGATGATGAGCATGTGGCTTTCCAGGCAGTAACGGATATTGTTTCTGTCCGCGTCTTAAACACAGATCCATTTGAAAAGATGGAATCATCTATAAATTCCTGGGAGAATTTTTTTCGTGGAGTGGGTCATGCTTCTGGTGAAGAAATGTATGGAGGTAGCACGCAGTGGCAGCCTTCGACAGTTGTTCTTACTGAAGTTCTAACATCATACAGGGATCCAGACAGTAATTTACAACCAGAATCGCCTAAGATACACCCATCTTCACCTCATTCGAGAGATATCCGTTCCTCTCCAGATCTGACAGAATCCACAAGTTTTGTTGAAAGCCCTGCTATTTCTCCAATTTGTCTTCCTGCCGACAATCAGCTTAAAGACTCTTGGATAGATGTGAATTCTAGGCCTGCTCCTATTGAGGTTCAGTCATCAAAGGAACGGACAAACATAGGTTCAGCTGCACTCACAGGGGAGAATGATGTGTTTTGGGAGCAGTTCCTAACAGAGACACCCGGTTCGTCAGATACTCGTGAGGTCCAGTTAGAAAGTAGGGATGCTGATAGTAAAAAATGCGGAAGCAAGCAAGCTGAATTTGGGAACTTTTGGTGGAATAAGAAGGGTGTAGATCACCTGACAGAGCAGATGGGGCAACTCAGTCCAGCTGAAAGAACCTGATGTTGGTTGGTTCATTCAATTCATGGGTTTTGAATTGCTTGTTTTCTGTTATATAATGCAACTTAGCAAAGAGGTGTATGGTTGGTCGGATCTTGTAATATATGTGTTTCTTGTTTTGAGCTTATTATTTTGTGAGCATCTGCTGTAAATGGAAAACGTTGTGATGTTGTCACAGTAATTTCTCCTGTTCATTAATTTTTGGATCATAGTAGTATTTCGGTTTAGGTGGGTTCATGAACACTCGAAAAAGCATCAGTTCCTCTTCTTTGATCAGTAACCAGATTTTGACTTGCATGCTGTTCCTGTTGCTCTATTATTTTTGTGTTGGGCATGTTACAAAGAGGAATTATAGGATCCTTGACGCAAGGCTTTCATTAATATACTTGGGTTTTCAATACCAACAAGTGGGGCCTTGTGTTCTAGACCATTGTTCTGTCGTACAACCATGGACGGACGATGCCTGGAAAATCTCCTCGATGGGACAACCCTAATCCTTCAGTTTGTGTACTTCAAGTAGATGGTTAATAGGAGAAATACCAATAGTGGTGCCTGGAACTTCCAATCTGGAATATTTTTGAGGCTTGAAAATTCAGGCGAAGTGAAAAGTACTGGGATAGTTCGCTGAAGATGCTGTTAGAATTAGTAGGTGATTCAAGGTTACTTTAAGTAGGATGCAAGTCATATTTGCATGTGTATATGTAAGGCTATTAAAAGAAGATGCAAGTGTTATGTCAGTTTGCCAATGCTCAAAAACTTTTGAGAGAAGCTTTGCCTGCTATTAGTAAATTCGAAATTGATGTTGGGGCTTTCAGGAATTCCTTTGCTTCTTTTGTATAATATTAGCCTGAAGAAAAAAAAGTGATAATAAATTTACGCATGACCTATTTTCTTCAGTTCTTTCACTATTTTAATATTTCATGATAACGAAGTCTATCTTCCATGCGTCAAGCAATGATCTATTATGGGTTTTCTATTTGTCTAATGCTAGTTGCTACTTTCCCTTTTGGCCCATCTTACAGTGTTACCTTGGGGTCTTTAACCTCTCACATCCAAGGAGATCTTGAAGTTTGTTAACCACTACCACTGACTAAATTGAAGCATAGAGTCTACAGTAGGTGCTGAATTTTCCTGCTGTCAATTGTTCCTTAAGTTCTGTTTGGGAAGCAGGAAAATATTTTGTTCCCCCGTCCCGTTCATTACTTCATTTACCACCCAAATTACTCTCCCATGTTTCTCTCCTCTTACATTGGTCAATGTTCATATTCTCTCCACCTTACTCCAACAGTGGCTTCTTCTGAATTTTGGCACTATCTCTTCCAAACTCTGGCGATGATTTCCAATCTTTAGCGTTTTCAGGGAAACTTTTGAGAAATAGGAAAAGAAAAAGTTTGCAAGAAAATTTTGAGAAATCCTAAACAAGTGAATACAATCAAATCTCAACTTCTTTTCTTGGTACTTTTTCACTTTTTTTCTCCAAAAAATTTCCTGCTTCACTTTGTTGAAGCATTGAAACAGTCTTTATTTTGAGAGTGACATTCCCTTTGTAGCTATCTACAATATAATATGAGAACAGCCATCCTTATTTATATGTTTCTAGCAAGCATTGATCAATACCCACTTTAACTAAGTATAGGTACGGATATTGGTTATGGCAAGGATTAGGTATCTGTCTTGGGTTCTTTCGAACTCCTCCTGAGCATCCAAGTCAGAAGGATCCAAGTTACCCAGGTTGTCCTCTCAGAGCCAACCTTGCGTGGAATGGTGAACGCCATTCTTAGGTGCTGTTGCTTGATTCATCATCCAATCATGAATGATTTCCATTTTTATTTTATTCTTTTCAGATACACTAACAATATCTTTTCTGAAGTTTCCATGATCTCGTGGTGAGCTACTTCCTTCAGGCTCTGCTGAGCCAAGCATCTTGTAATTTGTTCAATGTGGGCCCACATGAGATCTGATGATCTACAGCTAAAAATCCCCAAGTTGTGCTCCCTTCACCTATCCTGCTCGAAATCTCTATCCACCATTGCAAACCTGATGTTGCTCTTCTCATTGCCCCATATCAGAGTTTATTCAAGTTGCCCTGTCCACACCAACCTTCCCTTATATATATATATATATATATATATATATATATATATATATATATATTCTTTAAATTCCTTTTGCATATAAACATGTCCATCACTTCGCATGGGACCACAGGTCGTCTATCAAAAGCTGTCTAAAACTGTAAATGACTATGAACTCAGTATTTAACTTCCGCTGGTCATCCCCTAAGCAGGTTTGAAGTTAATACAGATGTTTTAGTAAGTAGGACAATATGAGTTATTGAATCAGTTGCATGCAATCGATTCTGTACTTTGCCTCAAAGTCTGCTTCATCTTCGTTCCCTCCAAAATCCAATATCAATTTCCCTATAAGTCTGTGTGGGTATCCATATCAATTTCCCTTCTTTAACTGCCCTGCATTGATCTCTGTTTATCCTCCCTGTTCTTTTCTCGATTGTTTTCCACCTAGGATGTCATTGTACACAACTCTATGATTTCCAAGAACGGAAGAATTTCAGGCCATTGAATTCACTGTTGTGTACTTAATGCTCTGGCATATATTGCCTTGCTTCTGTTGGGGGGACGCGCAAAAGCATCCCTGAGTTATACTCAAAGAATAAAAAACCAATTAAACCAAGTATAAATGGAGCATAAGGTTTTACGTGGAAAAACCCTCACAGATAAAAAACCACGGCACAAAACGACAATGAATTCACTATAAAATTGATGTTTACAAGAGATGGAAGAGCTTACAGATCGAGAATAAACCCTGAATATTACAAAAACCCTAGCTGTGAACTCTATTTGCTCCCTAAAAGCCCTAGACACGTTTTTTCTTCCCCCAATTCCTAACTACAAACTTTTTAATAGGTTAAAAACTAAAATAAAAAACAAAACTACAATTATACAAAACTGTGCAAGTCGGTTGATGGAAGCTTCGATCATATCGAGTGCCATCGATGTTTGTCAATAGGATCGAAGCCAAATTTGATTATATCGATTTGGACACCAAAACTGTCTAGTGAGCAAAGGCCAAAATTCGAAACTTTCTCAATGGGATTAAGTGGCCTATCAATCCCATTGACAGACTCGGTTACAGACAGATTTAAGACATCAGACAGTAATCTCCACCATACTTTCAATCTTCACAAACCACAACTCCAAGCTCTAAGCTCCAAGTTATATAATCGTCGTCACTTCTTGTGCATACTTCGCATTCGTCAAGTCTTCACCAAGCTCAGAGAAGTCACACAAAACTTGAACTTCTCTATAAGAATTACCTTTATAAGCATATCTATCGGATTCATGCTTGTGTGGATCTTCTCAAAAGTCATTTCGTCTTCCTCAATCACTCGTTAGATAAAATGATGACACACATTAATATATTTAGTACAAGAGTGATAAATAAAGTTCTTTGCCAAATTAATTGTGTGCTTTTGTTATCACAACTGACTAGCATGACTTTCTGTAGAAGCCCAAACTGATATATCATTCCTCTCAACCAAACACCTTCTTTGAACACCGTCATCATTGTCATATACTCAACTTTGGTTGTGGAAAGAGCCATAATAGACTGAAGCTTCGACATCCAACTGATCGTATTACCTATTAGCACAAATGAGTAGCCAGAAGTCACTCCTGTTATCCACATTTCCTGTGTAATCGACATTCACATAACCTATCAACTTGTCCTCTAACTTTTTAAATGTCAAAACATAATCTAGTGTACCTTGAATATACCGAAGTAACTATTTCACTGCCTCCTAGTGTTGCTTGCCAGGATTAGCTATGTATCTGCTCACAACACTCATTGAACATGAAATATCAGGTCTCATAGAGACCATGACATACATCAAACTGTCGACAATGTTCGAATAGGGCACACGAGACATCACTTGCTTTTCTTCTTTTGTGGCAGGATATTCTTCAAAAGAAAGCTTAAAATTGGTAGTATGGAGTGTACTAATTGGTTTTGCCTTGTACATACTGAACTTTATCAATACATTCTTAAGGTAGTCAATCTGTGATAACCATAACCTGCTCCTCTATTTCTCTCTATGAATATGTATGTCAAGAATTTTCTTTGCAGCTCCCAGATATTTCATTTCAAATGTCTCTGACAATTGAGTCTTCAACTTATCGATGTCAAACTTAATTGTTATGGCTGGCGATAAGCATGTCATTTATATACATTACCAATACAATGAACTATCTATCATCTAGTGTCTTGTAATAAACATAATGATTATACTCACTCCTGGTAATTTACTGACCTATTATGAAAGTGTTAAACCTTTTATACCACTACCTATGTGATTGTTTCAGGCTACATAACGACCTTCTCAACTTGTAAACTTTATTTTTAGCCCATTTTAATTCAAATCATTTTGATTGCTTCATGTAAATCTGCTTATCCAACTCTCCATATAGGGAATCAATCTTTATAAACATTTGTTCCAATTTCATGTTGTATTGGAAAACCAACGCCAATACAAATTTGATGGACACTTGCTTGATTACATGCGCAAAAATCTCATTAAAATCGATACCCTCTTTTCACGTACATCCTTTTGCGATCAATCTTACCTTATATCTATCTTACATTTTCTTGTAAGTTCATTTACAACTGGTCAATTTTTTTTCGATTGGAAGTTCCACTAACTCTCATGTCTCATTCTATACAGAGAATCAATTTCGTCATGCACGACCGTCATCCACTTTTCAGCATCGGAAACATTTAATGTTTCTTAGAAGGTATACAGATATCCATCATCCATAATGAGGGTGAATGCGATATTCAAGTCATCCCTGTATCTGTTTAGCAATCTGCGATCTCTTGACGGGTTTCTTTTGAGTGGTGGTTGCTTCCTGTATCTTTTTTTTAATCTTGACATCAATGACTGTTGATTTTTCTAGTTCCTTATGTTCTTACTTGCAGAACAAAGAATCTTCATCAAATTTGACATGTCGACTAATTATGATCTTCCGTGTGACTTAGTCATACAACCTATACCATTTTACACCATCACCATAGCCCATAAAAATACACTTCTTAACCATTTGTTCTAGCTTACTGATGGTAGATGAGAGTAAGAATCAAATCAAATACCCACAACTGTGAGTAGTCTACCTCATGACTACTCTACACTTCCTTTAAAATTTTATAGTCATCAATGTTGACGTGGACTAATTCAGAAGGTAACAAGCTGTGTTAATGGTGTCTGTCTGTAATTACTTGCCCAATCCGATATTGCTCAACATGATTCGGGCTTTCTCTAAGAGAGTTCGATTCATTCGTTCTACCACACCATTTTGCTCTAATGTAGGGGTGCACATGGTTCGGTTCGGTTCGGTTCGATTTTCGGATGAAATCGGAACCGAACCATTCCTTACGGTTCCAAGATTTTCATATTTAATAAAATAAAAAAATTCCAATGTTAGCTCTAATACCACTTATTGGAGGGACACGCGGAAGCAACCTCGAATTATAATCAAATAATAAGAGATCAATCAAACCAAACACAAACATAATACAATGTTTTACGTATAAAAACTCTCACGAAAAAAAGAAAAGAAAAACCATAACACAAAGTTGCAACGAATTCACTATGAAATCGATGTTTATGAGAGATGAAAGAGTTTGCCAATTGAGAATACACCTTGAATAATACAAAAACCCTAGCTTTGAACTTCATTTGCTCCCCAAAAGCCCTATACACATTTTTCTTTTCCTAATCCCCAATTACAAACCATTTAATAGATAAAAAATCGAAATAGAAAACAAAACCCGCAATTCCGTAAAATTGCATAAGTCGGTTGAAGGAGTTTCGGTCATATTGAATGTCATTGACGTGTGTAGATAGGATTGAAGTCACCTTTGATCATATCGATTTGGACTCATAAACTATTCAGCGAGCAAAGGCAAAAAGTCCAAATTTTCTTGATGCGATCGAGTGGTCTGTAGATTCCATCAACAAGCCAATTACAATCAAATTTAAGGCATCAGACAACAGCTCCCCCTCAAGGCGTAGGAATCATCCATCCTACTAGTAATCAATATTTCATAATTTATAGAGCTTGAAACAAGGGCATTACAAAATGAGGAGTGAGGGCCATCTTGATTGTTCCTGCAGGGCTTGTGAGTTGGTCCCTTGATTGTTCTTGTAGGGCTGGTAGCCTTGTTTGTACAGTGAGGGCATGGGCCTAAAGTTTTGGGTTGTAGTGCTTTGTCTTTTTCTTTGTTTTCTTTTTCTTCCTTCCTTTTTTGTTTTGTTTTTGGCTGTTCTAACCTAATAATATTATCATCTTTCGAAAAAAAAAAAAAAAAAAAAAGGAAAAAAAGAAGGGCATTACAAATGGGGCCATTGGATGGATGGCTCGGATTTGTTAAGGGGCACACTTGTTTGGTAAGATGGGGCCACTGGATGGATGGCTCGGATTTGTTAAGGGGCACACTTGTTTGGTAAGTGGGGTCACATCGTATTTCAATGTGTTCGAGTTCTAGTGGATTATTCCTCTTCTAGTTGCATCATGGTTTAAAGACGTGAAAACTCGACTTGACTCGATATCCAGCTGGGTTGAGTCAACTCAATGACTCACTCGATTTTTAATAATTAAACTGGGGATAGCATTTCACTAATAGTATATACATATGAATATAAAACTGAGTATATACATATGAGTATAAAACTAAGCAAGCTAAATCTCATAACTAGTGTGGCCTGCTGGTAGACACTGATGTGTTGCATGTTTGAAGTCGAGTTTGAATCCCACCAACATCTTGCATCTTTTTATTTCAAGATGTTTTAACTCAGCGAGTGACTTGTTTTGAGTCACTGAGTCATTACAACTTGACCAAGTAGGTGAGCTGACTCAACGAGTCAAGCCAACTTTGAATCAAGTCGATCTCTTCAGTGAGTTTCATGGTGATTCCGCTAGACTTGTTGCCGAGTCGAGTTGTTTCAGCTGAGTTATGAGTTGAGTCACTGAGTTTAGAACTACGAGTTACATACAAATAAGTTCTAGATGGGCCTTGACTCGGGGTCATACCGACCCTACATTCTCATGAAAGCCGATCAAGGATCAGCCACAGAGCTTACCGATGGCACCACGGTTTACCATTCACCATGAAAGTGTCGGTATGATTCTCAACCATACCCGGATGCATCGATATGGCTATGGTGCATCCGATCACATGGGACCATGTGGCCATCACCACAGATAATCTCTGTTATATCCATCACAACATTGCCATGTTCTTTTCTAGTACGAGTGGACCTGGATATGCGTAATCTTATCATTTTCTTATGCCTTTGTTAATAATGAAAACCCAATTTTCTATTCCTGTTATCTAATTGATGAAATTGTCAAACACCTGTATACTAAAATAAAACAGTAAAATATAGCTAGCTGAATCTGCAGTATCTTCGACGTGTCATTAAAAAACCATATAGAATGCTTATGGTACTTTATTTTTTGTAATTAAGGTGCAATTAACAGATGCCTAAGATGCCTTTTGGGCTTGGTCTGAACATTGCATCATTCAAGGTCATTTAAATAATCTATGATGCCTAATATAATGAAATTTAGCTCTGGTATCGAATGGTAAAATGTTACCTATTGCTAGGATTGTCTGATCAGTGTGATTTTTGGGCCACGCTCCATCCACAAAGAGGTCCATGATTTTGTGTTGTATCGATCGATAGAGGTGTGCCATGGGTGCAACGGATACATCCGGCAATGTGACGTACGAAAAGTAATGTTGTGGAAGACATTCTCCTGCCCAGTTAATTTCATAGGTGCCAATGATTAGTTGCATGTTCCTCGATGTTAATGACTCATCCTTTCCCACATTCATGAACGTGTTCTAACCATGGAATCAGGAGATGAACACATGAGACTGTTTGAATCACTAACTGCATTTACTTCAGCTCATTTTTCTAATACGAATTCAGAATCTTGTCAGTCCCTATATAAACCCATCTTAATAACTCGATGTTTCCATCGCTCCCAAAAGAAAAACAAAATTCTCACTCATTTCCATCTCCAATTTTTGATATCAATGGCCACAGCCAAGTCCCTTCTATGTTTGTTCTGGACAACCTTCCTTTTCCTTTCCTCTCTCCTCACTCCAGTTCCAGCACAAACACGAAGACGGGCCACAGATCCAACACCAGAAGCCACCACAATCGAGCAATTTCTCAACCCACAGAAGGAGGTCAGGACGCGACACGGCCTCCCTCCCCTTGAATGGAGTACCAAGTGGAAACGTTCGCGAGGTGGTACGCTGGCCAAAGGCAGGACGACTGTGCTTTGATTCATTCAGTGGGAGACTTGGGAGAGAACCTCTTTTGAGGAAGCGGGAGGCATTGGAAGCCATCAGATGCAGTTGCTGCTTGGGCTGCAGAGGAATCCATTTACGACTATAAATCAAATCAATGCTCACAGAACAAAGATTGCCTACACTACACACAGTTGATCTGGAAGACTACATTGTCAGTCGGATGTGCTAAGATCATTTGCAGGAGCGGCGACACATTCATCACTTGCAATTACTATCCACATGGAAATATTGAAGGCCAGAGGCCTTATTGAGTGGCTGTTTATAAGCCCATTGAGTTATTTGGAAGGTTTTCTTTTTGTCTTCTCTTTGTAGGAACACGAGTGATCTTTGATGAAATGTACACATTTGGGTCTTTCGGGCTCCGAAGATGGATACACAATGCCATGCCTTCCTATTCTTATCTGACCTGCAACTCGGGTCGACGAAAGCAGAAGAATAGAAGCCTGTCTATGGGGTTTCCATGGCAATTTCCACCATAGATTATGAATATTAATTACGGTTTAGAAGCACTACAGCCATGGTTTGGGCAATTCCATTTGGTTTTGATGAACTGTTTGGGCTGGTCCTATTCAAATTTTGATTTTGGTTGCCCATTAACAGCCCTATTTATGGGTGAAGGACAATACTTGGAAGTGATTCACATTTGTCATAGGCTGTGTTTGGATGCATTATCCAATTGAACTGTGATTTATACAATTTGGAAAATGGAATGATGAAATTGCAATTGCCTTCTTCCTTTATTCTGGTTTTATGGGCTGTCAATGCGTGGGCCTCAATGCGTGGGCCAGGCTTGCGCAAACACTTAAAGATCCTGCCTAATTCAACCCTAGGTCCAGACCATTGACAGCCCTTGGTTTAAGGGACCAGGGTCTGTGGTTCCTAACTGAGTTATTTAGAAGTAAAGTGCAATTTGGTCATTTCCTTAGTGCCGAAGCAATTATCACAATGTGATGTGATAGTGCATCCAAACGCAGCCTCTGCCTGTTGGTTGTATTGTACAAGTGAGGCTCATGATGGATGGCAGGCCTTAGAATGGATGATGGGCCATGTCCAAAATAAAATAACAATAAAAATAAATTGGAGGTCTGGGATCTTTGAAACTTGGAATTTTTTTTGGGCATGGTCCATGCACAGTGCTGCTCGTCAGATCAATGGCCTGGATGATAGATCAGTGCAATGTTACATTCTTCATCTGTGAGTGTGACCTGATGTGGGTCCCACCAACCTAGACAGGATGTGGTCCTAGAAGGGTGGAAGGAGACTTTAATAAAACTGGATGCCATGGTCATACGCTACTGCGTCCATGGCTGGAGAATCCTGCGTCCTTATTTCAAATCCTCGCAAGATCCATGTGGACAGATCTGGCCTGTTCAACAGGTGGGGTGCACCATAGATGCCGTAAGAGGGTCAGTAACTCAAAATTTCAAACTCATTGGATGATCCATCCATCAATGTCCTAAGATGTATGCTGCAAGACAAATATGCAATGGTTGATCTCCCACAAACGGTCGAATCCCTCTAATTAGAAGGGTATGATTATTTGATCAGAACGCCAATCTTTGGACCTAACAATGTGAGCTAGGTAATGAATGGAGTGGATTCGTGTGTTTTGTCTTCCTAAATAATACCCCAATGATGACTCATCCAGTGGGACACAACTGATGATGGGAAACTAATTAGATATGCATCCCAATAACCCATGCACCCTCACATGGACCACATGTACCCCATTGGCATGCGTGTGTTACACCCGAACCATGCATCAGGAGGGCCCACCATCTGTAAAAATTTCTAAATTACGCATCGGGTGACCGACCATACATGTAAAAAGAGTATTTGCAATTTGAAAAGAGAAGAAAATAAAAGGTTTCAAATGATCTAAATTCAAACGCATGTGGTCTACTAGACGGGTGGGATCTATATGGGCCATGAGTTTGGATATCCACCGATCGAAGGCACGGTTGGGCGCCATAAGTTCAATGTTTAGGGCTCCATTGGTAGCTTATATTTAGTATGATCCAAACATAGCCCAGTATGATGTTGATGTGAAATTCAATCCAATCACCATGTGTGTCAACCTAGGTCTAGGGGTAAAAATTCAGCTCAATATGTGATTAAGGTGGATTAAACAATTGGAAAGCTAGGTGTGTTTGGTCCAAAGAATAAAATGGTATTGAATTGTATTAGACCGGATTAACATTATTGTTGCAAAATGATTGTATGCCTGGAAATACCATGGTATTTTAGCCATCCAATCTCATGTTTGAGATAAAATTCTTGCCATAAGAAAACACAGGATTAAGCAAAATTTAGTCTGGTGGACCATAAAATTATAATCAACGGACCAAATTTACAACAGATCTCATTCACTTGTACACATATGTAATTAGAATGTCACGTGTAAATAATGTATATGGATGGACAACATAGATAAATGCATGCATCAATGTGGGGCGGGCCCGCATGTGTAGTGGATTTCAAAATCCACCGAAATCCCGCATCGGACCGAATGTAATTCCATTGGACCAAATGGAATTCCATCCCCCCTAATCCTAACATTTCTCATCCTTGTCGAACGTGGATGTAATTTGCATGGCACCAAATGCAATTCTATCCCATATAATCTCATCTAATGCCCTGTGCAAAATGCCCCCTTAAAGGACTAGAATTGGAGTTAGAAAAGTTCTATGGACCCATCATGATGTATGTGTTTTATCTTTACCCTCTACCCATTTTGCTCACTCAATTTTGGGAATGATACATGTTATGGGAAGATCCGAGCCCACAATATAATGCCAGTCCGAGCGCCACTCTGAGCCAGGGCATGACTCGTCCGACCTGTGTAGAGCATCACATGACAATATCAGCAGGAAGACGCGACTTGTTCGAACAGCCGACGCGGTTAAGGTGCAGCTCAGAATAGTCCATATACTCCGATCGGATGACCTGCATATCTACTCCGACCGGATGACTCGCTATGCGGTAATCGCATTCTGCTCGACACAGCCAGCCTTGCCAACTACAATGGGTCCAACCTAACGGGTCGGATCGGATACAGCTCTAGATGCTGCATTCTTTATTCCGTGTTCGGATGAGCTGAGCCGAGCATACATGTAGTGGCATACGCCAAATGCGGAAGTTACCATTACTGGTCGTGGCCGATAACCTCGCTCGCAGATACGCACTACTCGCCCGATATACTGCGTGATCAGTAGATTACGGGCAGTATCTCCATGATCCGAGAATCCCTGTGATCATGCCGAGATTATCGGACTCAGGCCATTCCACAGGCTAGTATAAATAGCACATGATTCCATATCTACATGCACGTAATAGCAAGTGCCATCTCCCATACCCTCTACTTAGACCCTGATTTTCTTGTCATGACGTAAGCATCGGAGGGTCTCCCAGCTTAGCCAGGGTCACCTTTACCTGTTTCCTCGGCGCAGGTTCCAGGGATAATACCTTGAGGCGAAGACGACATGGAGGGAGGGCCGACCAGATTTTAACATCAACATTTTTGGCACCGTCTGTGGGAAGCTGAGACTAAAAGTTAGGTTCTAGGTTTCTTCTCATTTTCCTGAGCAATGGTGAGGCAGAAGAAAGCTGCAGTTGTGGAACCGGTACCAAACGAGAAGACTCGGTCGTCATCGCCACTTCACACCGAGTCCGCACCAAGACCTTCCCAACGTTTACGCAATCAGTCAAGTAAATATCGCACCATGCAAAACGAGATCAAGGCCCTGTGCGATGAAATAAACAGAATGAAACAGTAGAGGGAGCCAGAGTCACGCCCGGCTCACGAACAATCCATTCTCGAGTCGGTAGGATTATTCGTGGAGACTCGCTCTTTACTGAGGAGTGTGAGACCTGAAGCCCCCCAGCACTCAGGGGTGCTGCGTTCGGGTTAAAATCTTCTCGCGGTGCAATTCGAAGGATCCGCGCGGAATGCCACTACCCGAGCTCCCACAACCATCCATTCAGCCACATCCGCTCTGCCACCCACGGACCTCCGTCATCAATTTGAACGGATGAGAGAAAGAAGAACGCCGGAGATCAAGGATGCCCCTGAGGTCGTCGTGAAAAATAAGAATCCCTGGGAGGCACGCTTTGCGGAGCTGAAGGACCAGTTCCTAACGTTGGAGAAAAATAACAACAATCTAAGCGATGATGGAAGAGACCGAACCTCCCTTTACTCTTGCCATCATGGTTGAAGTGATGCCGTAGAGGTTTCGGATGCCTCATGTCATCCAGCATTAAGGATTTGGGGACCCATCCGAACACCTGGAGTCTTACCGATCGTGGATGCAGATCCAGACTGTAACGGACACAATGATATATAGGGAGTTTTCTATCACCCTTACGGGGTCTGCTCGGATTTGGTATCGCCAGCTCAAACCAAGCTCCGTGGGCTCTTTCGCAGAATTAAGCCGGCTATTCCTTACGCAGTTCATAAGCGATAAGAAAAGTCGGAAACCTAACACTCACTTTCTCACCATCAAGAAGGCTACGAAAGAGTCGTTGAAAGACTACATCGCCCGTTTTAATGAAGAAGCATTGCGTGTCGAAGATTATAATGATAAAATGACTCTTGCTGCCATTCTGAGCGGGCTGAAGGAAGGAAAGTTCGCCTACTCGATCGGAAAGAATCCCCCAAAAATGCTAGTTGACTTCATGGCGAAGGCTTAAAATTATACCAACGCCGAGGAGTTCACTAATGCCCGTAAAGGTACGTAAGTCACTGACCCGAAAAATAAAGGGAAGAGTCCTAGGAACGAAGACTCCCAGCCAAACGTCAAAGGCAGAAGGAAAATTTCGTTCCTATACTCCTCTTAACACATCTGCCGAGCAAATTCTGCTAGATATCCGAGGAGACGGGCTACTCAACTGGCCAGTCTGCATGAGGGCTGACCCAGAGCACCGGGATAAGCGGAAGTTCTGTCGCTTCCACCGCGACCATGGTCACAATACGGACGACTGCGTGGACTTGAAAAACGAGATCGAGTCCCTCATTCAAAAGGGACACCTACGTCGTTACACTAAAAAAGAGAAGTCCACTCGGAGAGAGGAACGACCGCGAGAATAGCCAAACAACCCCCCAGAAGAATCCGCTGAAATTCGTACCATCTTCGGGGGCTCAGTTGGGGGAGGGGATTTAAACAAGGCTCGAAAAGCCCATTCCCAGAGGTTCGAGTCTGAACACCACGTTCACCTGACGGAATGTCCCAGCAAGGAACTCCGAATCACTCCGTACAGCCTGACATTTACGGAAGATGATGCACGCGGGATCCAGCATCTGCACGATGATGCGCTAGTGGTCACAATGACCATAGCAAATCATAAAGTGTATCGCATTCTAGTCGACACTGGAAGCTCGGCCGACGTAATATACTCCGAAGCATTCGAAAAGATGAGAATTCCACGGTACCGATTCCGACCCGTGAAGACCCCCTTGCACAGCTTTACCGGAGAGAGAGCAATCTCTGAAGGAGCCATCTCCCTCCCAGTAATAGCGGGGCAAGGGCAACATCAAGTCACACTTCTGGTGGACTTTTTGATTGTCAATGTACCTTCGGTGTACAATGTGATCCTGGGCCGACCCTCCCTCAACGCGATGAGAGAGGTCGTCTCAACGTACCATTTGATGATGAAGTTTCCAGTTGAAGGTGGAATCGGTTATCTCCGAGGCGACCAACGCGAGGCCCTAAATGTTATGCAAAAACGGTAAGAAAGGGAGCTGCCAAACAAGCACTCATTGTGGACGACTTGGATCCCCGGGGATCGATAGGAAACTCGTCATTCGAAGATCTGAAAAAAGTCTCCCTCGAAGAATCAGACCAGAGCAAAACTGTTCAACTCGGGTCATCATTGAATTCCGAGCGAAAGAACGAGTTATTAGCCTTTTTGAAGCAGCACCGAGACATCTTCGCATGGTCGCACGCAGATATGTCAGGGATCTCATCTGACGTATTGGTCCACAGGTTGAATGTGGACCCAAATCATAAGCCAGTTAAGTAAAAAAGAAGACCGTTCGATGCCAAACGATATGAAGCCATTGCCGAGGAGGTCTCTGTCCTACTCGATGCGGATTTCATAGAAGAAGTATATTATCCTGATTAGATAGCCAATGTTGTACTTGTCAAGAAATCTAGTGGGAAGTGGCGGGTATGTGTAGACTACTCCGATCTGAATAAGGCGTGTCCCAAAGACAGCTTCCCGTTACCTCAAATCGATCAACTAGTGGACAGAACGGCCGGATATGAGCTACTCTCATTTTTAGACGCTTATTCCGAGTACAACCAGATCGCTATGTATCCCCCAGACAGGCAGAAGACTACCTTTATCATGGATAGAAGACTCTACTGTTACCGGGTCATGCCATTCGGCTTGAAAAATGCTAGGGCAATATATCAGAGGCTGGTGAATCAGATGTTCGCCAAACAGATTGGGCACACCATGGAGGTATATGTGGATAGGGCTGTTCACGAGTTAAGCTAGCTCGAAAAACTCGCTCGACTCGGCTCGAGTCAGCTCGGATTGACTCGGCTTGAATGGCCGATTCAAGCTGAGCCAAGCTAATTATTTGAAGCTCGAGTTGAGTTCAAGCCAAGTTCGACCAGGGAGCATTTCAACGACTCGACTCGAAGCTCGAACTCGAGCTCGACTCGAATCGAAGCTCGAACTCGAGCTCGACTCGGCTTGATTTATAAATATATTAAATATTAAATATTATATATATTATATTAATATAAGTTTTAAGTTTTAATTAAAAAAAAACAAACAAACCTTAAAGTCTTTACCCGACCGCACGCACCCCCTTTCACTTTCCGTTTCTTCTCTTTCTCTACCCACTGCCAGCCGCACGCCCGCTCGGACCGCCACCACCAGGTTTTCTCATCCGATTCAAAGCTTTGTTTGTTTTTTTCATCGGGTTTTTCTTTGATTCTGTTAAGATTTTTGAATTTTTCATCAATAGAGGAGGATTAAGAACAGAATCCATTATTCTCTCACCTAATAAGCTCGAGCTCGACTCGAGATAAACTCGACTCAACTTGAACCACTAGCTCGACTCGAACTTGACTCGACAGCTTTGGCAAACAAGCCAAGCTTTGCGTTGAGCTAGAGGCTAAGCTCGAGCTCGAGCTTGAATTCGAGTACATCATGGACAAGCCGAGCTGAGCTTGGCCCACCTCGACTTGACTCGGCTCGATGCCCACCCCTATACGTGGACGACATACTAGTAAAAAGCACCAGAGCCTCCGACCACCTTGCTGACCTCGAAAAAATATTCAACGTCCTCTGAGAATATCAGATGAAGCTAAATCTCGCTAAGTGTGCATTCGGAGTTGAGTCAGGGAAATTCCTTGGCTTCCAAGTCAGTAGACTAGGAATTGAGGCCAACCCAGATAAGATTAAGGTTCTCCTTGACATGAACTCACCTTGGACCATTAAAGAGATATAGTGTCTCATGGGAAGAGTGGCAACACTCGGACATTTCATATCCAGAGTCACGGACAAGTACCTTCCCTTCTTCCAGTAGCTGAAAGGCCACAAGAGGGCGGAATGGACGCTGGAGTGCGATCAAGCCTTTCAGCAGTTGAAATAGTACTTGGGCTCGCCGTCTCTCTTGTCTAAGCCTGAAGAAGGGGAACCCTTGTTCCTCTACCTCGCAGTCTCGGATTCTGCTGTCAGCTTGGCTTTGATCAGAGAAGTCGAAAGCAAGAAGTACCCCGTGTACTATGTGAGCAAAGCCATGGTACCGGCAGAAACGATATACCAGTCCTGAGAAAAATTGGCGGTCTGCCTCGTTGTCTCGGCTAGAAGATTACGGACGTACTTTCAAGCCCATTCCATAATTGGGTTGACCGACTCTCCTCTGAGGCAGGTCCTCTAGAGACCCGAAGTGTCGTGACGCATGACCAAATGGCCTGTGGAGCTCGGAGAGTTTGACATCCAATTCTGCCCCAGGGCAGCAATCAAGGGTCAAGCCGTAACCGACTTTATAGCCGAGTTCAAGACTCCGAGTGAGGAAGAAATCAGTAAGGAAGTCGAGACGACATCGCCCGTCCCGCTGAGTGACCAAGAGACAGCGTCGAATCCGGGATGGGTCCTTTATGTTGATGGGTCGTCCAACGTCAAAGGAGCGGAAGCTGGTGTTGTCCTGGTTGCCCCCGATATAATGACAATCCAATACGCAATCAGACTCAGATTTAAAGCTTCTAACAACGAGGCCGAGTATGAAGCGTTGTTAGCTAGACTCAGGCTGGCCGCGAGCCTGGGTGTTCAGACCCTGCAAGTCTTTTGTGACTCGCGTTGGTAGTGAATCACATCTCTTCGGAGTATGAAGTCAAAGAAGTGAAAATGATCGCCTACCTCGAAGAGGCGAGGAAACTGATCAAAAAATTCTGGAGTTGCACCATCCAACAGATCCCTAGATTTGAGAACTCATGGGCTGATGCCCTGACAAAACTCGCCTCACCCTCTGAAGGAAAGATCCCGCATTTCGTTCCTGTCGAATTCATTGAGCATCTGAGCATTGGCTAGTCGGAGGAAGTCAATCCTATTCAGTCCATTCCAAGTTGGATGGACCCGATTTTCAATTATCTGTCATCTGACGAAATCCTCTCGGATAAACTTGAGGCTAGACGACTTAGGGTCAGAGCCGCCCGATACATCATATTAGACGGGGTATTGTATAAGAAGGGGCATTCCTAGCCTTACCTTAGATGTCTCCGACCGGATGAGGCAGACTATGTAATTTGAGAGATTCACGAGGGGATCTGCGAAAACTATTCTGGCAGTCGCGCCCTGGCCATGAAGATACTTCATCAAGGGTATTTCTGGCCAACTATTAAGCAAGACTCGAAAGACTTTGTTCGAAAGTGCGATAAGTGTAAGCGTTTTGCAGCCGTGCCGAGGCAACCGGCGGAAGAGATGACTCCCATGAGTGGGCCGTGGCAATTCGCCTAATGGGGGATCGACATCATCGGTCCTTTGCCCATAGGGAAGGGATAAGTAAAGTTCACCATAGTTGCGGTCGACGACTTCACCAAGTGTGCCGAGGCCGAGCCTGTCGCAAAGATCACCGAGCAGAAAGTGATTGATTTTGTGTGAAAAAACATCATCTGTAGGTTCGGAATCCCACGAACCATCGTATATGATAAAGGCCGACAGTTCGATAATGACAAATTCCGTAGCATGTGTCAGAGACTTGGCATCATCAATGCTTACTCATCGCCTCGGCATCCGCAGTCAAATGGACAGGTGGAAGCAGTCAACAAGATTATCAAGCATCATCTTAAAATAAAGCTGGAGAAAGAAAAGGGTAACTGGGCTGAGGAGCTCCCCTTCGTCTTCTGGACCTACATGACCACAGCCCAGACGTCAACGGGTGAAATCCCATTTTTGCTATCTTATGGATCAGAGGCAATTGTGCCAGTAGAAATTAGACTCCATACGGCGCGAGTGAGAAATTCGAAGAGAATCGAAACTCCGAGCAGATTGTTACTAATCTAGATTTGCTCGAGGAAGTCAAAAATATTTTCAAGATCCAAACGGCGGCTCAACATCAGTAGGTAGCGCGTTTCTATAACTCAAAGGTCAAGGTCCAGCGTTTTTTCCCAGGGGACTTAGTCCTTTGTCGTGTCTTCCAGAATACAGCCGAACCGGAAGCAGGAGCACTCGGACCCAACTGGGAAGGACCATATCGCTTGGTCAGATCTGCCAAACCGGGTTCATATCACTTGGAGGACCTCGAAGGCCGTCAGTTCCCTCATCCTTAGAACGCCGAGCACTTGAAGATCTATTACCCATGATAAACTAGCCTTTAAGGTTCATAATAAAGTGTACGCCTTCAAGCGACTAGCCTTTAAGGCTCTTAATAAAGTTCAACTCTATTTCGGATGCCTACTCGATTGTCTTACCAATGCGAGCATGAATCTAACGATCCGATCTTTTAAGAGATCGAAACCTAATCCTAGGAAGGATCGACAAGGCATCCCCTTAAGGAAAAAAGCCTAATAATGATCCAACTCCCCAACGGAATACTCGGCTAGACATACGACGGAATGAAAAGTTCTCACCAGACAAGCGATGAGCCGAGTATCCTAAGAGATTGAACTCAATTAAGACTTGGGCCGAGGGAGCTCGGAAAACCAACTAAACGATAACGGAGGGGCTATACCCGTAAAGAGGTCGGCTCCGCAACACCTCAAAACGAGTCAACACAATTTCAAAGAAATATTTCTCATTAAATCCCCTCGGAGGGATAAAAAATACATTGACAGTAAGAGAAAATAATAAAATATGTCTTCAAGCGGGAGGAGCTTGGGCGTCGGGGGCTAGATCCGAGCGGGCAACTTCGGCAGGAGCATCTTCAGGGTCCTCAAGCAGAAGAGGATCAAGATCGAGGTCCGAGTATAAACCCAGAACTACCTTGAGACAAACATTGAAGCCGCGGTTGTAAAATGTTGCTGCTTCGACGTCCCTCTCCTTGGAGGTCTTGTAGTCTTCAATTGCAACGGCAACTGCCGCAACCAGAGAAACATCATCTCTGACCCTCTGAGCCTCCACAGCCTGAACGATGGCTTGGGTTCACTCTTCAGCCACCTCAGCCTTGATGCGTTCCAAGGCTTCTCCTAGCCGAGTAGTCTCCATGGCCAAGGAATCCTCGTGAGCCCTGGCGCGGGTCAGTTCGGTGGATGCTGCATCACCGCTGGCCTTGAGATTATTCGCCCTCTCTTACAGTTGCAGCTCCCTGGCCTCCAAGTCGACCACGACTCCCTGTAGCCGACCTACTCTGGCCTTCTTGTCCAAAAGCTACCGGCGCAGCTCACTCTGCTCGGACTTCGAGATGACAGATTCGCCTTGCAAAGTCGCCATCTCGGCCTTAAGAGCCTCAAGCTCCATCTCCCTCCTCCGATGCTCTCGCACTCTCTCCCGGATCGAAAGCAACACTAGGACAGCCTGGATAGGAAGTGAGAATAAGTATCACAGGAAACATATACAATAACAATATGAAGGAAAGAGAGGGACCTCTCAGAGACGTACCGTGTAACACACGGCAGCAAAATCGTTTAGAAACAAGCCTTCCGACCTGCTAATGTTCCGAGCTATATCCTCATCGGGGGGGTGCCTGGCGGCCCACGGAGCCAAGTAGGACATATGGTAGCCCGGCTCGAACCTCTCACCGCTCGTCTCCACCTGGGGCGAGGCTACAACCTCCTGAGCCTCTACCCTGCTACCGGCCGTGTCACGCCCCAAATTCGGAAACTGGGCTCACAAAATTTCTGATCACCGAATCCGGCGCCGACAGCCTCCGTAGAACCCCATTCTCGGCTCCTAGCTCCCATTCGCCAGGTTCCGATCCTGGGATGCTACGAGGAGGATTTTAAATATCAGTTTGATTCGTAATAAGCATAACCAAAGGCATAACCCACAAACAACAACCAAGAACTCCATTACAGTTCCACTATGATCAAAAAATTTACAAGTACAATGAGCATAAAGGGAAATACAATGGTAAAGAACAAAAACTCCAAAACGCTCTGCAACGTGCTCCTGCCTCAGCGCTGCTGCGAACCAACGTCACCTGCACGCAACGGTCGTGCATAAGCTTACAGAAAACTTAGAGGGTGGTGAAAGTGTGTGCGCAAGGTAGTAATATGAACATGCAATGTCAGAGTAATGCTGAATATGAAGATGGAACCATAACATCATGAGCCGTACCAAGGCTATACAATGCAAGACATGAATGGTATCGGCCACCTAAGGCCATGCGATGTGCAATGCAACTCAAGCATACAGGTCATCTATATCCACCCATCAATACAGCTTAAATATGGAATATCACCGGGGTCTAGTACACTCTAAACCAGATTGCCGCCACATCGCACGCAATGAGGTAAGTGGAAGAGACCTCACTATTCGTATGCCAATATCGGGCGTGACTCGTCGATAGCGGACCCATTCCTCGAGCTGGTCAAACTCAGCCTAGTATTTCCCCCTACGCTCGGGCGGGTAAGGCCGCACCCCCTTCCAACCGACCACGACACAGTGGAGAGCGTAACCGTCTGGTAATCGGCACTCAACGCTCATCTACCCACTCGGTCTAGACGTTGGAGCAATCTCTTGGTACCATAAGGGTTTAGGAACTTTCACCCAGGGATATCTATAGTACCCCATGTAGAACAAGATTTTCGGTATCCAATCCTGCCAACCACGATACATCTATGGAAGTTACGACCCCGATGTTGCTAGGGCGTACAATATCCATGTCATACAAATGCGATATGCATGATTCACGTTATCCAGTCATGCATCAAATCCTGCGCATATCGTGCGCTCATGTAGGGCAACACCGCCTAACCGGGAGCCCATAAACAACCTGCCCGAAGGTAAATGCTATGATCAGACAATTCTCACGTCAAGCATACATATGATGCGTATGATCATGGGTCATGAAACTGTACTAAACATGTAAATGAGTGATGAACCATCCTTACAACGCAGATGGGCCTAAACGGCCGAAACACAGTAAGTACGGCCCAATAATGGGCCCTAAGGAGAGTCGTAATGTGGACATCTAACCAGCATCACACTCGCAATGTGGACGTCAAACCAACATTGCTTCCTAGGCACGATCTTCTTAAACTCCGCTACATAATCGGTATTGAGATTACACATTGCAATGGACCTTAGGTTCCTCCCATTGGGCCTCACATATATATCAAATGGGCCATAGCTTATGGGCCTTTTATTCATCAGATGGGCCACATAAATGGGTCACACTAGTGGGTCTTATGTGTATTGCAATGGGTCAAAACCCGTGGGCCTTGGATTGCATCAAATGAGCTTAGTCTCATGAGTCTAATATGTGACCAATGGGCCACACCAATTAGGCCCCCACATGTGCATCAATTGGGCCTCAACCCATAGACCTTATATGAGTCAAATGGGCCTAACTCCCTAGGCCTTAAACAAATCAAATGGGCCTAAACCCGTAGGCCTTGTATGCATATCAAAGTGGGCCTAAACCCCTAGGCCTCACATATATCAAATGGGTCTGTACTCATAGGCTTTATACAATTTAAATGGGCCTGGACCCAAGGGCCTTGGAATATATCAAATGGTCCAGTCCCATGGGCCGTACATCCACATCAAAGTGGGCCCCAATAAATGTCACAACTACATTTAAGATGAGCCTCAATTCATGCTAAGATGGGGTCCACTTGGACCGTGGATCTGGCTCATACTTTGACTCATTCCATAGAACGATCTGCTTATAATGGATGGGCAGATTGGATGCAGCATCTGCATCACGGGTGGAGCCCACGTGAAGGCCCACCATTGTGAATGTTGTGTACATATATAGTATATAAACCATGTATATAATATATATATATACAATATTTTATATATATACTATATAATATAAGTATGTATGTATATGTATGTATACACACACGCATGCACACCCATACTACACACACACAACATGCACACACTCTCCACACACGCTGTGGCGTGCATAAAACACATGCATCGAGAGGGCTCCACCGTCCAGCGGACGGTGGGAACAATTCAACAGCAAGGTGGGCGCCACCGTCCACTGGACGGTGGTCTTAGGACACACACAACATTGTGGGTCCCATGTGGGGCCCACTGTAATATTTATTTGGCATCCAAGCCACTCATAAGGTCACTCTGACCTGGATGAAGGGAGGACATAAATTTCAGCTTGATCCAACACTCCTGTGGGCCCTAAGAAGATTTCAACGGTAGAATTCAATTCACACTGTTTCACGTGGTGTGGGCCACCTGAGTTTTGGATCTGTCTCATTTTTAGAGGGGGGGGCCCACCACTAGGGTGGCCCACCTCATGAGCAGGTCGGATGACAAATAAACATTACTGTGGGGCCCACGTGCAGGGCCGTGGGTGGCCAGCTGCCGCCTGCCCGCCTTCACGGCTGCACGCGGCAGCGTGCAGTGCTGCTCGCTGACACATAAAGCAGAGGCTCTGCCTCTTATCATTTTGGGAAAAAATCTGTTTTCCCGGGTTTTTTTGTATGTGGGGCCCCCAAGATGAAATTCGCCCCATCCATTGCGTTCAGTGGCTCGACGCCGTCCAAATGAGTCCAGAGTTTGAATTTTTTTTGGGATTAGAGGATGAAATAAAAACATAAAAGGATCCTTGAACGGTAATGATACGTTCTTCGATGCTATGGCCCACCAGGTCTTCCAATCAGGCTAAAACTTCTACCCAACGGCTAAAACACCGTAGGTAAGAGGATGGACGGCTTGGATTGTTTAAATACATCACGGTGGAGCCTAAACAAGTGGGCCACCCCAAAAGTACATTTTCCTCTTTCTCCCTTTTTTTTTTTTTTTTAAAGCAGGGACGCCCAGTGTCCCAGACGCTGGACAGTGAACTCCTTTAAAAATGCACATGGTGGTGGGCCCTTTTGAAGTGGGCCACCACTAATGGATGATGGGGGTACAACATGCAAGGTGGGCCCCACTTGAAGGACTCTTGGACCAAATAAATACCTCAAGGTGAGGTCCATTCAAGTGGGCCACATAACCCTTGCATAAAAATAAAATAAAATAAAATAAAATAAAATAAAAGGAATGAAAGAGAGAGAGAGACATGGAGAGTGGGACACGGCTTATGATGGAGGGACCCCGACATTATGGGCCCTCCCTTACGTGAAATCATACATCAAGTGGGTCATTTTGCACATGTGACCATCAAAACTGAAGATCAACGGTGGAGATCCTTTCCCCACCATTATGGATGGTCTAGATGACCTTTCTAAAGAAAATAAACATTATGATGGGGTCCATGGAGAATGGCCCCATCATGGAATGATCATGTTGATCCAAGTGGTCCATCGACCACCTTTTAGGGTCCCAAGTGAGATCCACACCATGGATCGGTGGGCCTCACTTGGCCCATCATAAAAATAAGTAAATCTATCCTATAGAGGCACCCACCGTCCGATCTTCTCGCTCCTAGGGGTTCCTTGGCACCTTAGCTTCAACTTCAATGGAGGAGATGGAGAATGGAGGGTTGAGATGGGAGATGATGGGGTGAAGAGGTGGGCCACACTTGAAGCTTGGGAATTTTAGAAAATTCCATACGTATGGACTCTTGTTGCTTGGAATTTTTGAAATGAGAAAGAGATAAAGAGAGAGAGTGATGTAGAGAGGGATGGATGAATGGATGAATGATGGTTGTGTAAGAAAAGATTGACTTTTGAGGCTTTTATGTAAGAGAGGTATGGGAGATGAAGACTTTTGTGGCTTTTTGTGTAAGAGAGGTATGGGAGATGAAGACTTTTATGGTTGCTTGGGAAAATGGAATAAAGTGATGTGTACTTGACATGTGATGGCTTGATGGATTGATTGATTGATGGGATTGATGTGATTGATGTGACACATCGTAGAGATTCCCTTGATTTTCGCAACGCGCGGCGTTTTCTCTCACCGAACGTTGGCCCATATCTCTTGACCAGGGTATCGCCTCGGCCCGTGAGTCACGGTATCGGAACCGCGGCGACGGCGCGGTCGCTATGGTATTGTTCTCGGGTTGAGTCGACTCGGGTTGTCAGTATATGAATCAGGGTCACGCGTCGATATCGGTTAAGGGTCGAAGGTCACCGAAATTCGACGGGTAAGACCGCGGAAGTCTACGGAAAGGTACGGACCAAGATACGGATCTTACAGGCCGAGTTCTGTCCCTCGACGCGGGCATCTCCCCCAACCTCGGGGGGGACAGCATCTTGTCTGCCATTCAATGGCCTCCTCCTGCTCGGAGGAAGAAGGGATAGTAATGGGGAACTCGGGGGCTGCGATAGGAGCCTCCGCGATGGGGGGAACAGTGGTGGAGGGATCAGAGCTCGGAATGGCTGGAGCACCAGGAGGAGTAGAGCTTGGGACGACCGAGGTACCAGCCACGGTCGTACAGACTAGTGCCGGGGGAGGAGCCATCTGAGGAACTATAGCCGCGCTAGGGTGCACTAGGGTCGGCGTAACACACGATGCCTGTGGGCAAGCAGGCGCCGCAAGAGCCGAGCCGGCGAGCCTTGGGGTGGGGGCTGAAGAGATCGGCGCAGCAGAAGACTCCCCTTCACGAGGGGGACCTGTTTCTTCCGTGTGACCTTCACCCGGGGGGCTTCCTTCAGCATCTCCATCGCCGTCGGAGCTGCCTTTCTCTTTCGAACTCCAGACGCCTCGGCCATGCCTGTGAAATAAACGACTGTGTCAGCGTCTAAGGAGGCAAGACTGAGTTCGTCAGAAAGATTGGGATAACTTACTGAAGGACGTAGGCGAGGGTTGAGTCTTGCAAAGCCCGAACCGATAATGATTATCCACTGTTATCAAGTCCGTCCATGAGCAAAGCATCTCCGATCTCACCCTAGCCTTCGCAATGCGATTCTTCTGAGCTGAGACAAGGAACGGCAACCCCTTCGGGAAAGCTGTAAAAGGAAGCGGAGAAGCTTTACTTCAATTGAAATAAATGAAAGCAAAGGCAGTAATATGGGTACTGGATGAAGTCTGACCTGGTTTAGTGAAATGGGTCGGAACCCATGTCATTAAGGTTCCGAGCTCAGCTGTCGACGCCTCCCATTCACCCGCCGCCCAGAACCACTTATTTTTTCAGTCTTTATTGGAAGTCGGCAAGTTCATCACAAGTCCCGACCCCTTACTGCCCCGAGTTACGAAGTAGTACCAGGGGTCGTTGCTGTCGTGCTTGACTAGGTACAGACTTATCAACTCTTCCGGGGTTAGCTCGGGGTTCCCAACTTGTCACCAGATAATGAAGGCAGAGCTCAACACGCTCCAGGCGTTGGGAGCGAATTGCCTGGGAGCCAGCCCGAGGTAGGCCGCGACCTTCCTGATGAAGGGGTGAAGCGGGAGCTGCAGCACATAGAGGAAGATAGCAACTTCCCCCTCGGCAGGAGCACCGGCCACGTCCATGGGCTTATGGGCCCTTATCAGGACGAAGTTCAGAATTTAAAATTCCGAACGGATCCATTCTATCTAGGGTTCCAATAGGACGAAACCCCCCGGGACAACCTCCACGGTGCGTCCACTCGTAGGCATTTCAGCGACCTCAGTAGTGCCGGCTCGACGGGCTCGTGTGGCCTTCCTCTTGCTGGGCTGCTTGGTCTGAGCACCCAATGTCTTTTGTCTCTGAGGGGGGGATATAAGGGTGTGGTTTCGAAGGAGCCTTCGGAAGCCCCACTTCTATCTTCAGAACTCCCCGGCTCGGAGTCATTAACGTATTCTCGTACCACCTCGAGGTCGGAGACATGGTAGAAAGGAGGACGAAGATCAACAGGACTCACCGGGTGACTATCAAAAATCGCCTTCTACCGAAAAAGGGAGATCGGTCGGAATCGCCTGCCGAAAACTTCGAATTCAAACGAAATCGCCTCGTCGAAAATCACCTTCTCCAGTACGCTCTTCTGGTTCGCAAGGTAAAGTAACAAATGAAAATTCGAGATCCCTTATATAGGCAGCGAAGGAACTCCACATTAACGGTAAGCCATAATGGCCGCAGTCGAATCGGCCCGAGCCGATCTCCGAGAACACATGGCCACATCTCGTTGGGGGAACACTCGACTGACTGTACGGATTTAACATCGGGCGGCGTGCTTTGAGACATGAAGCAACGCCCGAGCAGTGGGAACCGTCATGTACACGCCTACTTAGACCTGCGTGGCAATCTCTCATAGGTCAGAAGGAGATTCAAAATCGTAACGGTCGCCACGCTTCAACCAAAGTGACTAGCACGCGCAATCCAAAAATCATTATCAATGCAGTATCGGCGGGAGATCTTTTACATAAATACTCTCCCAGTTCGCGATCAGACTCGAAGAGTAGGGGGCTTCTATTATGGGAATATCCGAGCCCACGATACAACGCCGGTCCGAGCGCGACTCTGAGCCAAGGCATGACTCATCCGACCTGTGTAGAGCATCACATGACAATAACGAGCAGGAAGACGTGACTCGTTCGAGCAGCCGACGCGGTTGAGGTGCAGCTCGGAATAGTCTATATACTCCGATTGGATGACCTGCATATCTACTCCGACCGAATGACCCGCTATGTGGTAACTGCATTCTGCTCGACACAGCCAGCCTTGCCAACTACGATGGGTCCAACCTAACGGATCGGATCGGACACAGCTCTAGATGCTGCATTCTTTATTCCGTGTTCGGATGAGCCGAGCCGAGCATATGTGTAGTGGTATACGCCAAATGGGGAAGTTGTCATTACTGGTCGGGCCGATAACCTCGCTGGCAGATACGAACTATTCGCCTGATATGTTGCGTGATTAGTAGATTACAGGCAGTATCTCCATGATCCGAGAATCCCTGTGATCGTGCCAAGATTATCGGACTCAGGCCATTCCACAGGCTAGTATAAATAGCACATAATGTCATATCTATAGGTACGCAATAGCAAGTACCCTCTCCCCTACTCTCTACTTAGACCCTGATTTCCTTATCCTGACTTAAGCATCGGAGGGTCCCCCGACTTAGCAAGGGTCACCTTTACCTGTTTCCTCGGCACAGGTTCCAAGGACAATACCTTGAGGCGAAGACGACGTGGAGGGAGGGCCGACCAGATTTTGACATCAACAATCCAAATCTCAGTTGCATCACACCATAAGAAACAAAAGTGACTGAATGCCCATCATTTTTTGACTGAATGCCCACCATTATAAACTTCCTAGGGCCTGCTATAATGTTTACGTGTCATCTATTTGTTGATTAGGTAACACAGACACAGACGAAGGGAGAATAAAAATACCAACTTAATCCAAAACTTTTATAGTCCCTAGTAAGTTTTTAATAGTGGATGTTCAATTACTATTGTTTTCTATGATGTTATCCACATTAAATTTGGATCCTTGAAAGGAGGGGGTAAAATGGATGCAGGGAGTGGATAAAACACATACATCACTGTGTAGGGGATTTTGACCTGCGGAATCACACAGATCTAGATCTAGGATAGCAATTCAATGGCACCAAGCACACAAGAGAACACAGAGAACATCCAGATTTAACGTGGAAAACCCTTTCGGAAAAAAACCACGGCACAAAGCGACAGATCTCCACTATGAAAATAAAAATTACAAAGAGAAAGGACTTATCCGATTCGAATAACCTCGAATCTCACCCTTGCTACACCCTTTAATTTTCCTGGAACTCCTTTAGAAAACTTTTTTATCCCACTAAAAAAGCCCTAGGAACACCTATTTATAGTTTAGGCAACTTCCCTTTCGCATCCCGGTTGCGAAAGGACTCAAATCCACAATTTCGAGCAAAATCACGGAATAAACTGCGTAACCTACGACTGGTCGTAGCCCTCCTATGACTGGTCGTAGACCCCTACGACCGGTCGTAGCTCTCCTACGACTGGTCCTAGGCCTCGGAAAAAAATATCACAACTCGCTGGACTTCGAGTCGTGCCAGGGCTCGAACCTACGACCGATCGAGCGCCTCCCGCGACGAGTCGTGGCTCCCCCATGACCGGTTGAGCAACATGAAAACTTGAAGATTGAAGGCTTCTCCTCAACAATCTCCATCAAGTCTTCATTCTTGAACCGTGTAGCTACGTGACCTCTTTTATTATTTCTGTATCTCATCATAGCTCCTTGTGCACACTCCGTCTTTCTTTTCCGCCATCGCCAAGCCCAAAGAAGTTTCACAGACAAAGATCCACGTGCTCAACCACCTTTGCTCCTGTCTTCTCAAAAAGAAAAACGTAGTCTTCTTACCATATCACCACTACCCAATATTGCTTACGGGGGTACTTACTCTCAACATTGATAGCCTGTGAAATAACCGGTCTAATACAGACCATGACATACACTGCCCAGCGTATTCGAATAGGACTCATGAGATATCCTGCTTTTCCTCATCTGTTTTCGGACATGTCCTGAGGAAAACTTGAGGAGAGAAACGTAGGGAACGCTCTCCGGCTTTACCTAGCCCATCACATCCTTGACCAATACCTACACACAAGGTATTCCTCCTATGATTACCAAAGCCTACTCCTCCTTCAATCTCAATGCCAAGAACCATCTTTGCAGACCCCTCGATCCTTTACAGAGTCTTCAGTACATTGATTTCAAACATGTCACAATTGGCGATCCACATGTCATCAACATACAATACCTGACCCACCATAAAGGAATCAAACCACTGCCTAGGCGACAGGACGAATAACGACCTCCTGCAAAGTCTTTTCTCAGCCCCTTTCACTTCGAACCGCTCTGGTTGCTCCATGTAGATCTGCTCTTCACTTTCCCTTCCAGAAGTACAGACTCCACATCCTTCCTTCCAGCTCAAGATCCCATTGGCCAACCAGCGCCAATCACTGATCTAATAGATACCTGCTATACCATCGGTGTGAATATCTCTGAGAAGCCGATCCCTTCTCTCTGAACATAACCCATTGCCACCAACCTCGCTCTGCATCTATGTTGTATCCTCCTGAAGATCCACCTGCATCTAACCGCTTTCAGGCCCACTAGAAGCTCCACTCGCTCCCATATGTCGGTCTGGTACAACAAATCCATCACATCGCCCATAGTCACCTTTCACTTCTCAACACCAGGCTCACCTAGAGCCATCTGAATAGAAGATGAATCTCCTAGGATATTGGAGTCGTCCATGTACCTCGCCGATGTCCTACGATCATGCCGTGTGATTCTTCACATAGGTGGCTGCTCCACCTGCTCCGTATCCCTGTCCGCACAGTTCAGCCTTCCTACCCTGCCCGCTCATGTAGCCATGCCCAACATGCCACATACGTGCAGAGGTGGAATCCGCTACATCCTCCGTAGCTCCACCTTTTGAAGTGCTTCCCATCCATGAGACATAAATGGATCGATGAAAAAGCTTTCTATCAAGAGTATTCCAATCAACATCATTCATAGTACACTTTCGCTCCTTAAGAGCACCTTTTTCGCCTTGCTTGGTTAACAGGTTAATCATCTTAACCTTCCATAACTCAAAATTATTTTTTCCTGAGTACTTCTCAATCTTATACTTAGCACTCGCCATTATTACTAATCCCTCAGATTCAGATCTCTGCCCCAACGATAGCTCTTATACCACTTGTTGGGGATTTTGACCTGCGGAATCACACAGATCTAGATCTAGGATAGCAATTCAATGGCACCAAGCACACAAGAGAACACAGAAAACACCTAGATTTAACGTGGAAAACCCTTTCGGGAAAAAACTAGGGCACAAAGCGACAGATCTCCACTATGAAAACAGAAATTACAAAGAGAAAGGACTTACCTGATTCGAACAACCTCGAATCTCACCCTTGCTACACCCTTTAATTTCCCTTGAACCCCTTTAGAAAACTTTCTCATTCCACTAAAAAAGCCCTAGGAACACCTATTTATAGTTTAGGCAACTTTTCTTTCGCATCCCGGTTGTGAAAGGACTTTGCGCAAAATCGCGGAACAAACTGCGTAACCTACGACTGGTCGTAGCCCTCCTACGACCGGTCGTAACTCTCCTACAACTGGTCCTAGGCCCCGGAAAAAAATAGCACAACTCGCTGGACTTCGAGTCATGTCAGGGCTCAAACCTACAACCAGTCGAGCGCCTCCCACGACCAGTCGTGGCTTTCCCACGACCGGTCAAGCAACATGAAAACTTGAAGATTGAAGGCTTCTCCTCAACACACTGACCGCATGCAACTTTTACAGCGGCACACAGTATCAACATTCGTTGTTGTGTGCTACACTACACAATCGAATACCCCTTAAAACTATTTTCCTTGAAATGGCTTAGGTAAATGGCAGTTGAGCCTGATTTGTCCCCAAGCATAAATTGTACCATGCATATAATGGCTGGAATAGATTCCGTATAATTATTACGGTGGGCCTTGAAAGAAAAAAGAGGGGCAGATATCAACTTAGGTAGATGTCTCTTTCTCAATTATTTGGTTTGGCGTGGCCCACCTTAATCCCAAGCCAAGCTATTTTTTTTAAAGCCGATTTGGTTGTCTTTGTCCCACCTGCTTTCCTTTCGTTCAGCCCACCTGAATTATGAAATAGACTGATTTTTGTACAATATGCCTAACATAAGAGGGATAGGCCCGGTGGTTAGGTTCAATTTCATATAAAACAAACATGGTGAAGCCCATCCAAGGTACTAGGGCAGCGCCTTTTGTTTTTGTTTTTGTTTTATTTATTTATTTATTCTTTTTAAAGATGCTACCCAACATACACCCACACACGCGATGGTGAGAATTCATCCCCAATGGATATAGAATTCAAGACCTCGCGTTGAACCTCGAACCAAGGTATTAGTGCAGCTGTTCGGAAGAATTTGTGACAAATGAGATTGTATCAAAGCCTCTGTAGGAGTTTTCAAAATTATTGTTTCATAGTAATTAAAGTACAATTTGCACTCACAGCTCAATAATTTACTTTTTTAACAATTCAAATTAATTCACACCAAAACACACTTGGAAAACTAGAGAAATGCTCAGCTGCTGTGAGAACACCATAAGCTATGGTGCTCCTACGTGCATTTGTTGATTGGGACAATCTGTCCAATTGATTGATCTGACTGTCCATTTAAGTTCAGTCTACATATCATGGGACAAGTCAAAAGTCACAGTGATTGGACAATCCAATCCATCCTTGACTTGGCCTTTTTTTATACAGCCATTCTTATCCTTATGCAAGCCATGGATTTGATGGCCGTGATTGCCCAACTGAAAAATGATCACGTGGAATCATAAGCAACTCATGATGGTTTCAACAAGTAGATGGAAGCAGAGTGAGTCCTGCCCCCGCCTGGACCGAATCAGTCCTATTAGGAGCCGTGGGACCCACCAGGATGTATGGTTTCATACAGTCGGTTCCTTCATTTTCCAAATCACTTTAGACGCAGATCCAAGGCTCGTATACCACACGGTGGGAATTGAACGCCTACCGTTAAATCAGGCTCACATTTGTGTTTTACCTACAATCAGGTCTATGTTACCTTATGAACAGATTGGATGGTAAATACGCATCACGGAGGGTACTACGAAGGTTTCAACGGTGGATGTCATTATCACCGCTCCTTTCTGTGGTGTGGTTTACTTGAGCCTTGCGTCTGCCTTTTTTTTTTCCGGATCAGAGCCTAAAATGATATGAGAAATTGGATGAACAGCCCAGGTAAAACCCAAACATATTAATGGCCCCACGTAGACCCTGGACCAATTTCCGTCCGGGCAGGGGCAGCACGTAGTCCGCTTCTAACGTGTCCTTTCAAAAGGACCACACCTTGAAGATCATTTGAGGCAAGATTTAGGGCCTGTTTGGCCAGCCGCATTAGATGGTATTAGATGGAATTGTATTCACAGTCCCATCTGATAGATGGTGCTGGCATGTTTGGAAGAATGCCGAATATCCGGATGAAAATTACTTTGAGTTTCGTGCCTAAACTGTGGGATTTGGCTATCCGAACTCCTTGTTTCCCAAATTCCACCCTGGAGTTACAACGGAAGGGTAGAGCCTGGGTCCTAACATTATGCATATTTTTCATCCAAGCTGTCCATCCGATTTTTCACGCTAGTTTAACCTTTGAAACCAAAAATAAAGTCAATCCTCATCTCAAGTGGGCTACACCGTGAGGTACAAGTAATGGAAAGCTCTAGCGTCAACAACGACTCTTCCGGTTGCATGGGTAGAGATTTGGAATGGGTTTCCACTCGTGCGATTTATCGTGGGGTATCTGTTAGATCCACACCATCTATCTCTTTATCCCAGTCATTTTAACCCTTGAGCTCAAAAATTAGTCCGATCTAACAATCAAGTGGACTACACTATAGGTGACGGTGGTTGAGAACACCTCACGTGAAAGTCCCTCTGGAGTTTTGCCCACTGTTGAAACCTTCCTAAGGTCCAACATGATATTTATCTTCAGATCCCACCTGTACATAAGTTAACACAGAAACTAAAAAAAGGGAAAAAACAAAGATCAGCATGATCGAAAACTTTTGTGGCCTTTGAAATTTTTTAATGATGGGTATCACTCTCTCCACTGTTCTCTGTGGCGTGGTCCACTTGAGATTTAGATCGGACTCATTCTTTGGCTAATGTTCTAAAATGATCTTTCCAAATAGATGGTGGGTGTGGATATAAAACATACATCATGATGGGACCCACAAAACTTGGCAACATCACTTACGTAGCATGTGCTGCGACTAACTGCTTTGTAGCTAATCGGCTCCCATACGGTTGTATACCAAACACACCCACTATGCAAATTTACCAACACATCGTAAATCCATGTGTTCCCAAACAAGAATACCTGATATCCTTGCCTTTCCAAATTCACTGCAAATCTACGACAACCACTGACAGTAGCCATGATGACATTATCTATAATTCCATCCCATCTAATACAGGCTAATGCAACTGGCCAAACAGGCCCTTAAGGCTGGCCACTCATCAGGCGGGCCATAAAATCAAAATCAATGGATGGATGATGGAATGATTCAACATACTGGTGTGCCCCACCTAATTAGCAGATCAGTGTGATTTGATGCCACGTAATCTTAATGGTGTGGCCTATCTTCTACAACGGTTTGGATGTCCAAGAAACATGACACGTTGGCCGAAAAGATCCGAAAGTTAACATACAATGCTTGCAGGTGAACTCAGCACAGGAAAGAAGATTTACTAACAAGTAGAAACTAATAAAACATCATTATATGTTATTTACAGAGCAATTACGATCGTAATTAAGCTCTAATCATATTACTAATTATAATTACTCAGCTCTAGCTTTGCTATTCAACGATCTCTGTCCAAAATTCAAATCCATCCATACCTGCTGGAATTCCTTCACAATGAGATCGCGATACTCATCCGAATTTAACGACAGATAGCAAGCCAAGAGGCTCTCGAGCTCTTCTGGACGTTCGATCCCATTCTCTGAGATCATCTCCACCATCGATTCTCTGAAATCTTTCTGTGGATCGAAGGAGCTCTTCACCACAGCGTAATTCTCGAATGATCTGCATATATCTGTTTCCCTCTTCTTCTTCTTCTTCGCCTTCTTTAGATTCTCCAGCGCTCTTATCTTACACATGTCGTTCCTTGAAGCCGTCCTCGGAGAATTCGATCCGCCTTTCGATCTTTGTCTGATTTTCCTCCTCAGCCTGAGATCTCTAATTGTCTGATCGTTTGATGATTTTTGCTCTGAATCTGATGAAATACTGCGTGGAACTCCATCTTCATCTTTTGTGATTTGCTGATCTGGTTTCTGTGAATCCAGAGCTGTCGATTTCTGAATTTCTTCCTGTTCTGTTTTCCGGCATGATTTTATTGAATTCGGGGAATGGACCCTGTCCGTTTGATCCGATTCCGAGATCTTTGGATCTTGTTTTTGAGATCTCTGATCTTCTTGAACCGATTCTTCTCTACATGTAATAACTTCTTCTTCTGCTGCTAAAATTCTTCCATTTCCTCTTCTCGATTTCCTATTTTTCCTAAGTAGCCTCCGTCGATGCTCGAATCTCATTTTATTCCAGTCTTCATCGTTCTCAGAACTTTGATTTTCCGGAGACATCACGAATTTCATTGATACATGGTTGCACCTCTTCCTATTATCAAAATCTTTTCTTCCAGCTTTACCGCTCGATCTGCAGCTGCCACAATTCGAGAACTGAAATGCAAGCTCGTCTTCGAAGCTCCCTAAGCTCTCCCTGCATTCAAACCTCTGCTTACGGAAAGAGAATCTCCAGAAATCATCTTCCGGTTCGACCAATCCGGTCAGGTTCCGGTCCATCCTCCTGTTGAAAATTTCTGGCGAGAAGGAGACGTCGGAGACGGAACGGAAGCCGCAGTCAGATGGCCGAGAGGAGGACCTGAAACAAACAGGTATGGATGAGTTCTGGGGTGATTTGGGTTTGGGTTTTTGCTTGGATTTTGCAGGTTGGGGTTTGGTTTTGCCTCCCATCAGCTTGAGCTTCGAAAGCCATGGAATTGGAAAGAGGTGAGGAAGCGAAAGGCCAGATGATTTCTTTCTTCCCCATTTCATCTCTCCGTCTTCCTTCTGTGAATTCTCGCGAGAGAAAGGGAGAGAGCAGTTAGCCGTTGATAGCTCGGGTTTTCTTGCTTTTTCTTCTCTATTCAAAAGAAAAGCGCGCCTTAGATCATGGGAACTTTTGATTCTTTCTCAACCTTTGAAGTAGACCTTCCAAACTGCACTTTGAAGCTGGTCTACCTTTTCTGAGTTCTCTTTGCATGTGTCGCGACGAATGGGAAACATCCATGCATTTCCTGATGGGGTCCACTTTTAACCCCTTTCCCATTACCAGAACCATCCAATTGCTGAGAACTGCTATAGTAGGCTCTTGAAAATGGTTAGAGCAGTCCATTTTTTTTTTATGTCTGTCGATTTTTGAGTACAACAATTCAGTAGTTAATGTCCTTTCATCGGATTATCTTTTAAATAAATAATCTATCTATGATAATTCCCCATAGATGGATGGTCCAGATCATCCTAGAACGTTCATGTAGGGTCCATTAAGGGAGACGTGCTGCGGCCCCTACGTCGCGATCCATAAGAGGCAACATCTTTCTCGCTTTTGCCTTTTGTTTTCGAGCAGCGGTGGCGGTCGTTGCGTTCTTTTGCTTTTCTTTTCTTTTTTTTTTTGTAATGGTATTATATGATACGTGGCCCACATGTTTGTGCAGTATTCAAGGATTTGTTATGGAAAATGGGACCCATGTTTCGATAATCCGAACCACTTATCTCTTTATTCCATATTAGATGGAGAATGTCACATAAAAAAAATATCTGATAGATTAGAAAGTTTGGAAGACTAATATTATGGCCATTGTCAGTCGATGTGGACCATTGTTGTATCTCTCTACTCAAACGTCTTATCTTAGACAAATCAAATAAATAGGCCGACAGTATCTTATCAAGGAGATTTTTTTTAAAAAAATGAATAGCCCAACACGGTGGAGTCCAGTAGACCAATGGTCTGGATTACAAAAGCATGGGACCAGATTTCAGAACTCAAGGCCACATAAGCTACTATTGTACTTTTCATCCACACTGTTAATTTACCAATCCAAGTCCCAAATAAAGGCTTATCCACTTTGTACGTGGACCCCATCTATTTTAAATCTCAGCCGCCCAAATCGTGTGAGCCACGGCATATTGATCATATGCCTAAATATCAGATTGAGTAGACAATAAGGACCTCTGATTAATGAACATTTGTTTCGACAATACCATCCATCAATCAGCGAGTTAAGATCATACTTTCAGTGTAGTTGCTGATTTATAATCCATTTATGGTGGGACCCACTATTTTGGCGGTTAGGACTCGAGGTAAATGTGACAAAGACAGTGGGAAAAGTCCAGCACCGGCGTATAATTGCCCTGGGCCCATCACTACGACTCCCGGTAAATTCGTTTTGCATTCTACTCCTGCCACACGTGCCTAGCGAAATGTGTGTGCCAGGTTTTGGCCGCTTGTTAAGGGGCCCACTTTATATGTGTCGCTGCTCAAATCTGGTGAGTTTTATCATTAGTTTGGCGATATTAGTATGCTGAACGTGCACCACGGTCAATCAGTTTTAACGTATCTCAACAGCCTGATTTGGGGCAATAATACATACACCATAGGTCCATCTGGTGGATGGACTGGATATCACAAGCATAAGGTCCGTTCGTCGTGTTGGTCCAACGAGGGATGGATAACTAGTGCCCCATGGGGTAATTCCCATTGAACAATCCTGACCATCGACGGATTTTCTTTATAAAAAGAGTCCGAATGGACATGAAGAAAGAGTTTGTCTGACGCTCCATGTTCAATGATGGAAAGAACTCAAAACATCATACGATCATCATAATTTTCGGACCGCCGCTCCTTCACAGTAGGACCCACCAATTGAATGCTGCAAATCTCCTGCTGTTGGGCTCGAATGCGGATTGGGTAGTAATGAGGGGATCTGAGGGGCCACTGTTATGTATGGGTTATATCTGCACCGTCTGTATATTTTTCCATGTCATATTACTGCACAATTCAAAAAATGAGGTAGATCAAAGGTTCAAATGGACCACACAACGAGAATTAAAAATCGACCATTGAAAACATTTTGGGTGCAACGGAAGTTTCGGATCAATCTGATATATTTTTTTTAACCATCAATGGTGGGCCTGGGAAGGTTTCAACGGCAGTTGTCATTATCACCACTGCTTCCTATAATGTGGACCATTTAATCCTTGGATCTGCCTCATTTTTTTTGGCTGGTACCCTTAAATGACGTGCAAAAATGGATAGACGGTGCCGATAAAATCTATACATGACGCTGCCCTCTCAGAACCCGTCCGTTCCTGACTAGGTACGGGAGAGGGTATTACCGGGAAACGGAATGGTTACTCCCCGGTCACCAGCCAATGGCTGGTACTCAGTGCTCCGTGGGCCCTTTCATGATGCATGTATTTCATCCATGCAGTCCATCTATTTTTCTAGATTATTTTAGGGTATGAAACCAAAAATGAGATATATCCAAGTCTTAGGTGCACCACACTACAGGAAACAGTGTTGAATTAACATTGACCATTAAAAATTTTCTGGGGCCCATAAAAGATTTGGATTAATCTGATTTTTGTTTTTTCCCTTCTTCTAGGTCTGTATGACCTAATCAACGGATTTGATTTCAAATAAACAGTACAATAAGCCTTAAGAGGATTTTAATGGTGGATATATAATCAGTATTGCTTTCCTGTGATGTGATCCACCTGATATTTATATATCCCTCTCATTTTTTGGATTAAGCCCTAATGGCCTCTTTGGATATACGTTTTGAGATGTATTGTATCGTTTTAGAAGTTATGATTTGATGTTTATTGTGTTTGGATTGAAGTGAATAGGAGTTGAATCCCACGCATGCGAATACAAACTCCAACCAAATTTTTGAACCGACGGTAGAGTATTGCTAGTGGGTTTTGATGCCATCAATACTTCATATTCATTGCGTTGTATTCGGCAGTAGATAAAAGTTTGAAATTTGTACGATTATAAGATATCTGGTACCTATGTATTGTAAGATTGAGACCGTTCATTTGGTACATTTCAATGTGAAAATCATCTAGGCTAGCAATAAAAAAATTCCATACATTAAACCGGCCACCCGACCCAATTAAGATTGTACAATATGCAGACATAATATATCCTATCCAAGCGTTGATCCGTATAACGTATTGTATATTATGTCAAACAATACCTCCTATGCAAACATTGATTAGTATTTGATTGATTTAGATGTATTCTGCAAACTGTCCAATATATACATCAACAGTACCCAAATACAATACTATACAATACTATACGTGAATCCAAATAGGCCCTAAAAATAGATGAACGACATAGATGAATAATATACATCATGCTGGGGCCCACAGAGCACCGATCACCAACGACTGGGCTAGTGGCCGGGGAGTACCCAACCCGTATCATCCGCGTCAGTCAATATTGGAAATGGATTGCCCCATGGCTAGTGGTCGGTGTTCTGTGGGCCCCACCATGATGTATGTGTTTCATCCATTCCATTCATCCATTTTTACCGATCATTTTAGGTTTGTTCCAAAAAATGAGAGGGATATAAATCTCAGGTGGACCACATTACAGGAAAACAATATTAATTGGATATCCACAATTAAAATTCTCCCAAGGCCCACTGTACTGTTTATTTGACATCTAATATGTTGATTAGGTCATACAGGCCCAGGTAAAGGGATAAAACAAAAATCAGCTTGATCCGAAACTTTTATGGCCTCCAAAAGGTTTCTAATGGTCGATGCTCATTCAGCACTATTTCCTATAATGTGTTCCACTTGAGATTTGGATATACCTCATTTTTGGTCTCATAACGTAAAATCATCTAGAAAAATGTATGGATGGCATAGATGAGACACATACATCATAGTGGGGCCCACAGGCTACCAACCACCAGCCATTGGCTGGTGGCAAGGGGAGTAGCCAATCCGTTTCCGTCGGGATCCGGTCTTGGGTTGGCCGATTGCCTGCTGCAGGAACTGTTCGGAAGCTAGGCAGAGCCCAACATAATGTTTGTGAAACATCAATCTTGTCCATCCATTTGTATTTTTATTTTTTTTCTCATTTAAAGTTGTAAGACAAAAGATTAGGTGTATTTAGAGGAATTCCTACTGTTGAGGTTAAAATCCGGTCGACTCTCTCTCCACGTCGCCCTCTACGTGTTGTCCATGAAACCTGCACCAAGAAAATGGACAAAGGTGACCCTAGCTAAGCCGGGGGACCCTCCGATGCCTAAGTCAGGATAAGAGAATCGGGGTCTAGGTAGAGAGTAGAGGAGGAGAGCTCGATATCGCGTACCTGTAGATATGGCGTTGCGTGCTATTTATATTTGCCTGTGGGGCGGTCTGGTCTCGATAATCTTGGCACAATCAAAGGGATTCCCGGATCGTGGAGATACCGTCTGTAATCTGTTGGTCATGTAGCGTATCCGACGAATAATGCGTATCTGCGAGCGACATTATCGGCCACGTTTGATTATGGTAATTTCCATGCTTAGCGAATGTGATATGCGCATCTGAGTGTCTGTTCGGCTCGACTCGTCAGGCCATAGCAAAGAACATTCTCCAGGTCAGACGATGTCCCACCCAACCCGTCATGCTGAATCCGATGCGGCTGGCTTGAGCCGACATCCGACCCGACCCGTCATGCCGAATCCAATCGGATTGTTAGGACCCCTTTGAGTTGGCCTTTTTCGAAAGATGCTCGCGTATCCTTGTTGCGATGCTGAAGTCTGGTCAGATGAGTCGCGCCTCGGGTGTCGGCTCGGACTTACAGCCGGATTGATTTCTACCATGGGCTCGGATCTCTCCATAACAGAAGCCCCTTACTCTTCGAGTTTGCTTGCAGGCTCGGAGAGTACTTATATATGAAATCTTCCGCCCTTATTGCAATGATGACGGGTCTCGAATTGCGAGTGTGTTAGTCACCTTGGTTAACGCGTGGCGACGGTTACGATCCCGAATCTCCTCCCAGCCTATGAGAGGTTGCCACGCAGGCTTAAGGAGGCGTGTACGTGACGGCTCCTACTACTAGGGCGTCGCTTCACATATCGAGGTACACTGCCCGATGTCAGAGTCGTACTAATGGTTCAGTACTCCTCCAATGCGGTACGACCATGTGTGCTCGGAGATCGGCTCGTGCCGATTCGGCTGTTGCCATTAAGGCTTGCCATTAATGTAGAATTCCTTCGTTGCCAATATAAGGCACTCCGAATTTTCGTTTGCCACTTTTACATTCTGAATTAGAAGAGCATACCAGAAGAGGTGATTTTCGACGAGGCAATTCCGGCCAAATTCGAAGTTTCCGGTAGAAGGTGATTTCCTGCAGTCACTCGGTGAGTCCTGTTGATCTTCACCATTCTTTCTGTCATGTCTTCCGACCTCGAGATGGTTCATGAATACGCCGATGACTCCGAGCCGGGGAGTTATAAAAGTGGGAGTGAGGCTTCCGAAGGCCCTTTCGTGACCACTCTCCCATACTCCCCGCCTTAGAGGTAAAAAATGTCGGGCTCTAAAACCAAGCAGCTCAACAAGAAGACGGCCACCCGAGCCCACCGAGTCGAGACCACTGCCACTACCGAAATATCCGCGAGTTTACGCACCGCAGAGGTAGTCCCATGAGGTCTGTCATTTCAAAATCTCAGATGGAGTGGATCCGTTCGGAATTTCAAATCCCTGACTCCGTTCAGATAAGGGTCCCTGGGCCTTTGGACGTAGCTGGCGCTCCTGCCAAGGGAGAAGTAGTCATCTTCCTTTGAGTGCTGTAGTGTGGGGTCCGACTCCCACTACACCCCTTTATCAGGAAGGTTGCGGCTTACCTTGGATTGGCTCCCGGGCAGTTTACTCCGAATGCCTGGAGAGTGATGATTTCTGCCTTCATTAACTGGAGACAAGTTGGAAACTCCGAGCTGACCCCAGAGGAACTGCTGAGCCTGTACCTGGTCAAGCATGACAGCAATGATCTGTAATACTATTTTATGAATCGGGGGAGCAAGGGGTCGGGATTGGTGATGCACCTGCCGTCCTCCAACAAGGACTGAAAAAATAAGTGGTTCTGGGCGGAAGGTGAATGGGAGGCACCGGCGGCTGAGCTTAGGACCTCAACGGCTCGTATTTCGACGCATTTTACGAAACCAGGTCGGACTTCATTTTACATCCGGGTTGCTGACTTAGTTTTCACCTGTTTCAATTGAAGTAAGATTTTTTTTTTCTTTTGCAGCTTTCCCAAAGAGGTTGCCGCTCCTCGACTTAGACCAGAAAAATCGCATTGCGAAGGCCAGAGCGCGATCGGAGACGCTTCGTTCCTGGGCTGATCTGATCACCGCGGCCAACCTTCACTGGTCTGGGCTTTACAAATCCCAGCCTTTGCCCACGTCCCTCAGTAAGCTGCCCTAATCTCTTCGATGGGCTTTCTTTCGGTTAGTAGCTAATCCGTCTTTTCTTTCGCAGGCATGGCCGAGGCGTCCGGAGCTCGGAAGATTAAAGCAGCTCCGATAGCGGCAGAGTTGCTGAAGGAAGCCCCCTGAGTGAAGATCACTTGGAAGAAGCCAGTTCCCCCTCCCGTGGGGGAATCTTCAGCTGCGCTGACCTCAACAGCCCCAGCTCCGAGACCAGTCAACTTTTCCTCTGCGGTGCCGACCTCGGAGCGCCCTAGTACTACCGCGACTCCTTCGGCAGTCTTGCGCCCGATGGTATCTCCTCCTCTGGGGCTCGTCTAAACTACCGTGGTCGACACCCCAGTCGTTCCGAGCCCTGTTGCTCCTCGTGCTCCTGCTGTCGTCGTTCCCCCCACCGCGGAGGCTCCTGCCGCAGTCCCCGAGCCCCCCGTCGCTATCCTTTCTTCCTCCGAACGGGAGGAGGCCATTAGAATGGCCAACAATATGCTTTCCCCCCGAGGTCTGGGGAGATGTCCGCGCCGAGGGTCAAAACTCAGCCGGGAACAGGGTAGGGGCCGAGGGGGCTGTGGCCTCACCCCAGGCGGGCACAAGTGTTGAGAGGTTTGAGCCGGACTATCATATGACGTGCTTGGCTCTGTAGGCTGCCAAGCATGCTAAAGAGGAGGATATTGCTCAGAATCTTGACCGGTCGGAAGGTGGCTTTCTGAACGACTTCACCTCTGTGTGCTACATGGTATATCTCCGAGAGGATTCTCCCTTTCTTTCATATCGTTATATATATTTTTTAGATTCTGACTTTTGTTTCCTGTTCAGGCCATCCTGGTGTTGGTCTCAGTTCGGGAGAGAGTACGAGAGCATCGGAAGAGGTAGGCAGAGTTCGAGGCTCTCCAGGCTGAGACAGCGGCCGTGAAGTCCTAGCAGATCGAGCTGCACCGGCAGCTTTCGGGTGAGAGGGCCAGTGTGAGCCGATTGAAGGGAGTCATCATCAACCTCGAGGCCAGGGAGCTACACCTGCAGGAGAGGGCGGATAATCTTAAGGCGAGTGGCGATGCAGCGACCGCTGAGCTGACCCGTGCCAGGGCTCACGCAGATTCTTTGGTCATGGAGACTACTTGGCTAGGTGAAGCTCTGAAATGCACCAAGGCCGAGGTGACTGAAGAGCGGATCCGAGCCGTGGATCAGGCCGTGGAGACTCAGCGGGCCAAAGATAAGGCCTCTTTGGTATCAGCGGTTGCCGCCGCGGTTGAAGATTTTAAGACCTCCAAAGAGAGGGACGCACAAGCTGCAACATTCTACAACCGTGGCTTCGACGCTTGTCTCAGGCCGTCCTGGGTTTGTACCCAGACTCGATCTTGACCCTCTTCTGCCTGAGGATCCCGAAGATGCCCCTGCTGAAGTTGTCCGCTCGGACCAAGCCCCTGACGCCCAGGCTCCTCAAGCATGAAAATATTTTATCATTTTTTTTGTAAATGTATTTTTTGCCCCTTCGTGGGGATTTAATGAAAAATATTTCTTTGGTATAGTGTTAACTCGTTCTGAGATGTTGTCTAGTCGACCTCTTTACGGGCCTAGTCCCTTCATTATCGTTTAGTCGGTTTCTAGAGTCGGTTCTCCAAGATCTATCGGCCCAAGTCTTAGTTGGGTCCGATCTCTTAGGATACTCAGCTCGTCGCCTGTCTGGCGAGAACCCTTCATTCTGTCGTGTTGGGCCGAGAGCTTCAACGAAGGGTCGGTCATTATTAGGCTTTTTCCCTCGAAGGGATGTGTTGTCGATTTTTCGTAAGATTAGACTTCGATCCCTTAAAGGATCGGGCCATTTAGTTCGTGCTTGTGTTGATAAGATAATCGGGCAAGCATTCGAAGTAGAATTGAACTTTTATTAAGAGCCTTAAAGGCTAGTCACTCGGAGACGTACATTTTATTATGAGCCTTAAAGGCTAATTCCTCATGGATAGTAGATCTTCAAGTGCTCGGCATTCCAAGGATGAGGGAGATGATGGCCTTCGAGGTCTTCCAGGTGATAAAGCCTAGTTTGGTAGACCTGACTACACGATATGGTCATTCCCAGTTGGGTCCAAGCGCTCCTACCCCTGGCTCAGCCGTGTTCTGGAAGACCCGTCGGAGGACTAAGTCCCCTGGGCGGAAGCGCCTGACTTTGACCTTTGAATTGTAGAAACGTGCTACTTGCTGATGTTGAGCCATCGTTCGGAGCTTGAAAACCTCTCTGAGTTTTTCAAGAAAATTCAGATTAGCAGATATCAGCTCAGAGTTTTGATTTTCTTCGAAGTTTCTTACCCGCGTCGTTGGGAGTCCGATTTTCACTGGCACCATTGCCTCCGAGCCATAGGACAGTGAAAACGGGGTTTCTCCCGTCGAAGTCTGGACTGTGGTCCTATAAGTCCAGAGGACGAAGGAGAGCTCCTCGGCTCAATTTTCCTTCGCTTTTTCCAGCTTCGTCTTGAGATGGTGCTTAATGATCTTGTAGACTGCCTCTACCTGTCCATTTGACTGCGGGTGCCGATGCAATGAGTAAGCGTTCACAATGCCAAGCCCTCGACACATACTACGAAACTTGTCATTATCGAATTGGCTGCCGTTATCAGAAACGATGGTTCGTGGGATTTCGAACCGACAGATGATATTTTTTCACATAAAGTCGATTACTTTTTACTCAGTGATCTGTGCGACTGGCTCGGCCTCAGCCCACTTAGTGAAGTAGTCGACTACAACTATAGTAAACTTGACTTGTCCCTTCCCAGTGGGCAAGGGACCGATGATGTAGATCTCCCATTGGACAATGGCCACGGCCCGCTCATGGGGGTCATTTCTTCTGCCGGTTGCCTCTGCACGACAGCAAAACGTTTACACTTGTCACACTTCCGAACAAAGTCCTTGGAGTTTTGCTTAAGAGTCGGCATTGACGAAGTTTCTTCATGGCCAATGCACGACTGCCAGAATGGTTTTCACAGATTCCCTCATGGATCTCCCGAATCACGTAGTCGGCCTCGTCCGGTCGGAGGCATCTAAGGTAAGGCAGAGAATGCCCATTCTTGTACAACACTCCGTCCAATATAGCGTATCTGGCCGCTCTAACCCTAAGTCACCTCGCCTCTAATTTGTCCGAGGGGTTTTTTCCGGATGACAGATAACTGAAGATCGGGTCCATCCAACTAGGAATGGACTAGACGGGATTGACTTTCTCTGACTGACTGATACTCGGGTGCTCAATAAACTCGACAGGAACGAAACGCGAGATCTTTCCCTCTGAGGCTGAGGCGAGTCTTGCTAAGGCATCGGCCTATGAGTTCTCGGCTCTGCGGATCTGCCGGACGGTGCAACTCCAAAATTTCTCGATCAATTTCCTTGCTTCCTCGATGTAGGCGATCATTCTGACTTCTTTAGCTTCGTACTCCGAAAAGATTTTTGTCACTACCAGCTGCGAGTCGCAACGGACTTGTAGGGTCTGAACGCCTAGGCTCACTGCCAGCCTGAGCCCAGCTAACAACGCTTCGTACTCGGCTTCGTTGTTTGAAGCTTTGAATCTGAGTCTGATTGCGTATTGGATTGTCGTTGAATCAGGTGTAACCAGGACAACACCGGCTCCTCCTTTAATATTGGAAGACCCATCAACGTGAAGGACCCACCCCGGATCCGATGCTGCCTCTTGGTTGCTCAACGGGACAGGTGGTGTCATTTTAACTTCCTTACTAACTTGCTCCTCATCCGGAGTTGTGAACTCAGCAATAAAGTCGGCCACGGCTTGACCCTTGAATGCTGTCCTCGGACGGATTTGAATGTCAAACTCTCTGAGCTCTACGGTCCACTTGGTCATCCGATCCGACACTTCGGGTCTCTGGAGGACCTGCCTCAAAGGAGAGTCTATTAGCACAACTATGGAGTGGGCCTTGAAGTATGGCCACAGTCTTCTGGCTGAGACGACGAGGCAGAGAGCCAGTTTTTCCAAGGACTGGTACCTTGTTTCAGCTGGTACCATAGCTTTCTTTATATAGTACATAGGGTACTGCTTGCTTCCGACTTCTCTGATCAGAGGCGAGATGAAGCCGAGACTGCGAGGTAGAGGAACAGAGGCTCCCCTTCTTCAAGCTTGAACAATAGAGGCGGTGAACCCAAGTATTGTTTTAACTGCTGGAAGGCATGCTCACACTCTGGCGTCCACTCCGCCTTCTTATGACCCTTCAGCTGCTGGAAGAAGGGAAGACACTTATCCATAGCCCTAGATATGAAGCGTCCGAGGGCAGCAACTCTTCCCGTGAGATACTGTATCTCCTTAAGAGTTCGAGGCGAGTTCATGTCGAGGAGAGCCTTGATCTTATCCGGGTTGGCCTCGATACCTCGCTGACTGACTTGAAAGCCAAGAAACTTCCCTGACTCAACCCCGAATACACACTTAGCGGGATTCAATTTCATCTAATATTCTCTGAGGACGCTGAATGTTTCTCCGAGGTCGGCAAGGTGGTTGGAGGCTTGGGTACTTTTTACTAACATGTCGGCCACGTACACCTCTATGGTGTGCCCAATCTGGCTAGCAAACATATGATTCACCAGCCTCATTTTTCAGGCCAAATGACATGACTCGGTAACAGTAGCGCCCTCTGTCCGTGACAAAGGTAGTCTTCTGTCCGTCTGGGGGATACATAGCGATCTGGTTGTATACGGAATAAGTGTCCAGAAATGAGAGTAACTCATGTTCGGCCGTGCTGTCCACTAGTCGGTCGATCCGAGATAACGAGAAGCTGTCTTTGAGATATGCTTTATTCATATCAGAATAGTCTACACAGACCTGTCACTTTTAGTTGAATTTCTTGACGAGCACTACATTTGCTATCCAGTCAGGATAGTACACTTCCTCTATGAAACCCGCATCAAGCAGGACTGAGACCTCCTCGGTAATGGCTTCATATCATTCGGCATCGAACAGTCTTCTTTTTTGCTTAACTGGCCGGTGATCTGGGTCTACGTTCAGCCTGTGGACCAACACATCAAGTGAGATCCCCGGCATATCTGCGTGCGACCATTCGAAGATGTCTCGGTGTTGCTTCAAAAAGGCTAATAACTCATTCCTCCGCTCGGGATTCAGTGATGATCCGAGCTGAACAGTTTTGCTCGAGTCTGATTTATCGAGCGGTACTCTTACCAGATCTTCGACTGAGGAGCTTTCCATCGGTCCTCGAGGATCCAAGGCGTCCATTACAAGCGTTTGTTTGGCAGCTCCTTTTCTCACGGCTATCGCATAACACCTTCGGGCCTCGTGTTGATCGTCTCGGAGATAACCAATCCCACCTTCAGCTGGGAACTTCATCATCAGATGGTAAGTTGAGACGACTACTCTCATTGCGTTGAGGGAGGGTCGACCTAGGATCACGTTGTAGACAGATGGAACATTGACAACTAAAAAGTCTACCAATAGTGCGACTTGATGTTGCCCTTCTCCTGCTGTTACTGGGAGGGAGATGACTCTCTCTCCGGTAAAACCGTGCCAGGGAGTCTTCACGGGTCGGAGCTGGGACCGTGGAATTTTCATCTTTTCGAATGCTTCAGAATACATAACATCAGCTGAACTCCCGGTGTCGACCAAGATGCGGTACACTTTGTAATTTGCTATGGTCATGGTAACCATTAGCGCGTCATTGTGTGGATGCGGGATCCAGCGCGCATAATCTTTCGTGAAAGTCAGGCTGCACGGAGCGACTTAGAGTTTCTTACTGGGACGTTCCATCAAGTGAATGTGGTGTACCGGCTCAGATCTCCGGAAATGGACTTTTCGAGCCCTGTTTGAATCCCCTCCCCCAGCTGAACCCCCGAAGATGGTGCGAATTTCGATGGGTTCCTCTGAGGGGTTGTTCGGCTGTTCTCGCAGCCGTTCCTCTCTTCGAGCAGACTTCTCTCTTTTGGTGTAACGACGTAAATGTCCCTTACGGATGAGGGACTCAATCTCATTTTTTAAATCCACGCAGTCATCCGTGTTGTGACCATGTTCTCGGTGGAAACGACATAATTTTTGCTTGTCCCGGTGCTCTGGGTCAGTCCTCATGCAGACCGGCCAATTAAGTAGTCTGTCTCCTCGGATATCCAGCAGGATCTGCTCGGCGGATGTATTAAGTGGGGTATAAGAGCGAAATTTTCCTTTCGGCCTGCGGTTCGGTCGACGATCGCAGGAAGCGGGTTATCCGCCCCTTTGCCAGTCGACTGAGAGTCTTCATTCCGATGTCTCTTCCCTTTGTTCATCGAGTCGGATACTTGTGTGCCTTTTCGGCTGTTAGTGAACTCCTTGACATTAGTATACTTCTGATCTTTCACCATGCAGTCCGCTAGCATCTTTGGCGGACTCTTTCCGATAGAGAAGGCGAATTTTCTTTCATTCAATCCGCTCAGAATGGCAGCGAGAGTCATCTTGTCATCGTAGTCCTCGACATACAATGTTTCTTCATTAAAGCGGGCGATGTAATCCTTTAACGACTCTTTCGGGGACTGCTTGATGGTGAGCAAGTGAGTGTTGAGTTTCTGACTTCTCTTACCGCTTATAAACTGCGTAAGGAATAGTCGACTTAGTTCCGCGAAAGAATCAATGGAGTTAGGTTTGAGCTGGCGATACCAAATCCGAGCGGACCCTGTGAGGGTCATAGAAAATTCCCTACACATCATTGCGTCCGTTACAGTCTGGATCTGCATCCACGATCAGTAGGACTCCAGGTGTTCAGATGGATCCCTAGATCTTGAATACTGGATGACGGGAGGCATCCGAAACCTCTACGGCATCACTTCGGCCATGATGGCTGGGGTGAAGAGAGGCTCGGTCTCTTCCATCATCGCCTGGATCGTGGCTGGAACTGTCGATTGTTGCTGCTTCTTCTCCAATGTCAGGAACTGATCCTTCAACTCCGTGAATCGTGCCTCCCATGGGTCCTAATTTTTCGCGACGACCTCTGGGGCATCCTTGACCTCCGGCGTTCTCCTTTCTCTCCTCCGTTCTAACTGATGACGGAGGTCCGTGGGCGGCAGAGCGGATGTGGCTGAATGAATGGTTGTGGGGGCCCAAGTGGTGGCGTTCCGCGCGGATACCTCGGCTTGTACCGCATGAGGATTTTGACTCGAATGCAGCACCCCCGATTGTCGGGGGGGTTTCAGGTCTCACACTCCTCGGTATAGTGTGAGTTTTCACGAACAACCCCACCGGCTCGAGAACGGGTTGTTCCTGAGTCGGGCGTAGCTCTGACTCACTCTGTTGTTTCATTCGGTTTATCTCGTCGTGCAGGGCCTGGATCTTGTTTTGCATGGCACGATACTTGCTTGATCGATTGCGTGAACGTTGGGAAGGTCCTGGTGTGGACTCGGCATGAAGCGGTGATGACGATCGAGTCTGCTCATTAGGTTGTGGCTGCACCACTGCAGCTTTCTTCTTCCTCGCCATTGCTTAGAAAAATGAAAACCTGACTTCTAGTTTTAGGTTTTCACAGACGGCGTCAAAAAATATTGAGGTTAAAATTTGGTCGGCCCTCTCTCCACGTCGCCCTCTACGTGTTGTCCCTGAAACCTGTACCAAGAAAATGGACAAAGGTGTCCCTGGCTAAGTCGGGGGACCCTCCGATGCTTAAGTCAGGATAAGGGAATCGGGGTCTAGGTAGAGAGTAAAGGAGGAGAGCTCGATATCGCGTACCTGTAGATATGGCGTTGCGTGCTATTTATACTTGCCTGTGGGGCGGTCTGGTCTCGATAATCTCGGCACGATCAGAGAAATTTTCAGATCGTGGAGATACCGTCCGCAATCTATTGGTCGTGTAGCGTATCCGACGAATAATGCGTATCTACAAGCGACATTATCGGCCACGTTTGATTATGTAGTTTCCATGTTTAGCGAATGAGATATGCGCATCTGAGTGTCTGTTCGGCTCGACTTGTCAGTGTATAGTAAAGAACATTCTCTAGGTCAGACGACGTTCGACCCGACCCGTCATGCTGAATCCGATGCGGCTGGCTTGAGCCGACATCCGACCTGACCCGTCATGCCGAATCCGATCGGATTGTTAGGACCCCTCCGAGTTGGCCTTCTTCCAAAGATGTTCGCGTGTCCTTATTGCGATACTGAAGTCTGGTTAGATGAGTCGCGCCTCGGGTGTCGGCTCGGACTTACAGCCGAATTGATGTTCTGCCATGAGCTCGGATCTCCCCAGAACACCTACCATTGAAACTTTTATAGGGTTCATCTTAATGTTTTTATGCCATCGAAACTGTAAATAATGTCATTCCAACCAGGATGTACTGAAAATACAAATAATGTTAGCTTGATACAAAATTTATATGGCCCTAGGAATGTTTCAATAGTGGTCATTCAATCTCCACTGTTTCCTCTCATGCGGCCCACTTGAGTTTGGGATACGTATCGGATGGATTTTCTAAAATTATCTGAAAAAATTGGATGGAAAGGATGGATTTCACAAAACCATGGTGGTGGGCCCTACCTAACTCCAAGGGCAGGAACTTCTTAAGACACCGTGTCGCAATTCGCGTCCTTCGGGCTTCGGTCCTCGCATGCCATCGGCGAAGCATTTCACTCCATCTATCTTTATTGTCCATCTAATTTTAGGACATGAGCCAAATCAAAAACTGAAGTGGGCCACACCACAGGAAACGACAAAAACTGAAGTGGGCCACACCACAGGAAACGATTTGAACGCCCACTGCTGAAGCCTGCCACAGAAGTTTTGGATCCAGATGATATTTGTGTTTTTCCTTCGTTAATCTCATCATGAAAGATGGCGTACGTAACAGTGGGCCCTAAAAAGGTTTCAACGTTCAGCATTTTCGTCCGAACTGCTTCATGCGACATGGGCCACGTGACTTTTTGGCTAGTGTTCTAAGATGAGACGCAGAAATGGACGGACGGAGCGGACGTAACACGAATATCACGGCCTCACAGAGCTCCGGGTTACACCGCAAGTGGCGTCAAGGTGAGACCCGGATCCACCGAGGTGGATGGGACGCCTAACTGTGGGGCTCATGTTGATTTATGCGGCTTAAATCTACACCCTCCAACCGTTCTGAAAGCTCATTTTAGGGCACGATCCCTAAATTTAAGGAGATCCAAATCTTATGTGGACCATACCACAAGAAACATTAGTGATTGAATCCCCACCATTAAAAACTTCATCAGGGTCACGGGAATGTTTATTTGCCATCCAACCTGTTGATAAGGTCATAAAGATCTGGATGAAAAGACAACACAAATATCAGCTCGATCTAAAACTTTTGTGGCTCATGAGAAGTTTTTAATAATCTATTACAACTGTTTCCTGAATATATTATGGACCACATGAGAGTTGGATCTGCTTCATTTTTTTAATCATGATATGAATGGATGGCGTGGATGTAGTCACATACATTACAGTGGGCCCCACTTTCAGGATCCCACCCACCACGGTAGATCCGGTCGGACCTGTCTTTTTTCTCCTTAAGAGGCACACTAAACAAGGAAGAGGAGTTCGTTGTCCTACACGTCATGTACCATCTATAGCTGCCTACAGAGGCCCACACGTTGAATAGTTTGACAATAGAAACCGTCCATATTTTGGAATTTATGCCCTACGGGCCCACCTTTGTGACCATCACTATCCTTTGAAGCATTTAGAAAAAATGAAGATATAAATTCTCAACGGCTCGCATTCAACTCCAAAAATCAAAGCTTAAAATAAGCATGAGCACGGAACAATGACTTTTTAACGGCAGCAATGATATTTTCGACAGTTCAAATCATAGGAGTATCTCAGAACGTGCGCTCCAATGGAGCGGATTAGCTGTTACCCGAGTAACAGCTCAATGGTTGTTATCCTTACCACGTGGGGCCCACCTTACCGATTCGTTTTTCCAGCTCGCTTAAGGGTGTTGTCCAAACAATTAAGCAGATACAAATCCCCGATGGACCACATCACTGGGAAAAGTGGTGAATAACTATTGTTGCTAACTGACTCTAGATTACTCTCCGTTCAGATTTTTGAACTTTAAGTTACTTTAGAGTCGTAAACCTGCACAATAATGGTAAGCAAAGAAGACCTTGGCTCAAGCAGGGAACTCTTCGATGCCTAAGTTAGGTCAAAAGAATCTTGGTATAAGTTATAGAGGGAGTGTATATAATATTGCGTATCCATTTCCTTCTCAGAAGATGCTATATATACCCTCATGCTTAAGATGGGCATGTCCACATAACTCGGCGCATCTTAAGGTATTTACCCCATCATGCGGGTGATTCGGCTACCCAATCGTTGTATAGTTGTGCAGACGTGGGCGGTTGAGTAACCGCAGCTAATCTTACGATAATGGGACAACTCATGACCCTCATCATAAATAGACTCTGACGCGGGTCCCAAACCAACTACCTCGGCGTCGTACCACTCCGATCCGAATACTTCAACCTTGGATCATTTCGAAATCCCGCCTCAAATCCTAAGTCGACGGCTTCCGTCCAGGAGCTCGAAGTAAGCGCACAACAATAACCGGATTGGAGGTCTAACCCAAACCTATACTCAATTCCCAACTGTCCTACACTCCGAGTCGCTCTGGATTACTTCGGATTCAGAGTTACGAGATCTCTAATCTTCTCATAGCAACTATTAAAAGTTATTGGAGCTTACAAAGATCAAGATAATTTTTGTATTTTTTCTTTATTTAATTATGGTTGGCTTTATAATGGATTAAATGAAAAATAAACATTATAAATATGCTTCCGGTGAGCTTTGGGATGTTTTAATGGTGAGCATTCAGTCATCACTGTAGCTTGTCACGTAGTCCACCTGAAATTTGTATATTATTATTTTTTGGAATATTTTCTTAAATTGATCGGTGAAAAAATATGAACCGGAGGGGATGTATAACATAAGATTAAGGTGGTCCCTACGGTAGGAGTAACCTCCGTTGAGCTGTTACCTGGGTAACACCTGGACGCGGATTGCGTCCTACCCAGTCGGTAATACATCCAGGCAGGGCTCTATGGGGCCCACCGTGATGTAAATATTTTATTCACAACGTTGATTTTTTTTTTTATATGATTAATTTAAGGTATGAGCCAAAAATTAAATTGAGATAGTTTTAGGGCCTGTTTGGCCGGGCAGATCCTATGGTATTAGGAGGGATGGGATCAATTTTAAGGTAATGATGGCGGTGTCAATGGATTGTCTTAAGATCCATGGGATTGCTTATATCCCGGGACAAGTTCACTGGGTCTGTTTGGCACGCCCCGCATATCCCTAGATTTTACCTTCCAATCCATTCAACCAAGGGATAGGATCAATTTTAAGGTAATGATGGTGATGTAAGTGGATTGTCTTAAGATCCATGGGATGGCATATATCCCGGGACAAGTTCACCGGACCTGTTTTGGCCGTCATGCCTATCCAAGGATATTGCCGATCCCATCCCTCCTAATACCGTGGGATCTGCCTGGCAAACAGGCCCTTTGGGCTTAAATATGGACCACAAATTGGAGATTGAACTTCCACCATCAAAAACTTTTTAGGAGTTGGAGAAGTGTTGGATCAAGATGAAATTCTGCATGACCTTATTAATAGGTTGGGTGGTAAAAAAAACATCATCGTGGCCCTTAGAAAGGTTTTAACGGTGGGTTTCATTATCACTGTAGCTTCCTTTGACGTGGATCAGCTGTGTATCTGCTTCATTTTTTTGATGTAATTAGTTAAAATGACATGAGAAAAGCGCTGAACGGTGTGGATAAAATACTTACATTACGTTGGGCCCCACATAGCCCTGCCTGCCCGGAACGCAATCCGCGTCCGGTAACACCTAAACCGTGCCCATCTGGATCCTGCGTTGCAACATATACAGAACGAACTGGCCCCCTCTTGGGTCATGACCCGTTAGAAAAGCTACGTGATGAACGTGTTTTATCCACGCCGGCCATCCACATTTCCAGATCATTTTAGGCATGAGCGAAAAAAAATGAGGCAGATACAGATATCAAGTGGATAACACGGTAAGAAACAGGGTGACTGATCACCAACCTTTAAAATATTCTTAATCCTAAGCCTTATTGGGATATTTATTTTCCATCTAACCTGTCGATTAGGTCACAAATTCCAGGATGAAGGGAAAACAAAAATATCAGCATGATCCAAAATTTTTGTGGCTCCCAGCATTCAATCACCACTGTCTCTTATGGTGTGGTCTATCTGAGAATTGGGTGTCCATCATTTTTCGGATCATGCTCTAAAATGATATTAAAAAAAATGGATGAATGGTATGGATAGAACACAAACATCATGGTGAAGCCCCCGGACCTTTTTTCCTGCACCGACCGATCACCGTACTAGAGGGGTCACTACCGAATCCGAGTCCAAATGAACTCGATCGAAGAGCAGCGCTTGACACGTGTGAAATGCTACCTGATCCGCAGGGAGATATTGGGGTGATCCTCCACACACGTGCCTACACAACGTAAGTACATAAGCTACTGTCAACTCATCACATGGACCCCACGGGAAACATTTCCAAAAGAAAAGTAATCAGTCATCTCATCAGATGGCGAAGATGGTACGTCGAATATTGACTGTTGATAATTTATTTATTGAACGTTCATTTCTGTTGTACAAGTGTGTCCCTTCTGAGGACCAGACAGGCGTGTTTTCTGGGACAGAAATAGATTATTCATAGAAGGCCCCACCAGATGAATGGTCCGGATCTTCTGCGTGCTTTTCGGAACCGCCAAATCAATCTCGCCCACGCGAATCAAATTAACATTTGTAAAATCCAACGACCATTTTGAAAGGTTGGAGACATCTACGGACCCACGAGTCCAATCACCAATCAAGTCTCCATTTCAATAGGTCTGCTTTTGTCTTTTTCTTGGCATCTGTCCAATTGGACGTGTCCTTTAGACCGAAGATCACCATATATAACGTACCACAATCCTGACCGTTCAAGAAGTGGGAAAGGCCATCAGATGAAAATGACCTGGATAAATTTTTTCTGAACGCCCCAGTCTTGGTCTTTAATGGACGCGGATTGCCTACCGAGTAACTCAGTAAAATATGTGGGGCCCTCCATGATTTTTGTTTCTTATCCACGCCGTCCATCCATTTTATCAGATCATTTTATGGCATGAATCCAAAATTGAAGCATATCCAAATCTAAAGTGAACCACATTACAGGAAACAGTGGGGATAGTGACATCCACCGTTGAAACCATCCTAGGGTCCACAGAGATGTTTATTTTTCATCCAACCTGTTCATAAGGTCACACAGACATGGATGAAGGGAAAAAAAAATATCGGCGTGATCAAAATCCCGTGGGCCCCAGTAATTTTTCAATAGTAGGAGTTCAATTCCTACTGTTTCTTGTAGTGTGGTCCACTTGAGCTTTAAAATTCTTCAATTTTATAATGATTTGATAAAATGATATGATAAAATGGATGGACGGCGTGGATAATACACATACATCACGGTGGGCCCTACAAAGTTTACTCAGCACGCTATAAGGTACTGAGTTACTCAGTACGCAATCCCATCTCTTCTTTAATTCGGAAGATCAGATGCCATTCAATCAGAGAATCGGGTCCTTTAGTCAATCTGATTGTAGGTCTGTGCACCATCCAAACTGGATCCGAGATTCTGGACGGCTTGGATTCGGCATGTATATATCACATTCCAGCGAGCACGTCCATGTGTATGGATGTTCTTATTCTATCCGGGTGCTACTTTAACCTTTAAACAAACGAAGAGACAAGCTATCACCGTCCAATGATCGATAAGGAAGGGAATCCGTCCAATGATCGAGGGGAAAGGGGATTCATATCCACATTCGCCTGATTGATTTTACATGCACCAGTCTGCATCTTGACCGTTGAATGGTTCACATTGGTGGTATCTCCATGATAGAGTATTAAAATGATAGAAGCATCTCTTTATATGACACTAGCGGTTTTGAACGATTTTACCTGGGCAATTGGTTGTACGAGAGTTCTGAGCCTTAGGATTTGAAAAGACATAAGCCTTGAAAAGACGCGAGAGGAGTTTAAAATATAAGCTAGGTTGTTTGGTTGATAGCAAACGGGTGGTAAATGGATGCATGCGGGTAAAAAAGTCCATTTGAATGATAATAAACAAATGTAGTTGGAATCAATATAAAAAAATGCAGCAAAATCATAAGAATTTGAGTACTCTCAGATATTTTTAAGTGGGCTTACTTTTATGGCTCACCTGGGCTCTATTTTCATTAGTTTTAGCCAAAGTATATATTTAAGGGATTTTTAAAATTCTTCATAGTATTAATTAGTGATATTTCAATCACATGCTTTGATAGTTTATATTTACCAAAAGGTTCCTCTTACTATAGCGATAGAGAATATAAAGTCTAAGATACTCTTCACAAAGAGTAATGCAAACCAGTGTTTTGGTGGAGAAGGGATTTATAATTTGTAAAATAACTAAAAACTTTGTAGGTATTATTAGCTTGCTGTCTTTAAGAGAAATTTAAGCTGATCATAAATTGAGTTACCTAAGTTTAAGTGTAGGTATCAAAAGCCAACTCATATGTTATTCAGGTGGACCATATGACTGGAAACGTTGTACAGTGTAATGCTTAGCCTTCAAATTATTTCCCTTATTGTGACCCACGTAAATAAAATTTAAAAAATAAAATTCTAATTTTCAGGGTCTAAGACTAGATTTTTGTGTGTGGAATCTAATGGTTGGAATGAATTTCTTATGTCAGTATGGTGGTCTGTATAAAAATCAAAAGTGGACTTTTCTCCTAACTCTTTCTTTTGTTGTGGCCCATCTAATTCACATATTAGCTTCTTTTTAGGCATTGAGCTTAATCTTGGATTATGCATCTATTGGTTCGAGTGAATTTCACACACACATCATGTGTTCGAGCACACAGTGTAGTGTGGGTAGGTGTGTGCGTAGAAATGTACAAAGAAAGAAGAAAAAAAGAAAGCTGAAGTCCCTCAAATCTGAAGCGGATTTAGGTGAGTTCTCCGAATGACCAAGATTTTGCTGCCTGTGCCGTGGAGCCCACCTTGATGTATTATGTATTCTATATCCACTCCGTCCATCCGTTTTTCTAAATCATTTTAGGGCATTATCTAAAAAATGAAACAAATCTAATTATCAAGTGGACCATACCATTGGAAACAATTGTGATTGGCTATTAATGACCGCAAGTTTTGAATCAAGCTGATATTTGTTTTTTCCCTTCATCCAGGCGTATGTGAACTTATCAATATATTGGATGACAAATAAACACTACGGAAACATTAAGGTACACTGTAAGAATTTTTTAATGGTAGGGCATTCAATCACCACCGCTTCCTAAGATGTTGTCCATCTAATAATTGGATCTACTTATTTTTGAGATAATGCCGTAAAATGATATCGAAAAATGGAGATCGCATAGATATAGTATACATATATCAAGGTGGGCCCCACAATAAGGGCAGGACCGTTTTGGCCCAGGCAGGGTCTCACTTAATCCACTCCCCCTTAAAACGGTCGTGGAGGATGCATATCTATTATTACCTCCACCGGGACCTAGCTATAGACAGACGTTCATAATAGGGGCTATGTAGGGTCCACCATGATGTATATGTTTCATCCACACCCTCCATTCTTCTAACTGATCAATTTAGGGCATGATCCCAAAAGGAGGTAGATCTAAAGCTTGAGTGTACCACACCACTATAAATAATGGTGACAATTAAGGGTGTACATTGAGTCGGCCAGTTCGACTCGGCTCGAACACTGGCTGACCTCAGCTCGAACTCGGCTTGGCTTGGTCCTGGAGCCTGACTGGCCAGCTTGGCTCGGTTTGGTTAACAGCTCGGGCCAGCTCAAGCCGAGTTTAAGCCAAGATGGAGTCGAGGTCGTCATTGAGGCATTTCCACAAACACCTGAACTACAACTTCACAATCTCACCGTTCGTAAAACAGAGGCAATCGTTTTACAAATGTTTTATCAAATACCTTTTAAGTAACGTAAAACCGAGAGAGAGAGAGAGAGAGAGAGAGAGAGAGAGAGAGAGAGAGAGAGAGAGAGAGAGAGAGAGAGAGAGAGAGAGAGAGAGAGAGAGCAGCATTTGGTTGAGTCATTTTATCAAACAGTTGGTGAGCAACATCAATGGCAAAGTAACCGAGTCACCAAACTAGTTCGATCCGAGTTCGATTCGAGTTGGATTCGATCCTAGTCAAGTCGAGCTGGGGACCAACTCGGCTTGAACTCATTTTCGAGCTCAAAAAATCAGCTCGACTCGGCCCGAACTCAGCTTCAAACCGAGTTGAATCGAGCTTTTTCGAGTTGAGTCGAGCGAGCTAATCGAGCTAGCTCGGTTCGTGTACACCCTTAGTGACAATGATGCCCACTATTGAAACCTTCCTCAAGCCCACCATGATGTTTGTTTGCCATACAATCTGTTCATAAGGTCATGCATATGAAGGGAAAATATAGATATCATCTTGATCCAAAAAATTTGTGGACCACAAGAGGTTTCAACGGTAAGTGTTCCATTCCCATCATTTCCTATGGTGTGGTTCACTTGAGCCTTAGATATGCCTCTTTTCTGGGTTCATTTCCTAAAATGATATGCCAAAATGGATGAACAACATGGATAAAATACATACATTAGATGGGCCCGCATAGCCCTACCAACACCATCCCTCTTAGGCCAAGTCCTCTCAGAGGTGCGTCAGTTATCAGAGGGACCGATATTTTTACGGGGCCCACTTCAACGTGTATCTGAAATCCACATGGACTATTACATGAGTAATCTAACTTAGGTCCACGGTTAAGAAAATCAAGCTGACCTATGATTCGGATGGACCACACCAAATGAAATATTTGGAGGAAACATCAACAATTATTTTTTATTGGGCTCACCATGGTGATTATGTTAATTCCACTCACATCATTAGATGCCACAAAAACATTTAAGTCTAATACCCTAAAGTTGGGACAATACTTAATTCAAGTGGGCCACACCGAGGGAAAAAGTTTCGGTGGACACAACCAAGTATACTATTTCCAGTTGTATGGTCCACCTAAATCACGGATGGGACTGATTTTTGATACCTACACCTGAAGTTATGTCAAGCAACTAGTGATCGACTTAGATTTCCTAAACACGACAGGTTAGTGTCTACATGATTTTTGTTTCTTTGATAGGCGTAGTTCCCTTCTACATTGTGGAAGAGACTGGCCTTCCGGCTGTTGGCGTAATTCCCTTCTGCATCACATGGGACCGGGTTTCTGACATTTTACCTTCCATTGTACGTAAAAAGAAGGTTATGGTAGTCCAAGGATGTTATCAGAATATCATGTTATTGTAGGAATTTTTTGGTAAAAACCCTTCTAAGATATTAAATTAGTTTACTATGCATTCCCATCACAGGTATACGTATGAAGTCACTAAGCCGAGATTGTGAATTTGTGACGGACCAGATCCGCCACAAAACAAAATTAACGACGGCTATGGTCCATCACAGTTTACAGCATCATAAAATTTAAACGATGGATGGAATCCGTCACAAAATTAAGATAGTTCTGCGATAGATTTAGTCCATTGCAAAAATAATAATAATAAAAAAATTCCGTCTCTGATCTTAGGAGAAGTAGACCTCAAATCCATCATGGATTTTCGATTTGTTCAGAAATTAGTGACGAATTTGGTCGGTCATTAAAAATTCTGCATATGTTGGTGTTACATTTTTTAAATTTTTTTTTTTTTTCTTTGGAATCTGTTACACCTAATAGTTATCCAAAAATAAGAATCCCATTGACAAAATTCAAAAGATTGGACTGAATATGAAGGACTAAATATCATTTTGGGTGTGTTAGGATGCTCAGCCTGAAAGCAAACTAAACAATATGGCAATTTTTATTTTTTTTTGAGAATTAAAAAAGTAGAAAGTAAATGGAGGGTAGGCCCTTGAAACAATCTCCCTAATCTGATTGAAGGGTGCAATTCAAAAGCCTAGATTTTCCCATGAACAATCTCCCTAATCTGATTGAAAATAAGTCAAATGCCAAGGATTCGCTTGTACTAGTCCGTTACTAAAATTAGAATGAATAGAAAAGGTTTAGTGCTTTAACCTCTGTGTGGAGATGGAAGGGATTGCTGATGGGGATTTCTCCTCATGGCTCGACCGGTCAAGGGTGCTGGTCGACCAGTTGAGGACTAACTTGACTCGAACTCCAGCAAGTTTGGTTTGAAAATTTCCGTAGTGTTTGACCAGTTGAGGGATGTGCTCGACCGGTCGAGGACCCTGCTCGACTAATCAAGGTTACTCAAATTTGAGTCCGGATTTTTGTGCGGACTGCAGAAATTTGAGGCGGTTTTGCAAGAGGTGCGAAAGGGAGTTGCCTAAATTGTAAATAGGGGTTGATAGGGCTTTTCTAGGTAATGCAAGGGAGTTTCGTAAATTTTTGCAAGGGTTTGATAAAGAGTTTATGTCTATCAAAGGTGAGAGAGAGAGAGATAGACAAAGATAAAGAGGAAGCTTGTGGAAGGGAGGTTCTGCTCATACATGTGATCTACTGTGCACTCGACATCTTAGCGCTTCTATGTCCTCGTGATCGATAAGATCTCTCTATTTTTCTTTTATTCTCTTATTGTTCATTCACTCTTGTGTGAGTGAAGAAGGTTTGATCTAAGTGGTGTGTACTTATGATCGGTTGTAACGTTCTACTTCATAGTGGATCGTTGCTCTGGACTAGGTCCCGTGGTTTTTACCTCTTTGAGGATTTTCCACGTAAAAATCTCGTGTCGTGTGGTTTATGCTTTGATTTATTTCATTGCTTTATTATCCCATAATTCTGATTTATTTGGGAGGCTAAATCCTAAGGTTTTGTGTAACGGCCCTCAACAAAGTGGTATCAAAGTGAGGGTGGTTGAACAGAGTGGGATCAGATCTGAATTATGGAAGGTGGCTCATCAAAGATGATCAGCCTCAATGGTTCTAACTGGACCATATGAAAGGCTAAGATAGAGGACTTGCTTTATTGCAAGGACTTGTATTCTCCAATTCAAGGCATATCAACAAAGTTTAAGGATATATCAGATGATGATTGGAAGAAGTTGTATCGAAAGGCGGTGGGGTTTATTAGAAAATGGCTGAACGATTCCGTATTCCATCATGTGTCTAAGGAGACCTCAGCTGTTAGCCTATGGCTGAAACTACAAGGGCTGTATGAGAGGAAGACAACCGACAATAAAAATTTTCTAATAAGATGACTTGTGAATCTCAAGTTCAAAGATGAAAGTTCTGTGACTGAACACATGAATGAAGTCAACAATATATTGAACTAACTCTCCGCTATGAAGATAGTCCTGGATGATGAATTACAGGATTTACTATTGCTTAGCTCATTGCCTAATAGTTGGGAGACATTGGTGGTATCTCTAAGTAACTCCGCGCTAGATGGAAAGGTATCCATGGAACAGGTAACCAGTTGTCTCTTTAATGAGGAGACAAGGAGAAAGTCGCAAGGGTCTACTAAACAAGAGGCCCTTGTGACACAAGAATGATGGAGAAGAAAGAACCGAATGGGCGAGAAGGCCAGAGATAAATCAAGAGGCAAGTCGAGTACTAGAAGGATATTGAATGATGAAATTATGGCAAAAAGGTCCACTATAAGCATGAATGTTGTAAGAATAAGAACGACATGAAATGAAAAGGAAAGGAGAAGGAAGATGAATCAGACTCCACTACGGTCGCTTCAGATGGTGACGTTATAGTTATTCTTTCAGTAGATCATGATGTTTGTATCACATCTATGAGTCAGAACACCGACTGGGTGATAGACTTGGGAGCTTCGTTTCATGCCACTCCACGCATGGAATTCTTCACAAGCTACAAGTTAGGTGACTTTAGGACTGTGAAGATGAGAAATTTTGTATTGAAGATCGTAGGGGTCGGTGATATTTGTGTGAAGATCGATGTGGGCTGCACATTGATTCTTAGAGAAGTGAGGCATATCCCAAACCTTTGCCTCAACTTGATATCGACGGGAAGAATGAATGATGATGGCTATGAAAGTTGTTTTGCTGGTGGGCGTTGGATGCTCATCAAGGGTTTGTGATCATAGCTAGAGGAAAGAAGTGTTGCACCATTTATAAGGTAAGTGTCAGTGTGTGCAAGGGTGGGTTGAACACAGCGAAAGATTCAGCTATTGACATGTGACACAGACATCTAGGCCACATGAGTAAAAAAAGACTTCAGGTACTAGCGAGGAAGCGACTCCTTCTAGACGTGACAGGTATACCTCAAAAAACATTTATTGATTGTTTATCAGGGAAACAATATAGAGTTTCATTTGTTAAATCTGCTTCTCATATTAATAAAGTGCATGCATTAGATTTTGTTTATTTTGATGTTCGTGGTCCTATGAGGACAAAAACCTTGGATGGTGCATTATTTTTTGTCACTTTTATAGATGATGCATCTAGGAGGGTTTGAGTTTATACTTTGAAATCTAAGGACGAGATCTTTGGTGTGTTTAAATTATTTCATGCTATGGTCGAGAGAGAGGCAAGCAGATCATTAAAGTGCATCCGCACTGATAATGGTGGTGAATACATTGGTGAATTTCATGAGTATTGCAAGTCCTTAGGTATACAACATGAACAAACGGTTCCCAAGACCCCCTAGCATAATGGTGTGGCTGAGCGAATGAATCGCACCATTGTAGAGAGAATCAGATGCATGTTATCCCATGTAAAGTTGCTCAAGACATTCTGAGGAGAAGCAATGTACACGGCAGTATATTTGATAAACAAATCTCCATCAGTTCCGTTGAATGGAGAAGTACTCGAGAAGGTGTAGACTGGACAAGATTCTTCGTATAGTTATCTTATGGTGTTTGGATGTAGGGCATCCGTTCACTTACCAAAGGACAAGAGGTCCAAGCTCGATACAAAGATCAGGAAATGTGTGCTCTTGGGGTATGGTGATGAAAAGTTCAGTTACAGATTATATGATCCGACCGAGAAAAAGCTCATCAGAGTAGAGATGTGGTATTCTTTGAAAATCAGTGTATAAATGAGATGTGATATTCTTTGAAGATCAGTGTATAAAAGACATTGGTAAGCCAGAGAAGAATCAGCCTAGTTCAGGTGAGGCAGATGACATGAATCCAATTATTCCTCCCGTGGTACCTAATGACGGGAGAGTACAAAAAGGTGCAAGGACGAGGGAATTCCTACAGAATATGGGCCAGGGGAGCAACCCCCACTTGATTTACTTGTTGAGCCACAGGTGAGGAGGTCATATAGGGACAGACAGCTGTCTAAGAGGTACTTACCACATGAGACATTATGCTCACTAATGGGAGAGAGTCAGAAGATTATTCTAAGGCCCTAGCCGACGAGCATGAGTAGTTAAAAACTATGTAAGAGAAGATGAAATCCTTGCATAAGAACCACACTTTTGATATGGTAAAATTACCTAAGGACAAGAAAGCTCTGAGCAACAAGTGGGTGTTCAGAAAGAAGATTGAGTAGAAAAATTCACAAACGAGGTTCAAGGCTAGACTTGTGGTGAAAGGGTTCGATCAGAAGAAAGGTATAGACTTCAAGGAGATATTCTCACCAGTGGTAAAGATGACATTCATACGGGTGTTGCTTGGGCTGGCGGCTAGCATGGATTTAGAGATAAAACAGTTAGATGTTAAAACTGCCTTTCTTCATAGTGACTTGGAAGAAGAGATTTACATGTACCAAGCAAAGGGGTTCGAAGTCAAGGGCAAAGAGCATATGGTGTGTAGGTTGAGGAAGAGCTTGTAAGGGTTGAAACAAGCTCCACGACAATGGTACAAGAAGTTTGAATCATTTATGTTAAAGCATGGATATGACAAAATGGAGTCAGACTACTGTGTGTTCATGCGCAAGTTCTCAGATGGTGATTTGTTAATTCTATTGTTATATGTTGATGACATGCTCATCATGGGAAAAGACGTCAAGAAGATTGACAGGCTGAAACAAGAGTTGGACAAGTTGTTTACGATGAAAGACTTGGGCCCAGCTAAGCAAATCTTAGGAATCGAGATAACCCGTGACAGAAGCAGCAAGAAACTTTTACTGTCACAAGAGTGGTATATTGAGAAAGTCCTAGAGTGGTTCAATATGAATGCAGCGAATCCGGTCAGTACTCCACTGGATGGTCACTTCAGATTGAGCGACATGCAGTGTCCCAAGATGAAGGCAGAGTTAGATGAGATGCAAAAGATACCCTACGTGTCAGCAGTAGGAAGTTTGATATGTGCTATAATGTGTACATGCCCAAACATATCATATGCAGTTGGTGTTGATAGCCGATATCTTGCCAATCTTGGTAAACAGTATCAGACAACGGTGAAGTGGATATTGCAGTATCTAAGAGGCTCATCTGGGTTGAGCTTATGCTATGGTGACGAAAAACTTGTGTTAAAAGGCTACACAGATGCAGATATGGCGGGTGATATAGATTCTAAGAAGTCTACATTGGGGTTCATATTCACGTTTGCAGGGAAAGGGTCTCTTGGCAGAACAAGCTACAAAAGGTCGTAGCATTGTCGATGACAAAGGCCGAGTACATTATGATCACAGAGGCATGTAAAGAGATACTTTGGATGAAGAGGTTCTTACAAGAACTTTGCTTGGAGCAGGAGCATCATGTGGTCTATTGCGATAGTCAAAGTGCTATACACTTGAATAAATATCCAAGTCAGCATTCCAAGTCGAAGCATATAGAAATTCGGTATCACTAGATCAGAGATACTTTAGAACATAAGGTGTTACAGCTTAAAAAGGTCCACATGGATGATAATGGGTTAGACATGATGACAAGGCATTACTTAAGGGTAAGTTTGAACTTTGTAGAAACCTAGCTAGCTTGAAGAAGGCGAATTCCTCCTAAGTCGAAAAGGGAGAGATTTGATTATAATTTCTCCTCATGGCTCGATCAATTGAGGGTGCTGGTAGACTAGTCGAGGACTGGCTCGACTCGAACTCCAGCGAGTTTGGTTTGAAATTTTCTGTGGTGCTTAACCAGTCAAGGGAGGTGCTTGACCAGTTGAGTGGGCAGCTCGACTGGTCGAAGGTCCTGCTCGACCAATTGAGGTTATGTGGATTTGAGTCCAGATTTTGTGCGGATTGCGAAAATTCGAGGCGGTTTTGCAAGAGTTGCGAAAGGGAGTTGCCTAAACTATAAATAGGGGTTCCTAGGACTTTTCTAGGTAATGTAAGGGAGTTTCCTAAAGCTTTGTAAGGGTTTGTTAAAGGGTTTAGGGCTATCAAATGTGTGTGTGAGAGAGAGAAAGAGAGAGAAAGTTTATGAAAGGGAGGTTCTGCTCATAGAGGTGATCTACTATGTACTCGACATCTTAGCTTTTCTACATCTTCGTGATCGGTGAGATATCTCAGTTTTTTTTTTATTCTCTTATTGTTCATCTATTCTTGCGTGAGTGAATAAGGTTTGATCTAATTGGTGTGTGCTTATGATCGGTTGTAACATTCTACTTCATAGTGGATCATTGCTTTGGACTAGTTCCCGTGGTTTTTACATCTTTAAGGGTTTTTCACGTAAAAATCTCTTGTGTCGTGTGGTTTGTGTTTTGATTTATTTCATTGCTTTATTATCCCATAATTCTGGTGTATTTGGGAGGCTAGATCCTAAGGTTTTATGCAACAACCCTCAACAATTGCGTGTTATGATTATGTGGATTTGTTGCTGCTTATGATGATGAGGTTCTGAGTGTAATGAAAGCTGGAGAATAAATGAACATCACACAAGTAAATCATCAAGTCTTTGATTTACTAAATTGCAACAAAATCCATCATTCTTCCATTGATGTACATTGTCAAAAAAATCAGCTCAATGGTATTTGGACTCGAATTGCCCGTAACTAGGACATTACACCCAATGAAAAAGTCTCACATTCACTTGACAGCTGTTAAGGCCACATTTGAAAGGCGCATGTGGTGCTTTGTCGTTGTGCCACATCAAGCTGGTTAAAGGCAATTCATGTCCCTGGAATTTTAAAAAGGTGTGTGCAGTACGAACCGTTTGTTGGGTGCACCTGCACCTGCCACAACCATGGACTTGCATGTGGCTCATACCATGTTACATGTTATGTTCTTTTCCTTGAACTACTTCAAGAGGCATTTGAGTGAGTGCCATTTCCATAGACTTTAGTTTTCAAGCTATACCTGGCTCTACCCATGAGTGAGATCTGCAATATAAATAAAAAATTTAAAAAAATAAAGGATTTGGGATGACATGTGGTGGTCTTCTGATGGGAGGTGCCCACCCTCTATTTATGTGGCCCATTTTCCAAAGTTCTACGCTCCTCACATGGAAATAAAACCCCCCCTTGTAAACCTATTAAATCATGTTGGGCCAAACGAATGCTCAATGAAACATTGTACAAATTCTAAATGTGAGGACAAGTAGACATTTTCATACAAACCTTTCCAACTCCTGGAGCTAGTTCGCCATTTGGATTTGGCCGTGGGATATGATAACATTCACCAATGTACGTGCAAAAATGAAATGAAAATTTTGCTATTTTCAAAAATTTCAAGAAACGAATGACAATAATCTGCATTATGTGGATCACTTCATTAGCAAAGAAATTCTAGAACTTCTATTTTTTCTATAAAAAAAAGGTAGGATTTTCCTCTGACAGTTTGACTGTTAAATCTAATCCCAGCATCACAGTTCACCAATCAATAATCTGCATCATGTGGATGTGGAAAAACATCATTTGAAGGCCATCAAAGAAACTGTGAGAAGGTAAATCCAGTGGTGCATTACTCCACTAACACAAAAACTCAAGAACTATTTATGAAAAAGGACTTCCCTTCGACAATTTGATTATATATCCTATTTCAAGATCACATTTAGAAATTAATCATGTGAGTTGCAACAAGCCACAAAAAAAGGCTATTAGGATAAATTAAATAAAATGAACCACATTAGGTTTCTAAGATTACAGAATTAGGGCCACATATTGATGGATGTGCAACCAAATGCTCATGAAAGAACAAAGATAAAGAATCAAGTAGATAGGAAATGTAACCTGATTGTTAGCAGTAGGGGAAAGACCGCCAACGTACACACGCTGAGCATGTCAAGTAGCCTCTCAGAACTACACAATATAGCTTAGTTATAGGGATGCTATAAATAAAGTGTCAAAGGAAACAACAGATCCATAAACCATGCTTAAACTACCATGTACCTGTTGGGTCATTGCCTGGAGTGGCGTCACAGGGAGAGCTCCAAACTGTCCACTTGCGTACAAAAATATAAACCAAAATAATAATAAACAATAAATAATAATAACAAGAGCATCTAAAAAACAAAATTGCTCCAAGAAAAATAACTAATGGAAATACCTGCCTAGGTGCTAATGGAAACATATTTGGAAACATTCCAGGAATGGTTGGCACAACGACCTGTGAAAACTAAATTAGGTTATAATACAAAGCTTAAGAGGCATTACTATGTGCCAATACCACAGGCAACAAAGCTATGTGCACTACATCCTCTTCATACGTACTCATTGCATGGCATGTGTCCTATCCTCTCCTTACAAAATTAACGAAGAGACGAAAAAGGATTATATCATTTTCAAACAGTGGAGGAAATGCATGTAAAACTACCAAAAAGGCAATAGTTTCTGGGACAAACAAGATCCATCAAACCGGTTCACTGATTCCTCATTTGCACATAAAAGCTACAGTAGTAGGCTCACACCCATTGGCAGCACAGTGGGACAAGCAGCCCAACGTTGCCTTCTTACAACACATGGAAAAAAAAAAAAAAAAACAAACAACCACCAGAGACAAGAAAACAACCAAATATAGCTCTCAGTTTCAAAATTGATACAGCAAATAATATAAAAAGGAATACAACCCATGCAGACATGGGAGCTTTATGGCTTACCTAAATAGCTCTCAGTTACAGAATTGATACACCAAATAATATAAGAAGGAATATAACCCACGCAGACATGGTAGCTTTATGGCTTACCCAAATGCCCCCATCCCCATGCATTTTAATGTTAAACTTTCCCAGCTACCAAAAAGTAATGCAATATTATCGCCATAACATTATTAGCTAGGAGAAAATGGGCATGTACCTGCATCGGCATATCTGACTGATTATGCCCATTTAAAGATTGTTTTAGATGGACCTGATTCGTTTCAGGACATATTGAGTCGTTTTTTGTTCTTTATCCTAATTAGCACGTTCTGAATATATCTGATAGTTCAGATGAACCTTATGATGGTCTGATCATAGAATTTGATCAATCTCATCATTATAAGTAATTCTTGCAATTACACTTTATTATACTTAGGCTATCATTTTTTCACAAGTGAATGTTTCCGTGCATAAACAGTTAAGAGGTTCAATTAGTGGATGTCCTTAATAATTTAATAAAAAAAAACTTAATTTTAATTCATAGATAAATATCATTTTCTTAAAAATCTCATTTTTTTTGTTAAAATTTCAAAATGCCCATTTTAAAAATCTTAATTGTTTTTCAAAACTTTTAACAATATCTCATTTTTGTTATCAAAATTTTCAATTTTTATTTTCAAAATACAAATTCTCAAATTTTACTTTCAAAATCTCAATTTTTTCCCCAAATCTTATTTATTTATTTATTTTTTTTTTGTCAAACTTAGTAAATTATTCAAACTTCTCAAAAATTTCAAGATGCCAATTTAATTTAATTTTTTCAAAAGCGCCATTCTGTTTTCAACTTTTCAATTTTCTTTTTCAAAATGATAATTTTTTATTGAAATCCCATTATTTTTTTAAATCACTTTTTTTTTTTTTTTTTTTTCAATATGTCAATTTTTATAGAACATTTTCAAATTTTTTTTTTTCAAATTCATAATATTTTTGAACTTCTCAATTTTCCTTTTCAAAATGTTAGTTTTTTGTCAAAATCTCAATTTTTTTATCTTAAAATTTTCATTTCTTTTGAGCTTCTACATTTTCTATCTATTTTTTTTTTTTCCCGAACTTCTCAATTCTTATGGAACTTCTCAATTTTTTTTCAAAACACAATCTCGATTTCTTTTTCAAAATATTTTCTTTTTTCAAAGTTGTCAAAATTTTCACAAATTTTTTTTTATCTTTTCAATTTTATTTTTCAAAATATCATTTTTTTATATCTATTTTTTTTTTTCAAAATGATCAAATTTACTCAATTTTCTTAATTCTTTTTTTTTTTTATACAAAATCTTGATTTTTATTAAATCACAATTTATTTATTTTTTCAATATCTCAAATTTTCTCAAACATTGTTAATTTTTTATTTTTATTTTTTAATTTCTCAATTTATTTTTTTCAAAATCGTAAAATTTTTTAAACCCCTCGATTTTCTTTTCCAAAATGTCAATTATATATAAAAATATCGATTCTTTTTAATCATAAATTTTTTTTTTCAAACTTCATTTCCTAAAATACAAAGTATGTATAGTGGAATTTTTTGTGTGATATTCCAAAGCATTTAAATATCAATTTTAAAGCAAAAAAAAATATTAATAATAGTTTCCACTCAATTATATAAAAAATAAAAATAATAAAAATCGTTGAATTCAATCAATTGATACGAAAATACTCTTAAATACAAATAAATACAATTAAAGTACTGAAATTCTATTTAAAAACACTTTTAAGTACAATAAAACAACAAATAGGTTCAAAAGTCAATTTACGACGGACCAAAATCCGTCGCAAAAAAAAAATGCAAGGGCAAAAGTCCATTTAAGACGGATCATGATCCGTCGCAGAAAATAAAATGTCGCGAGGGGCAGTACTTTGCGACGGACCAAAATCCGTCGCAAAAAAAAATGCAAGGGCAAAAGTCCATTCAAAACGGATCATGATCCGTCGCAGAAGCAAATAAAATACGTCGCGAGGGGCAGCACTTTGCGACGGACCAAAATCCGTCGCAAAATCTTAATTTACGATGGATTAATTTCGTCGTTAAACTATTACCATTAATGACAGACCAAGTCCGTCGTTAAACTATGCTTTTTGTGACAGACCAAATTCGTCGTAAATTCACTATATTGACAACTTACACTTTGATATCATTGTGTTCTAATTACATACATCCCAACATAATTGAAGATTCCATTTTACATGAATTCTATTTATAAGTAATTTGAATTCCGATGTATTCTAATTACAAGCCCCACAATGATGCTATATGTTTTTTCTACAGCCAAATTATATATATATATATATATATATATATATATATATATATATATATATATATATATATATATATATATATATATATATCATTTTAGGACAATATCTTGATGATCGATGGCTCATGTGGACCACACCATAGGAACATAGTGGTAATTAAACACTCACCATTAAAAACTTCCCAAGGTCTACTATAATCTTTATTTGCCAACTAACCTATTGATGACATCATACTGACCTAGATGGATGAAAGGAAAACATAAAAAATAGCTTGATCCAAGAATTATCCCCAAAGATGTTTTAATGGTGAGTCCAATTACCAATATTTCCTGTGTTGTGGTCCACTTCAAATTTAAATCTACCTATTTTTGGGCTCATGCCCTAAAATAAGATGATAAAATAGAAGGATCATGTAGATAAAACACATCATTTTTGGGTTCATCCTCTAAAAACTGTGATGCAGGACGTGAAATTCAAGTATGATGTACGAGAATTTAGGCTTAAATCATACCAATTCAGAAACAATTACACAAATTTCACATCCCACATGATAGTCCAAACATTCAATGAAAGGGGAATCTATGCGGGTCCAGGCCGACGCAGGCTAGGGTTGGACCAATAAAAATTATAAGCCAAAAACAATGTTAAAGGAAAATAGAAATCAATCATGCATGCATAAGAATCAGTCCTTAATCCAAGGGATTCTTCAATTTCAATTAAGGAACCCTATGGTAAAAAAAATGGACAAATTGTCGTGCCCCAAACTTAAAAAACGGGCTCACAAAATTTTTGATCACCGAATTTGACACCGATAGCCTCCATAATGCCCCATTCTCGGGTTCCGACACTCACATGCCAGATTCTGATCCTGGGATCCTACAAGGAAGATTTTCAGTATGAATTGTTTTGGTAATGGAGCATAACCACAAGCATAATCAAGTCACAAAATAACAACACCACATATCCACTATATCAAAAACATTAAGTATAATGCAGAAAGGGAAATATAAGATGATCAAGCGGCTTCAAAATAGACTGATGTACAGTCCTACCTCAGCGCTGCTGCTGTCCAACGCTACCTGCACGCAACTGTCGTGCATAAGATTACAAAAGCTTAGAAGGTGGTGTAAGTGTGTACGCAAGGTAAATGCCAAGTATATAATATCAGAGAAATGCGAAAATATACGGTAAGTCCATAAATACAACCAGCCGTACCAAGGCTATGTGATGCAATACATGAATGCTATCGGTCATACTAAGACCATGCGATGCGAGGCTTATGTAGCCAAATGACATATGCGAGATGCAAAGCAAGCATGTCAGTACTCATCAAGTATATATATCAATACAGTTCCTCTCTAGGATATCACCGGGGTCTAATACACCCCACATTGATTGCTGCCTCCCTAGCCGCACAGCCTAGCGAGCGGAATAGACCTCACTATCCTCCTGACCAGTAGTCTGTCAATACTTATTTGGCTCGTCGATAGTGGACTCATTTACGAGCTGTCAAACTCAGCCTATCTTATAGCCCCCTCACATAGGTGGATAAGGCCACACCCTCTCCCAACTGACCATGATACAATGGAAGACGCGGCGTACTGGTATTCGGCACTTGGGCGCTCATGTATCTACTCGGTTTAGATGTTGGAGTAACTCCAGGTATTAAAAAGGTTTTGGGACTTTCACCCAAGGACATCCTAAGTGCCCACAGTGCTAGAACCAATTATTTCTGGTATCCGATATGGCCATCCACGATGTGTCAGTAGAGTCATGGCCCTGATGTTGCTAGAGTATATAATGATCAAGTCACTCAAATACAAGATGTATGAATCACACCGTACAGTCATGCAGTAATCCCGCGCGTACCATGCGCTCATGTGGGGCACTCCATCTCATAAGGAGTTTCGTAATGTCTCAACCCAACAGCTTATACTATGATCAAACATTTCTTATATCAAGCATACATATGATGCATATGATATGAATAATGGAATTATACTAAGCATGTTATAAAGTAAGGAACTATCCTTACAACGCAGATGGGCCTAGACGATCCTACACATAACAAGTACGGGCTTATTAATGGGCCTTAGAGAGAGTCATAATGCGGACATTTAACTAACATTATACTTGCAATGTGGACGTCAAACTATCATTGCTCCTCAGTCATAGCCTGTCATAAACATCATTACATAAATCATATTGGGATCACACATTGCAATGGACCTTAGGTACATCCCATTGGGCCTTAAATACATCAAATGGGCCATATCACATGGGCCTTATATTCATCAAGTGGGCCACACCAATGGGCCTTATGTACATTGCAATGGGTCATAACCCATGAGCCTTAAAATGCATCAAAATGGGCCTAATCACATGGACCTTATATGTATCAAATGAGCTACACCAATGGGCCTTATGTACATTGCAATGAGTCATAACCCATGAGCCTTAGAATGCATCAAAATGGGCCTAATCATATGGGCCTTATATGTATCAAGTGGGCTACACCAATGGGTCCCATATATATCAAATGGGCCAACCCCAAATATAAATGGTGATAATGACTTCCACCATTAAAATTTTCCAAGGCCCACCGTAGCATTTTTTTTCTACCCAATCAGGTCATAAGGTCACCCAAACCTAGATTAAGAGGAAACAAATTTCCTAATGATCCAAACTTTTGAAACAATAAAAGAATTTCAATGGTAGGAACTCAATCCCCACTAATTTTTGCTGGATGGTCCACTTAATCCTAGATCTGTCTCATTCTCCAGCTCATGCCATAAAATGAGCTTTCTAAATGGTTGGATGACTTGGATGCAACACATGCATCATGATAGGCCCATATAAATGGACTGCATGAATAAAGCACATGTGCCATACTAGGGGTTTCCACCGTCTGCTTGGATGGTGGGAGTAAAACACATACAGTATTATGGGTTCCACTGTCCGCATGGACGGTGGGAATAAAACACATACATCATTGTGGATCCCATGTGGGGCCCACCATAATGCTTATTTGTTGTCCAAATTGTTGATAAGGTCACGCTGACCTGGATGGAAAGAAAAAAAAATTTCATATTGACCCAAAACTTCTGTGAAGACCCAAATGAGTTTCAATGGCAGTCATCCAATCACCATTGTTCCCTATGATGTGGGCCATCTAAGACTCAGATCTTCCTGATCTTTAGAAGGGGCCCACCTCAGGAGGTGGCCCACCAAATGAAAGGAGTGGATATATAGCATACATCATGGTGGGGCCCACAACTGGGGCTGTGGGTCCCTGTCCACCCACCTACACGCGTAGCAGCGTCCTGTTGCTGACGCTACAGCAGGCGCTGCCTGCTTATACCTTTTTTTTAATTGAGTTTTTTCACAGATTTCCATACGTGGAGTCCACATTTGGTGAATCTGCTCCATCCATTGCTCTCTACGGCTCAAGACAGATCAAATAAGCCCCATATTCGATGTGTTTCAGCGTGTAGAAAAAAATCAAGTGAATTTAAACGGTTAAAATCACTATTTTCAAGGTATGGCCCGCTAGAAAATTGGATCAGCTTCGTTTTTCGACTCAATGCCTAAAATGAGTTGTGGAAGGGAATGGATGGCGTGGATTGAATTTATACATCCATGTGGGGCCTATACAAGTGACCTACCCTAAAATTTTAAACCCATGCCAATATTTATGTTTACGCCCAGAGACGCTGGACTCTTTTTTTCTTTTTTTTTTTTAAATTTGGCATATAAATAACGTTAAGGTAGCCCTGCTTAGGTGTGCCACCACATGGCTGAATAGTTTGGAACATACACACATATAAAGTTGGCCCCACCTACAAATGACTTGAATCTAATACATGCTTCGTGGTGGGGTCAATTCAAGTGAGCCACATGGCCACATCATCACACATCAAAGAAAAATGAAAAAGAGAGGGAGAGAGAGAGAGAGAGAGAGAGAGATGGAGGGACACGCGTGATGGAGGGACCCCGGCACTATGGGCCCTCTGTTTCAAGTATCCAATCATACAGCAAGTGGGTCCCATTGCATGTGGGCCCATCAAATCAAAGATCAACGGTGGAGATCCCTTCTCCACAAAGATGTAAGGTCTAGATGACCCCTTTTTAAGCTAGAAAGTAAGCATCATGATGGGATCAATGGAGAATGGCCCCATCATGGAATGATAATAAAAATCAAGGTGTGCTATCGGCCACATCTAGGGTCTAAAGTGAGATCCATACCATCAATCGGTAGGCCTCACTTGGCCCATCTTCAAAATATGAAAACCTAGCCTAATAAGTACACACCTTCAATCTTCTTAGTCCGTTGGAAAGCCAATCTCCTTGTGCTTCTCTTTGATGGAGGGTGATGAGGTTTGAATGGCTAGGATGATGGATTTGGGATGAGAAAGTTGGCCATAAACAAACTCACTTTTCTCTCTCACATGGAATGCTTGGACGTGAGTTCTCTTGCTTACTTGGGATAGAGTGTTGAGAAAGAGAGAGAGAAGGGGTTGTAAGGAGAGAGAGAGAGATGGGTGATCGATATGAGTGATGGGTTTAAGGTGATAGTGTACTTGACATATATGAGTGTGTAAGAGAGAGGGAGAGAAAGAGTTGACTCAGTGGTTGCTTGGGGATGGAGTGAAAGGAGATGTGTACTTGACATGAAGTAATTGATTGATTGATTGAAAGGACATGTCGTAGAGATTCTCTTCGAATTGTAAAAGCGCGGTATTTTCTCAAAATAAACGTCGACTCACATCTTCTGACCTGGGTATCGGATTGGTGCATGAGTCACGGCGTTAGAACCGCGACAACGGTGTGGTCGCAATGGCATAGGTCTCAGATTAAGCTAACTAAAATCTATAAAATACAACTTAAAGTTATGTGCAAACATCGATTACAGGTCGCGGATTGCCAGAATTCAATGAGAAGGATCGTACGAGTCGACGGAACAATACGGACTAAGATACGGATCTTACACAAATAAATTAGGTCTAATGCAAATTGAGGCTAGGATTAATGAATTATGAATGAAAAGAGAAAAAACAGAGAAAAATCTGACCCGGATAAATTACTTACATGCAGATGGTGACCTGGGAGCTGACGCATGTGCGCAGGTGGGCTGGCCGCACATGTGATGGAAGTCCGCCTCCTCAAAGTAATACCTATCCTTGGTCGGCCGAGGGAGACCTTCAATCTCTTCAAGTTTGACGACGATCCGACGTAAGGTTGAGACGTAGTACTCAACTGAAGTTTCAGCCCTCCTGTAGGTTTAGATTATAGAAACTGGCTATAGAGGGATGAATAGCTGTCACGACTAGGAATTTCAAAGCAATAACGATGATAAAAGATGAGGTATATGGATGGGAGAGGGTAGAGACGGATGGGGATAGATGTGGCTTCACACCACGTAATTTGCCCCTCGAAATGGAAGGGCTACATACCCACTTTTGAATTCTTTCACAACTCACAAAGAGAGCAGAAAAATAAAGTAGAAATTTTTTTATTAAGCTTGAATGAATGAAAAGAACTACAAGGGGTGTCTATTTATAAAAAAAATCGTATACCCCAAAACTCGCGTCATGTACGTAACATATTACTTGGCAGTGAAGTAAACTAAAATAAAAATTAAATAAAGAAATCCAAAGCGTTTACGATGTTCTAAATAATAACAATAAACAAAAGTTAAAATATGACATCAATTCGACGAGTGGGCCAAGATCATGAGGTCCCATGATGGGTTTTTCCTGACTATTGGGCCTGCCCTTTTAAACCAAAACATCGTCTTCTAGCTAGGAGGCCCTCCCTAAACGTCGTCATTGAACCAGATCGATCGTGGGGCCCTCCTTCTAAGTATGTACGTGTGTAGGGGTAGCGTGCGTGCGTGTGTAGGTGGCGTGCGCACGATGTCCTCATCAACTCTTCCCAGCTGTGAAGATTTTGCCACTGGCGAAATAAAACTCTTGAACTGCTCAGGATGTCAGGATCAAGTCTCTGAAGCTTCTCCTCAGTAAGCCACGTGCTGTGTGAAGGTAAGCGTGACTTCCATTTAACTAGGTACTTCTAAAACCAGTCATCTGATGTAGAAACTATCTCGTGGTACATAATATCCTCTATTTCCTCTCTGGGTGTGTAAAGACTAAGTATGAGAGGCAGAGGATAGGATGAAAGGTCGCGAAGAGGTCATGGATCAAGAGGTAAATCTGGAGAATCAGGATGGGTGGGCAAAGGGCCGGACAAAGTATCAGTGGGTCCTTGAAAAGCATCTAAATCCTCCACATTTAATGTGGAACAAATTCTCATGGAAGGTGAAAGATCTACCTCATACCCATTGAGACCGTTTCGCTTTATAATTTTGAAGGGCCCAGGGCTACTCACGTGTAACTTACGAACAGCCCCTGGAGGGTACCACTAGGGCCTAATATGGACCATCACAGAGTCCTCAATATTGAACACTTTGAAACGTCTATGTTGGTCTACAGAGAATTTATAATGTTCATTACTAGTAGTGATTTTTCACTTGATTTCTTGATGCAATGAATGTATATTTTGCCCAAAAGACTGCAGACTTTGATGACTTATGGGATAATGACAAGGGGATAAGATCAATAGGCTTCCTAGGCTTATAACTAGTAACGACTTCAAAAGGACTTAGGCCTGTGGACCCGTTGATAGAACTATTGTATGTAAACTCGGCTATGGGTAGTATGGTGTCTCATGTCCTGGTATGCTTCCCCACTAAATATTGAAGTAAACTCCCTAGGCTCTTATTAACCACCTCAATCTGGCCATCGGTCAGAGGGTGGTAGGAAGAAGAAAATTAGAGCCTAGTATTCATCATGTGCCATAGTGTCTTTCAAAAGTAACTCATAAAGTGTATGTCACAGTCAGATACTATGATTTTTGGTAACCCATGCAGTTTGACGACCTCACTAAAAAATAACTTAGCAACATGAGATGCATCGAAGGTCTTAAAACAAGGAATAAAGTGAGTCATTTTAGAGAAACGGTCCACGACAACAAATATGGAATCGTGTTGCCGAATAGTTCAGCGAAGTCCAAGCACGAAGTCCATATTGATGTCCTGTCAAGGGATGAATGAAACTGGTAAAGGTGTGTATAATCTTGTATTCTGTTTTCTTTACTTTGACAGTTAACAAGTACGACATTGCCCTATAATTTTGATCACGTCTTGCTTGAGGCTTCGCCAATAAAACCTATCATCCACTAAGGTAATGGTCTTGTCATGACCAAAATGACCTGCAACCCCTCCTGAATGTAACTCTTAGATAAGAAAATCGTTGAGGGAGGTGCGTGGTATGCACAAGCAGTCACTCTTAAATAAATATTTGTCCAAAATCAAATATTCACTGTTAGCTCATGACGGACTCTCTAACAATGACTCGTATATAACTCCGAAATCTAGATATATAGAATTCTCTTCTTTGATGCGCTCAAGGCCCGTAACTTCAACGCTCATAGAGTTGAGTAATACGAAACGTGTCGGCAGACTTATTCTCGATACCGGCCTTGTGCTTAAATATGAAAGTGTACTCTTGAAGGAATTAAACCCACTTGGCATGCCTGAGGCTTAATTTCTTCTGAGAGTTCAAGTATCTCAAATCCTCGTGATCCAAGAACAAGAAAAATTCTTACGGTAATAGGTAATGACGCCAATGGCATAGTGATTGCACTACATCATAGAATTTCTTATCATAGGTGGAATATCTTTTCTTTGCCTTATTCAATTTCTCACTAAAAAAGGCGACAGAGTACCCTTCCTGACTAAGTACTCCTATGCCAACTCCTTAAGCGTCACATGCGACTTCAAAAGCTTTTGAAAAATCTGAAAGTCGCGTGACTGGAGTTTCGGTCATCTTAACCTTTATCTCCTTGAAGGCCTTCAAGGCGGCCTTTGTCCATTGAAACTCTCCCTTTTTTATGCAGTTCGTGATGGAGTCACGATGGAACTGAAGCCTCGAATGAACCGCCTATAAAAGGTAGCTAAGCATTAAAAGCCGCGCATCTCATGAATATTGCGGGGTTCAGGCCAATTAACGATGGCCTTGACCTTCTCCGGATCCACCGATACGCCCTCAGCTGACACAATAAAACCTAAGAAGATCACACTACTAGACACGAACGCGCACTTCTTTAATTTGGTGTACAACTTCTCGGCCCTAAGGATCCCACAAACCTGACTCAAATGGTTGAGGTGTTGCTCCTTAGTCATGCTATAAATCAAGATATCATCAAAGTATACGACCATGAACTTCCTCATAAAGGGTCTCAATACTTTGGTCATCACACGCATGAAAGTGCTTGGGGCATTAGTTAACCCAAAAAGAATAACTAGCCACTCATATAGCTCATCCTTTGTCTTGAAGGCTATCTTCCACTCATCACCAGGGCATATACAGATTTGGTAATACCCACTTTTGAAGTCAATTTTTGATAAGATAGTAGCATTGGCCATCGTATCTAACATGTCATCAAGAGGCGGTATGGAAAATTAATACTTGACTGTGATTTTGTTAATGACCCTACTATCAACACACATCCTCCACGTACCATCCTTTTCAGGTGTAAGAAAGGCGGACACGGAATATGGACTCATGCTCTCTCAAATGAAACCCTTCTCTAGGAGTTCATCAATCTATCTCTTCAACTCAGTGTGCTCCTTTGGTTTCATTCTGTAATGCGGGAGGTTTGGTAGAGTCGCCCTAGGGATTAAATCAATGACATGCTATATATCCCTCACAGGAGAAGCTCATTCGGTAGATCATTAGGAAAGACATCACGAAACTCATGTACTACTCGAATGGCCTCAATGGGTAGCTCTACGCTAGTCTCTGGTACACTCTCCCTAGCCACAAGGGCGTACATCGTCGAATCCGCCTCCATTTATCGCTCAAAGTCTTTGACATTCAAAATATGGAGCGGTTTAGACTTAGACTTTGATTCCACTTCTTTTGGGCCGCTCGCACCACTTGTGTGGTGAACTCTTTTTCAGTCGTAATCTTGGGTGGCAAAGGATTTAGCTTGACTTTCTTGCTCTTAAACTAGAACGTACACACATTTGAAAGACCAAATATGGTGACGTCCCTGTCATAATGCTACGACCTACCCAAAATGATATGACCCACATCTATAGGAACAACATCACACCAAATTATGTCTTTATATGATCCAAACTGAATAGGGACAAGACAACGATGCGAGACTGGAATGGATATTTCATCAACCCAAGAAACTTTATAGGGTTGAGGATGAGCTTCTAGCATCAAACCAAAATGACTCACAGTGCTAGTCGATGCCACGTTAGCACAACTACTACTATCCACAATCATTTTACAGTTCTTTTCCCCACATTTTATATAAGTGTAGAAAATCGTGTTGTGGCGCTATTCATCGGTACTTTTGGCTTGAGCCAAAGCGCAACACACAATTGCGAAGGACATAGACCCTTGCGTTTCCTCTCCCTCATCACTAGGGGTTTCGACTGACTCATATTCCTCTTCCTTACCATCACTCTCTAGGGGCACTGCTTCTACTTGTCCATCAATAAGGAGTACTTTGGTTCCCTCTCTCATACCGCACAGGTGAGCAAAATAACCAAACCCCTGACACCTAAAAAACCTAATGACCCCACTTCCACGCGAACTACACCCGACAATCTCTTTACCCTTATCATCTTTGGGTCTGGGCTGAACATTAGGGGAAAGTTTATTTTGAAATCCCGTGTTAAGTTTAACCCCAAAGGAGTTAGCCTTAGCATCGGATTCGTGAAAGTCAAACCGTCTTCCCACATATGCTTTAAGGTATTGCTCGACATGTAACACTACTTGGTACAATTGTTCAATAGTATTTATCTCTTTGACAAGCTATTCATTCCTGATGTCAGGACAGAGGCCCATTTTGAAACGAGTAAGGGTAAGTACTAGGTCCTCATCAACCTTACAGCGGGTCGAATATTCTTCAAACTTCTCGATATAGTCCGCAACACTCATGGAACCCTGTAGAAGATACTGCTACTCTTCAATCAATCGTAAGCGATAAGAGAAATGGAAGTACTTTTCTTTAAGCGTTTCTTTCATCTCTACCCAATGAGCTATTGGGAGTTTTCTCGCTCTTTCTTTCTTTCGCTCAACCGTCATCTAAAACCTCTTTCCTTGACCCACAAGCTTCATCTTGAAAAATCAGGCTCGTTGAGCATCCAACATATTATACCACTCAAAATAGTGGTTCATATCCATCGGCCAATATAGAAAGGCTTTATGATTCAAGTGGTCATCAAATGTAGGGGCATCTACCCTAACTCACTTAAGGAATTGTGCATCTGGGTCATATTGATCATGATGTCCCTCACGAGGTCGGTACACAGGTATGCGCCCATGACTAGATCCTTAGCCGCCTCTATTACTTGGTCTAATCTCCTGACCAACAACCTGAGATTGGGCATTCTCCCCAGTGGTGGGGTTTGCCCTGAAGGAGGCCTCTATTTCTTCAAGGCATTTATCTGTGCGTTGTTTCAAGTGCTTATTAAAGGATTCAACCTGTTGGGCTAACTTGGCCACATTTTCTTGCAATTGCTCCATGTTTAGTGTGGGGTGCAAACCGAAACCATGACCCATACATGTGGGCATACACTTACTTGCTCAACCTAAGGAACTGTTATGACAACTATATGTGTCTAAAAACTAAATGACCCTACGAGACTATATGAAGGAGACCACACCGTTACGAAAATTCAGATATATATATCAGTGACTACGGTTTTCTATCAGCGATATATGATGGGTTGGATGCATTAAGGACTCAAACAAGATAAACCCTAAATATGTGGTGAATTCCCCTACAAGAACCCTAGGCTTTGATACCAAATTTGATGCAGGATATGAAATTCAAGTATGATGTGCAAGAATTCAGGCTTAGATCATACCAATTCAAAAACAACTACACAAATTTCACATCCCACATGATAGTCCAAACATTCAATGAAAGAGGAATCAATGTGGGTCCAGGTCAACACAGGCAAAGATTGAACCAATAAAAATTATAAGCCAAACGATATCAAAGGGAAATAGAAATCAACCACACATACATAAGAATCAGTCTCTAATCTAAGGGATTTTCCAATTTCAATTCAAGAAACCCTAGGGTTAAAAAATAGGCAAATAAATTAGGGCTAATGCAAACTAAGGATAAGGTTTATGAAATATGAATGAAAAGAAAAAAATCAGAGGAAAACCTGACCCGGAGAAAGTTCCTGCGTGCAGATGGTGACCTGGAGCTGACGCACGTGCGCGGGTGGGCTGGCCGCACGTCTAATGGAAACTCGCTTTCCCAAAGTGACACCTAGGCCTTGGTCAGCCGGAAGAGACCTCCATTCCCTCCAAGTTTGACAACGATCTGACGTACGGTCAAGGCGTAATGCTCTGTCGAAGTTTCAACCCTCCTACAGGTTAAGATTATGGAAACTGACTATAGGGGGATGAATAACTGTAAAGGCTGAGAATTTCAAAGCAATAATGATGATAAAAAATGAGGTATATAGATGAGAGAGGGTAGAGATAGATGGGGATAAATGTGGCTTCACACCACGTAGTTAGCCCTTCAAAAAGGAAGGGCTTCGCACCCACTTTTGAATTCTTCCACAACTCATGAAGAGAGTAGAAAAATAAAACAAGAATTTTTTTATTAAGCTTGAATAAATGAAAAGAACTACAAGGGTGCTTATTTATAGGAAAAATCCTATACTCAAAACTCGCATTATGTGCGCAACTTGTTACTTGGCGGTGAAGTAAACTAAAATAAAAATCAAATAAAGAAATTCAAAAGGTTCACGATGTTCTAAATAATAACAATAAGTAAAACCTAAAATACGACATCAATCCGACGAGTAGGCCACGATCATGAGGTCCTATGATGAGCTTTTCTTGACTATTGGGCCCACACTTTTGAACCAAAACTTTATCTTCTATCTAGGAGACCCTCCCTGGATGTCGTCATCGAACCAGATTGATGGTGGAGCCCTCTTTCTGCATACGTACGTGCTTAGGGGATGTGGCATGTGTGTGCGTGTCCTCATGAGACTCCCCTCCCTTCATTTCTCCGCATGAAATGAGTATCCCACAGCCCAAACATCAATATCGGTGGAGCTTAAAGTACATAAAATTAGATTTTAAAAAATGGTTCAGGCAAATTAATCAGGTTGGGCGTATTTTTTGCTTGTGGTGATACAATACTGCATGTGAACATTATACCATGGTATTACCGAAAGCCGTTGTTATCAATTCTGCGATCTAAACCACTGATCTAACCTGTCACTTGGTGATTGATGTCCCAAAATCTCCTGGATTGGAGGATCTCAACCCTTTAGTCTTTATGACATCAGGCTGCAGACCGTTGTTGTGGGTTTTCTTATGACTGTCTATTTGTGGGCCATGATTAAAGGGATAGAATATTCAGATGTGGGAGTGTTTTGGGGTCCCCTGCATCCACGATGGAGCCATTATGATCCGATGATCTTGTAGAAACATCCCATAGTGAGAGTTTTTAGTACTGAGTAGTCACGTGACACGAGGATGGCAATTCATGTACATGTTCTCAAGTACTTAAAAGTGGCATGCATGATGTATGGGTTTTATCCACGCCGTTCATACCTTTTTTTAGATATTTTAGAGAGTTAGACCCAAAAATGAGAGGCAGGTATCTAAGGGCTTGGACCTAGACTATCAGAAGTGGGGATTGAACGATCACCACGTTAAAACCTTTCTAGGGGCACACAAGTTTTGAAGCTGAAATTTATCAGTAATTTTCCTTTAAGGTCCATGG